>CM060904.1:825229077-825636577 GCA_030737815.1 Allium fistulosum
CCCATAATTATATTTGTAATGAGATATTTACAAAAGATGTTGCAATTTTTGTGTAAAATAAATGACCTGTTCAGTAGCAGCTATTTAAGGGAAGATTGGTCGATAACATCCAGTCTCATTGACTTTCTTTTTAGTCCGTGAGTTGGATAACCATGCTTCTTTACCTTTTATATCCATATAAATTTGTAACAATTATGGAATACAAATTTAAAACAACAAATCGCTTATTATTTACTATATATACGATAATTATGTTGTCAAATAATAAAGAATCTACCATATTTGTCACACATGATTACAATTATTCACGTAATCATGTTGGTTTTCTTAATTCAGTCAATAAAGGACTTCACAGTTATCAATTTTAACCATTATCAGGTTTAGAACATACATTAGGAACTTTGGGCTTATTATGCTTGCAATTTATTCTTTGTCTATTTACATGTTTTACCAACACTTGCATGGTGTATATAAACTTTTAGATCATTTTGTCCATTACCCAAGCGACACTTCTTTCTTTCCATTGTCAAGAATTGTACATGCTGAAGCAATAAAATGGCCATTGACCGACGGCTTATTCTGAGTGACTTTGGTCATACATGCATTCTTATTCTGAATTGCAATGAGCAACTGATCCTTAGAAAAAAGGAAAATAACCAAAGGTGACAGAACAAAAATTTGTGGTGAGGACGTTTGGAAGGTGAAAGAATAGTTGGGTGGTCACCATATCCTATTGCATATTGTTTCCATTTCATTGAAGCCTCATTCTGTCTACAATAGTTAGAAAAAACAGTTAATATCAAAATAAATGTGGTAAGGGTTTAGTCAGTTAACTAATATGTAGATATTACTTTCAACCATTGATTCCTCTAAGCTACTTGGTATTATGCATCGCATGAAAAAGAAAACGATGGCACAATTCTCCTTATCTACTTCTCCAACTGTGCGTCTGGGTGGTAAGATGAATAGTCCTATCAAGTAAAAGGATGAACAAATAAAAACTTCATATAGACACATGAAACCTAAAACATACGTTTAAATACATCTATCAAAATCTATCATCAAAACTGTAACATACAACAAATTTATTACATAGCAGTGGGATTAAATACAGTTAAAGTTGAATCGGAATAACAGTTAAAGTGCTGTGAACTCATATTAAAAATATATGTACTATTAAACAGTTCCAGGTAGGTTGAATGGCATTGTAGGTTGCTGAATGTAGTCGGATTACAATGATTACATTCTGTGTTAGACATGTAGTTTTTATAATTAGCGTCATTCGTACTTTTTAATAATTAGTTTCCAATAAGTGTTCCTATCAGATTATTAGATATGTAGATTTAAATAGTGTTGGCATACACAGTTGCGTACACAGTCAAAAAGCAGTTCATACAAATGCATTGAATTGTTTACAGTAGGAAATAGATGTAACATATATAGTGGTTGACATAATTTGAACTACATGTCTAATATACAGATTCTAAAACATAATTATAAGTTATGTATCTTTTGTAGGGCATAAAAGAATACCTGGTAATGAAAGGTTTAGGTCGATAGTAACTGTTTTTAATGTCAAATAGTTCATATGCATCAAGCATAGCAGCAGCATGGGTTAAACAAAGCAAGCCTGGAAACATAAATTTATCGTCGCACACAAATCCCAAAATACAACAATTTCTAATCCATCAAAAACGTACTTACGCATATAATAGAAGAGTAATGATTATAATTTTAATTGTAAAGCATTGCAAAAGTGTACCATTAATAATAAATTGGAAGTAATTGTTTTAATGTTTTCCTTTTAATGAGTAAAACTTACCTCAACTGCTCATGACGCTCATCGGAAACCAACTATCTTTGTGTGGTTCTGGAGGGCATTGCACATCACAACATCCATCTCGACCATCGCCCAGCCACCTCGGATGAAATCCCTGAAGGGCTACATGCCTATGGTACACAGTTCTTCGTAGTTGGAAAATCTTCTTGATTTTGGATTTTAGTTCCAATCGAATAGGGAGCGGTGACTGGTAGAGCGAAAACTGAGAAGTGAGTCGGTTATTGTAAAAGAGGGTTTGATGTGAACATCATCAAAAAAAGGGGTGGATGTGGTTATTGAACGTGTACAAAATCAGGTTACCATTTTGTCCACTTATAAAAATTTGCAGGACATGTTGACATGGGCATTTTAGGCATCTCGAAAAAGGCTTCACTTTGACCCTTTGATCAAGGGTTTTGCTTTATAATATAAGATATAACTGATGTTAGTTACAATACATTTGACACAATACATATGATACAACTACAACTGTCGACTCTGGAAGTTATATATACAAGTACATTATCGACTAATATACATGAATACATATCACCTATACTATGACACGACTACTCCAAAAGATATGAAAAGTCTTCATAGCTCAAACAGCAACCCAAAGCAAGATATCTACAACCTGAAATAACTCGGGTCTGACCCGAGTATTAAATTCAAAAGAAAATAATACACGGGTCAATCTAATTCAAACTCGGTTATTAATGCACAGAAGCAATAATAATTAAATATCAAATAGACGACAGTCACAGAAACCTCATATATCCATCTCCTTGATAAGAGAATCGAATAACGGCAGATATACCACTAAACAGTGTTAAACAACAAATCAGCAAGTCCCAATCATCAACAAGGATAAATAAAAAGATTATCAATGAAGATAATATGAAAACCCCAGAATTGCCTAAACAGCAATTAACAACAAAGTCTAATTATTAAATAAATAATTAGAAACTCATAATCTCATTATCAAATAGATAATTAGGAAATCTCAAAATGATCAAATCAAATCAAATTTCAGTGTGGCTGCAGTACACGCACGCGTGCACTACCTCACCACCACCGTGATGAAATACACGAAAGCTCAATGAAAGTCACAAACGAGCACAAGGTCAAACCCAAAAATCGGGTTCAACTCAAGTCACGATGTAGACTCGAATAAACAAACCAACAACAACGCAATACATCACCGAGGCATAATCTCAATACTAATAATGCAACTGAACAAAGCAAGGCTACAGAGCTCGAGCTTATGCACAGTCGACATACCCAACATAAATCTATATTGAAGCAACTCGAACTCAAATCAAGTGCACCGATACAAAGCATGACTGGGGATGTACAGGCAATCAAATTCAAGACTACAACTCAAATGCAAACTGTTGAATTCCAAGTAATGAAATTACAGTTGCAAACAGGTACAAAGATAAAGAAAATGCACCTGTCAACAGCACAAGGGATGCAACAGCAATGACCATCAAAAATGAAAACTGCAAACTGGGTCAGCATGTACAAACAAGTACCCAAGGGATGCAACAGCAAGTGACCGTCAAAAATAAAAACTGCAAACTGGGTCAGCATGTACAAACAAGTACCCAAGGGATGCAACAGCAAGTGACCATCAAAAATGAAAACTACAAACTGGGTCAGCATGTGATAATATAATATCAAGCTGCAACATGTGCACAATGACGGCCAGGTAGCAACAGTGAATCAAGAAAGACTCGAGTGCTACCAAAACTCAAAACCAAGCAATGAACAAGAAAAATCAAAACCAATGTATAGCAAGTGATAAACCAAAGTACACATGACTACAGGCCTTCAAGAACAGGCAATAAAAGAGGCAAACGAGTGATGTACGAATGAATGCAACAGTTTTTAAGTATGAAGATAGTGTAGTCTAGGCAACATGAATTGAAACCAGACCACACAATCAAAACTTAAATCCAACATGAGGACAAACAAACAAGTACACATTCAAGTACTTGATCCAATGGTCTGCTCTAACAACATAAGTACACAAGGATAATTGTACAAAAGCAAGTGCAGCCCCAATATGACGTTTGAACACTTACAACAGAGAGTGGTGGAAAATACCACCAATAATCAAATACAAATTCCAAATATCAAATGAAAACTCAAGTAAAGCATAAATCAGTGATGTACACCTAAATGCATCAGTGGACAATGCAAATAGTGCTGTGATATGCATTGTGCACAGAAGAATCAAACACAGTAGAAAGAATAAGTTTTGAAGAAAACAATGATGAACCATTTACAGATTAATGCAAACAGTCTCGAACTATAAGTGAACATCAAGCATAAAGGCTACAGGTAATGGCCGAAATCAGTACATAGCAAATGCAAAGTCAATTTAAATCTTTATCAAAATATATTTTCACCAAATCATGGCCGCAAGTAATCAAGTGCCTAAAGATGTCGAAGTCAGGTGACTTCAACACAAAATACCAACTAATGTAGTAATTAACAAGTAAACCAACTACAGTTCAATGTCACCACAAAGGTGATTTCCAAAGATGGCAAGTCAGGGAGTATCATATACAGAGTCAGAGGACCGAAGTCACAAAAGAAATCAACAGTAGCAAGCTCAACCACAAAAGCCAAAATCATCACATAAATAACATCACAAACCGAAGTCAAAAAGAATGGAATCAAACAGTTCAGATTCGAAACCGTGGTGACAAAGAATCGAGAAATTGAACCAAGTAAGAAACAACATTATGTTAATCAAGTAAATCGACAAAGTTAGAAATCATCATACCCATCCAAGCACAACAAAACGGCAACCCAAGAATTCCAACACAAAAGTCACGAATTTAAACACCCAGAAATCATTTAGGAATTTGAATTAGATGTGAGTGATAGTTCACTCACCTTTGGATGCAATCGAAGGAGCCGTGAGCGAAGTATCGTTCGATCGAGCAGTTGAAGTTGGTGCCTTCGATTTCACGAAGCCCTAGTTTTCAATTTGGGACGAAGAAGAATAGACGAGGTCAACATTTTCTTCTTTCGTTCGATTTGTTTTACTTTAGGGTTTGCAATTGAAAAATGAAAGAATGGGGCGTGGGAAAAGATAATTATCACGGCCACAAAATAAAACATGGGCCAAATTAAATTTGAAAGCCCTCAACAATTTTACAAATCTAAAAAGAATTTCAATTTGATTAAAATTCAAATAGCAATTTGTCAGCATTTTTAATCGTCTAATGACGATAACTGGCTTTTACAAAATCCCAGGTTGTTACAAAATCAAATTAGTTTTGATATAAATCGAAAATATACATTATTATTATATTGTATATATACATTTAAAAATAAAATAAATAAATTTTTCTTTATTTCAATGCATATAAACTATCACTTTATAAATATAAAATAAAACCCCACACATAAAATAAAATCCATATACATATATATATTTCTAAAGAAATCCAAATATCAATATTTATAGAAATCAATATAAACAATTTGTTATAACTTATATAACTTAACAGTAATGAAAGATTTTAAAATCTATGCAGAACATCAGATATACTTAAAATGTGAACTAGCTGTTATCTATATATAAAATTAAAAATATTAACAAAACTTGCAGCATAACAGAAATGCAAGATAAACCTGGCACCACATATATGAAATCAAATACATTTAAAATATAAATCTAACATATACTAGATATTAATATATATAAAGTGTAAAACATATGTAAATAACATGTATACTGGCAGACATTATACAACATATATATCTTTCTTTTCAAATGTACACACTTTTATATACATCAGATCATACAGCCTATGTAAACTTTTACATATAAAATAGACTAATCATATATAGTTTATAAACTTGTATATATGTACTACAGATTAAATAGCCCTTATAAAACTTGTATATATGTAGAAAACCGATGATCTATAGAAACTAATATATATATATGTGTGTGTGTGTATATATATATAGATTACTAACCCAAAATATATGAATATTATACTATATATACACAATTTCCAAGCTAAAATAATAACACAGTTATATATACGTATATAACCATATATATAAACTATAGCTTTTACAAAAAAAATATTTATAAAACTGTCAAATATATAACTTAGATATTCTGTATAGTACCATATGAGAAGAGCCAAAGCAGGTTTCAAATGCAACTATTATATGTAAATCTAATATATTAAAATATCTAAATCAATATATATTCAAGTAATTACATACGAGCATAGATATATGCTGCCCACCAAACTGATGTACACTTGACAACTAATGCATATACAATTATATATATAACAGTAATAACAAACAAATATATATGGTAATTAGATTTTATACAACCAGAAGTATATAACTAGTGCGGCCGGGCTAAGACACAAATATAGACCGATTTATATAAACACTGATATATATATATAGTTGCAGATATAAAATACTTGAAGAACCCACATATATATAAACTTTACTGTAAGAAACTTTACCACTTCATATAAAAGCAGGGTGAAGCCATGAAATGATGGATCGTCAAGCACAGATGAAGACCAAAGTAAGGGAAGGTAGAGCAAAGGTCGGCGAGGAGGCTCAGCCTGGGAAAAGAGAGAGAGGGGAATGGATCATGGTGAGGCTGCTGGGCGCAATGCTTGGGTTTGCGTGTAAAAGTTGGACGGTAGTGGTGCTTCAGTGGCCGAGGCAGAGCAATCGCGTGCTAAGGTGGGTAGGCTGCTCACTACTAGTGCCACTCGGCAGTTGGAGGTGCGGAGGATCTGCAGTTTAGTGGGAAGGAGGAAGTTCGGTGGTAGGAAAGTAGCTCGCGAGTGGAAGGCTAGGGGAGATGCGTGAGTTAGTGCCGGGAATGGCAGAGGTAGTAGGCGAGCTGTTCAAACGAATGGAGGCGGAGATTAATATTTTCGTGAAGGAGCAGATTCGAATGAAAAAAATGAAGAAGCAGATCTGATAATCGAAATAAGCAGACATAAGCTTTTATAAATATAACCGATATTTATTATATTACTCAGAAGAATACAGAATGAAAAGAAAAGGAAAAGACCAAATAGAATAAATTTTGAACCCACCGTAAAAGCAATAGTAACGTCTACTGAAATAAGTAATAATAAAAGCTAAGTGGCCATTCAGTTCTATACCGTGGATATTGAATGGACAAAGAATTCAAAAGGGTCAAAGCGGTACCGATACGGTAAATCAGTTCACCGATTTCGCCGTCTCCCGGACTCTGAAACACACAAACGATATGCTACGGAGATCAGCTCGACGCGATGATTAAAATGGCACACAGATATCAGTGGTACGATCATCCGATTGAAAGTCGATATCGGTACCGAAATGCTGCAAAAATGTCAGAAATAAGATGATCAGAGCAATAGCGATTCAAATTTGGGAAAACGAAAGATGTCGTCTCACTCAGAAGATGATATACAAATTTTCTGTATAAAATATTCAAGTTTGGAAAACATTTTATTATCATCGAATATTAACTGATTTGAATTGAAATAAAATTACACAAAAAAATGAACTTTCATATTATCTGGTTATAATTTACCGTCTGCTTTGCTTAAACAGACGTATTCCAAATATAAAGTTTTTATTTCAAAATCTTATTGTTTAAAATTTCGCAAAATTTCAGTTAAATATATAAATAAAATAGATAAAAGTTATTAAAATTTACGGGTCATTACACACACAGTGGCTATGAGGACTTCGGAAACAACTATAGAAATAAGCATAATACAAATCAGTCACAGATATTCATATCACAAAGGCGGAAACAGATATGAATATAACACATAAAAGTGTACATCAAAATAGGGGTCAAACTAGATCCACTACATCACAAAAGAATAGATACAAGTGCTAGACAAAAGAATACGTATACAATAAGGAGTCTCTATCTCAAATGTACACTAACAAAAACTACTATGCTAAAGTAGTTAGCCAAAAGTCAGGTGGTGAACCCTGATAAGATGTCAAGCAAGAGCACCAGAAATACCTCGGTCTGACCCGAGTATTATTTAAGAAGAAAATAATAATCGGATCAGTCTAGCTATAAATATCATATAAAGTGAGATAGGATAAGAGATATGACAAAAACGTAACAATAATGTCATACTGCGACAAGTATACATCAAATAACAACAAAAATCATACAATATCCCAAATCATCTCAAACATCCAAAAAGAATCGCATTCTTTAAATTATTCACCAAAAACACAAATATTGATAGAGCTTATCAATGCAAACCGCGAAAATTTGTGAAACACAAATTCTAGAAATCATCTTTTAGAAATCCAAAAATCACAAAAGGGGGAGGCCTATCACAAACGGCAGCATGAAAACTCACCAACATGTGCATCACAAACAGAACGCTATTCCATGGTCGCTAACCATCAATTTTGAGCTGAAGCTCCACAAACGGCCCGAAGACCATGGGTCGCTACCCCACCAATTTTTAGTTGAAACTCCACAAACGGGGTTTAACCCCCACACAAACAAAGAGACGTCGCACAGCGCTAGTCTAAATCACAAAATGATCATCATTAATCAATAAAAAGTGTCAATTACACTAAGCTAGTAAATAGATGAGTTTAGCTTCATGTCCCATAACCACTGGCTTAACTTAAATATTTACGAACAAATTGTAGACTTCCACTCGAAAATTGTCACAAGATTTCAATCGAACAAGTCTAAGAATTAACTGACAAAGTAAACACAAGCGTTTCATACAACTTGTTTTGCTAAGCCGTTTAATTAGATTTCTCATACGAATGAGATAAAGGTTTGTATATACTTATAGGTTGGAAAACGGTTTTAAAAACGAGCTTCGTATTAAAAATAGTGTTGAAATCATTTTGATGAAAGAGTTTGAGTATTTACTACTAGTATAAAAAACCTTTATATTTTAAAGTGACAAATCACAGAAATGATTGTAGAAACAATCAATCACCAAAATCCACATTCGACGACGTGAATTAAAACCATAAAAATCGATATCGAATCCATCAAAATGGATATTCCCAAAAATCCTGAAAAAGAAGTCATCAAAGTCGATAAATGATAACAATAATTCGGATCATCAAAAATCGATTAAAAATTGGAAAACCCGCACAAAACCGCCTAAAATAGGCAAAAAGCAATTTTTACAAATTCAGTCGACTGTACTGTAGGGTCAGTCGACTGAAACATGCCTAGAAACTCTCGGGTTTCAGGTTCAGTCGACTAATTCTGTAGTTTAGTTGACTGATACAGGGACAAGAACTTTCCTGTCCCTAGGTCAGTCGACTGAACTGTATGGTCAGTCGACTGACACAAAGCCAGAGAGTTTTCTGGCCCCGGATTCAGTCAATTGACCTTCTAGTTCAGTCGATTGAACTGCCATTTGCAGTATTTCCAATCTAGCCCCATGAAGGGCAAAAATCCAACATAAGTGATCGGACGAGCAACGGAGACTTGGGATTTATGCCAAGCGACAACCGAGCCTTATAGGCTCTTCGATACACCCCAACAACATGTTCATACATCAAATATAGGATTTTTAAAATTTTGACTTCAAAACACCGAAAATTGGAATATTCATCAAACCAATTCAATTCAAAAGCAAATGACCAAGGAATAGATGTTAGGAATTACTACCTAACAACTATCAAACTTATAGATATAGATGTGAGTTCAAAAACTCACCTTTTAAACCCAAAACAATAAATGAGAAGCTCTAGAACAAGCAAAGATTGATTTCTCTTCAACAACACCTCTAGAATCTTTAATCTATTATCAAAGGTGAAGTTTTTCCTATGTTAGGTTATAGGAATTTCTGAAATTGAAGAGAGATAGAGATGGAGAAGATGAAGAGGATGCTTACCTAAGCTTCACCTTGATTTTGGACTTGAATTTGAGTTTCCTAAACAAAACTATGGTTTAGGAATTTCCATTTCCCTTTCTTTCCCCCATTTTCTTAAAAGCTTGAGTGTTAGGAAATAGAATGAGTGAATGGATGAAGAGGAGTGGAGTGGGGTTATTTGTTAGGTTGGTGGGTTGAAACTCCAAACCCAAAGCCCTAAATGAAAATATCAAGATTTTACTCAACTCCAAACATATCGATGTTTATACTCAAAAAGGTCGCAAACGCCATTTTGGACTCAATGGAAGTGGTCTCGAGTCCTAATTCGACTGTTTGCAAAAAAGTGACATTTCGGACTTAAATCCGACTAACGATGCTATATTTAAATAAAACATTTAAATATACGATCGTAAAATATGCGGGTTGTTACAAGTTTGGTTTGTGTTGTACCTATGGAGTGCTCCCTGATAGCCCACCAGTTTACGGTGGAGTTTACAGTATCTGTATAGACTACGGCATTATATAAAATGTGTTAAAGGGGATATGGGTAACGCCTTAACGCTATTTTAATACTTTTCTTTACAGTAGACACTATTATAATAACATACTGTACTATGTTTGTTGATAGTTTAACGAATCCTTAGGAGATGGAAATTCCGAACATCTCTTACGTTATTGCACTCACGTTAGACACTGGATAGGAGATGTCAAACCCTGTAAACATCTCCAACGTCGTCGTTCCACTCATATTTACTTACTGTTGATTTAACTTACATAAGATCTTTTAGTTCTGACTCGAGTGTTTAATGTGACAACCCGGAATTTTGAGCAATATCAATTTAATAATCTATATTAAATATTAAATTGATTTGATATATCTTTGTTAATAAGATTTGAATTGATACTCTTCTTTTAATAAATATCTAATTGGTGAATTTCATCTTTAAAACTAATAAATTGTTTCCTATTTATAATGTATATATATTTGTATATATTGTAAATAGGAAAGCTTTGTTTTAAATTTAACTAATAAAATTTTGTTTTCAAATTCTAACATACATTTTAGTGATTTGGAAATTATGATTTATTTAATATCAAGCTTTTCAAAGCTATTTAATAAATAAATATATGGTTTTAAATACTTAAGATAAATGTTTAATAGTTAAAACTTAGTCAAGCTTAAGTTAAATTTAAAATTTATTAAAGATTTGTTTTATTTTCTTTTTAAGTATAGCTTGATAAATATGATTTAAAATATATATAAGTTTAAAATACAATTTTGTCAAATGATACTTTAATATATATTATAAAATAAGTAGTTTATAATAAAAAGATAATTTCTTTTATAAATCATTTCAAATTGATAAATGTGTAATTTATTTTATATAATATTAATAAATAAAAATGTACATATAGAAATTGTTAGCACTAAAATTGGTCACTACACCCAAATCCAAATGAAAGCACCCAATACCAGTTACAGCTCAGAGATAAAGTATATGTAGAGAGTAATAATGTGAAGAATAGTTAAACCTAAAATGAAAGCGGTAAAGAACAACAGATTTTATAGTGGTTCGGCTAACTCCGGCCTACGTCCACTTAGAAGTTTGCTTTTTATTGCTGTAATAATCGATTACAGTTACAAAATGGCAGAGTTGCCTTAGCCTTAGAAAAGAGAAAATAAGAGAGCAGAAAGAAGATCCCCCATCTGGAGACCCACATGCTGTATTTTTAGGCAAAACCAGGTTGTTGGGCTTCCTGAGTAGTTTAGGCCCATCAAGATCATAGCCGAACTCTACTTCATTATGTCGACCGGTCCTGAGCAGTTGGTATGCCGAACGTTGGGAGGTGCGAGGTATCGAGGTACCGGGAGGTGCGAGGTATCGAGGTACCAAGGTATCGAGGTATGGAGGTGTGAGGTATGGAGGTGCGAGGTATGGAGGTGCGAGGTGCAATGCCGAGCGAGGTGAGGTATGCCGAACGATATTTATGCCGAGTGCTCCCTGATGCCGAACGATCCATCCAATGCCAAACGAGATTTATGCCTAGCGCTCTATCCAATGCCGAATGAGATTTATGCCGAGCGCTCCATCCAATGCCGAACGAGATTTATGTCGAGCACTCCATCCAATGCCGAACGATCCTTAATGCCAAATCTCCATCATGCCGAACCATGTCTGATGCCGAACATTTTCTAATGCCGAGCGCCCATCATGCCGAACGATCTCTAATGCCGAGCGCCTCTAAATGCCGAGCGCCTCTAAATGCCGAGCGCTCCTGGAATGCCGAACCACTCATGTATGTCGAGTACTCTTGAATGCTATTCAAACGTGAATGCCAGACGAACTATTTATGCCGAACCTCCACCATGCCGAACCATGTTTCCTAGACCCAAATTATAGTTGATCCATCTTTATCTAATCATATTTCCATTTCCCAAGCATGTTTCGTCATCCATCCATCTAGTCGACTGAATCCATCGTACTCCAACCCCGACGAACGTGCAGTCGATTGAGTTAAACCCGCCTGTCCACGGCCTTGTAAAAAGGCGGGTTAACACTTGCCCCCCAAAACATGCCTTGCGATAGGAAGGCGTGTTTTGAATAGTTCCGAATTTGATATCTAAAGTTCATAGCCATATATCCGAGTGCATCGTTCTTGACTGCTCCGAGTCGATGTCCGATTCCAAATCCAGTAACTAAAGCCTTAGCCAATTCTATATCCATCCGAACTCGATTACCGAGTCCTAATCCATCCTCATCTAATAACCAATAATCAAATCCAGGACCTCTCCGGGTTGATATCCAAGTCCTTTGCCATTCATAGCCGATATTCATATCCGCAACCTCTCCGGGTTCTTGTCAAGCGCAATCCACACCTAACGACCGTACTCCAGTGTCCCTAAACGTTGAGTAATGCATGGATTAAGTCCTAAGCCGAATCCTGGTTGCTCCGGACCCTTTCCGAGCATTGTCCATACTCGAAGACCTGAAATAGTAACTGATAATATGGGGGCCTAAGTCCTAGGCCGAGTCATGGTCTCTCCGGACCCTTGCCGAGCATAGTCCATACTCGATGACCTGAAATAGTAACCGATAACCTGGGGCCTAAGTCCTAGGCCGAATCCTGGTCTCTCCGGACCCTTGCCGAGCATAGTCCATACTCGACAACCTGAATAAGTCGATTTGCCATGCTTGGACAAAGCGACTTACGCCTTGCCAGGTATGATCCATACCTGACGATCATTTACCAAAAGCCAGATAAAAGTCCAATCAAAAGCCAATCCGAAATCCAGATCAAACTAGGAAACAAAAAATCCATATCAAAAATCCAAACCAATATCCAAACCAGAAATCAATCATCCAAATAAAAGTCCAAACCAAAAGAAAAAACCAAAAGACAAACAAAACCAGGAGTTCAAGCCAAACCAAGAAAAAGCAAATGTCCAAATCGAAAAAGAAAAGGCAAATTTCACAAACTAGAGCATCGCGGTTTGTCATCATCTCAGAGCATGCCTAGGGGCTATCTCCGTCCCCATACATGTGTAAGTGACTCGGCCGTTTTCTTAAAGTTTGCTACTTATTTCATATTACCCATGTTAATTGATAACCAATCGACCATCATTCCTGGGCTCGTGCCATCGTTTTTTGAGGTAGACGGTGGTCGCTCCTGTTCCACCGCTGCATTCCGAGCTCCAACATATTGTCGCAACTGTCCATTCCTTACATGCTCCTTAATTATGTCCTTCAGATGCCTGCAGCTATTGGTATCATGCCCGTCCAAGTCGTGAAAAAGACAGTGCCTTCCTGACGCACTTTCACGTTCTGAAGGTTCTCCCCTAGCTGGCCTTCGGTAGGGAAGGCGATTCCGAGTCTCTATGAATATCTGTTCCAACGTCTCGTTTAATCCCGTGTAAGTGGAGAATTTTGGCTCTCTCCACCGCTTCCTAGCTTTTCCTGAATCATCATCCAGCTTCCGTTTTCCTTCAACTTTATCTTTATCCAAGCCTCCGCTGGATGGCCCTCCATCCTCAGCCGTGTTCACCTCCTTTAATTTCATATCTGAGCATGCATCTTCCTGCCGAAGGAATCTCTCAGCTTCGTGAAAGAATTCCCCGAGATCCATTGGTGGGTCCCATATTAGAGATACCTTGAAATCTGAATTCTCTCTGACCCCTGACACCGCTGCCATTAGGACCATCGATGGATCCGGTCGATCCACCGAAGCAACCTCCGCATTTAACCGAGTTAAGAAAGCCCTGAGTGATTCCTCCGTCCTTTGCTTTATCGATGTCAGTGTCATTACATTCTTCGGCCTCTTGATATGAACCCGAAATTGCTTCAAAAATCTGTCCACCAATTCTGTCCATGTCCCGATAGATCCTTCTTCTAGCTGTCTGAACCACATAGCAGCTATATCCGTTAAGTACAAAGGGAAACATCGGGCCATAACTTCCTCCGATGCCCCCAGCACTTCCATATGTCTTGTGTATCTCATCAAGTGATCAGTTGGATCGGCCCTTCCATTGTATACATCCACATTAGGTAGCTTAAACTCTGGTGGATTCCGAGCTATCCTGACTTCACGAGTAAACGGACTCCTGTTTACTCCTTCCAGATCTCTATTGGTCAAACCTCCGCACATAGTTTGCCTGATAATCTCAGCTAATCCAGCATTGTCCATCAAGGGATGCCCCCCGAGTTCCCGAGGGAATTCTGGTACATACTCTTCATCTCTTGCTCTTACATTCCTGCCAGCATCCTGTTGTGTGGTGTTAGCTGGAACCCCTCTATGAACGGGTTCAACATTATCTGATGGTGCGCCCCCGAGTCCAGCTCCATTCGGATTGTTAGTTGAATGTTGATTGGGGGTTGCCCCCTGCTGAACCATTCCCTCTGCATGCTGGTTGAGCGCTTCTAATCTAGCTCCATGGATCTGAGCCCTCGCATTTCCTACTTGCGTAAATTGGTCACTACACCCAAATCCAAATGAAAGCACCAAATACCAGTTACAGCTCAGAGATAGAGTATATGTAGAGAGTAATAATGTGAAGAATAGTTAAACCTAAAATGAAAGCGGTAAAGAACAATAGATTTTATAGTGGTTCGGCTAACTCCGGCCTACGTCCACTTAGAAGTTTGCTTTTTATTGCTGTAATAATCGATTACAGTTACAAAATGGCAGAGTTTCCTTAGCCTTAGAAAAGAGAAAGTAAGAGAGCAGAAAGAAGATCCCCCATCTGGAGACCCACATGCTGTATTTATAGGCAAAACCAGGTTGTTGGGCCTCCTGAGTAGTTTGGGCCCATCAAGATCATAGCCGAACCCTACTTCATTATGCCGACCGGTCCTGAGCAGTTGGTATGCCGAACGTTGGGAGGTGCGAGGTATCGAGGTATCGAGGTATGGAGGTGTGAGGTATGGAGGTATGGAGGTGCGAGGTATGGAGGTGCGAGGTGCAATGCCGAGCGAGGTGAGGTATGCCGAACGAGATTTATGCCGAGTGCTCCCTGATGCCGAACGATCCATCCTATGCCGAATGAGATTTATGCCGAGCGCTCTATCCAATGCCGAACGAGATTTATGCCGAACGCTCCATCCAATGCCGAACGAGATTTATGCCGAGCGCTCCATCCAATGCTGAACGATCCTTAATGCCGAACCTCCATCATGCTAATATTAAGTTAGAAATATAAACATATAAGATAAATTATAGATTATAAAGTAAAATATAGAACAAAAGAATACATTCCAATATCAAACAAGTAACATATATATGAATAGCATAGAAGAAAAGATTTGCCAGCCTCCAAAATGAAATCTACATAGTCAAATAGACATGTCAGAAAAGTAAGCATGTAGGCTTGCACAAGATAAGTATGTAAACAAATAGTTTTCAAGTATGATAGGCATGTAGACTTGAGAACAAACAAATCAAAATAGGTATTATCACATACCGAAATTTTCGACTTTCGAAAATTCGACATCGATACTCACTTTATCGACTGCCGAACAATCGAGTGCCGGAAACTCCAATAGTGAGGGTTTTAAGAAAAAGAAAAAGTAGAAGAAGAAGAAGATAGAAGAAAAAGAGAAGAAAGAGAGAATAGAGAAGAACAACAAAACAGAAAACAATATCAGAATCTCACATATCGCAGCGGAACAATATATAATAGATAAATGAATATCATTTAAAAACAAAAGAATTATATCTGTTATTACATTACATCACATCATATCATCAGAGTCAATAAACAACAATGGACAGTTATATAAACTTGTCCTCATACAGAATACACAGCGGAATAAATACTATCAGATACAAATACTACGTCTCGCCATCCAGCCTATCTCCAAAGCTCCAGAATATCCAGAATATCCTGATAACATAACTCTAGGCTGCCCGTGTGGAAATTTGTGGGCACCCAGAGTTTAGAAGGGAACAATAAACTCCGAGTCAGTCATGGTGACTGGTGTGAGATCGTAAAACAGTTATTTTTCTTTAAAATAAACAACAGGAAAACTTTGATGTCAATTCGCAATGCTTTTGGAAAATGAAACTACCATAAGACCTCCCGCCACACACACAATGCAAACGCAGACTTGGAGGAGATTTCTTCTTATGATAGTCAAAGATGCTTACTACGCAAAATCAAATCATTTTTGATATTATTATTAGTGCATAGTGTAGGAAACATTTCGAAAGTATAATATTAATCTTAGCCAACATACGACCAGTATCGTATGCCTACTATAGCTACTATGTTCAATAGCAGGTTACCGCCACATTCCATAGCAGGTAATACAACTAAAACCGTACAAGTCACGTATTGTTTCTTTGGATTTCCAACAAATGGTCAGGCAAAGGAACTTCCTATCCACGATGGGTACGTCCCTGGAATAGACGACCCGAGAATCTAACGTTACGGTTAGATCTCTGCCAACACAAGGCCGGGTTACCTCTGCAAAAATAGGTAACTACTGACACGCGTATGCCATCCCCCGATCGTCACCGATCTTCCCGAGGATCCCCGATTCGCAACAAAACCACATAGATAATAATAATGCAGTAACCACAGAGGTTAAGTATCTGGGCTCCATACCATGATACCACCTTTATCCAGAAGGAATGACATACACTAAGGGGCGCTACTCCCTAGAACCTTGCCGCATTCGTCCTGTTTCGACCATTTCCGGGGTGTGAGGCTCGATGAAGTCTCGTCCACAAAGCTACGCTTTCTACAAAAAGCCCTGCTTCGGGTCAAACAAAATGATCAACCTATGATCATAAAGATATAAGATCAATCAAATGATCATATCACAAATGATCAAACACTGATCATTTCACAGCAACACTCAGTATGCCACGTTACCAAATTGGGATATATCGCTGATAAATTTCAACTACACAACCTCTGAGCTCGTACGTCTCAGAGAAGGGTGTTAAGCTAAGAGAATAAATTCTCCGCCACCAACAGAAATGTATTTGAAAGAAATCAGCTTTATATCTCAAATTGTAACGTCAGACACACAATCCATACAAGTCTGTTCCGGGATCAAACAGAACCGAAGGCACTTCTCACGAAGCCCTTGCATATCCGGATGAATTTCTAATCACGTCAGGACTTCCCGTCACTAAGGGTGATAAAACCTCTAAATCGAAGATCAGTCGATGTAGAGTAACTCGACGGTAATCCTTCCGCTTTCAAAAATATCCGGTCTTCAACACCGGTCTTCAATTGCGATTCATAACGACGTATCACATATTCGGAATGGGTTATACGACCCCATGGTCCTTTCCCGGCTAACCCGAATAGTGAGCGTTTATTTAAAAATAAGTGTGGCATTCAAATTCATCCAATTCACAACAAATACCTACTCAAGGTAAATATTGATAGTCGGTTATTTAACTATCAATAAAGATGCGCAACATCATCAGATTCCAAATAATTTTCCAAATTATTTATTTTCCAAGATATCTTTACTAGATATATTATTTCCACACTTCAATCATTTGAAAACAATTTCAAATCAACTTCCACATTTCAATTTATCTTTGAAGATAAAATCTCAAAACAGTTCATTTCATATTGGAAAAGCGTTTCCATACTTATTTAATAATAAGTAATTCACAAATCATTTATTTTCAACACTTAGAAAATATTCGATATACTTAAATCAATATTAAGTATACATTTCATTCTTTAAGGAAATCATTCTTAAATCACATTTATTTGAGTCAAAACGAATGTTGCATAAAACATCGTTACGACGACTCGAAATCACTAGTATAGGGATTCGGAATTTAGATAGATATATAAATCCCAATACTATATAAAATATTTCCTTTCGGAAATCATTTACTATAACAACAGTGTTATAGTCCACTATTTCCTTATATTTCTCGAAAACGTCTATTTCAACAATAAATGTTGAAATCTATGGTTTCGATTCATAACACATTTTAAAACACCTTTAAAATGTTTAACTTCATTTTTAAAATATTACTTCTTCAAAAATGAATCCATTTTACTTATCAATATATTCACGATTCACTGTCCAAAATCGTGAATAAAATTTACTTAACCCCATTTCAATCATTTCTACACATTTTTATCACATTCAATCTATTTTCGAATTTATAAGCACGTTTATAAATTCTATTTCTCTTTTTAATAACAACTTCGACTTATAAACCTTCTTTTTATCAACTTCTATACTTAACTTATCAAAATAAGTGACTTTGGGTTCATAAACAACTTTTATAAATTTTAATTCCATTTATAAAAGCTTCAATACCAAATCAATTTCAATGTTGATTTCTAATTTTATTTTCAACGTTCGAATAAAATTTCCACATTGATTTCTCAAAAATTCATTTCTAAATATTAAATCAAGTACAGATTGATTTCAAATTTTATTTATCACTACTAAATAAATTCCTTATTGAATTCATTTTACATTGATTTCACAACTTATTTTAATTTACCAATTAAATTTCAAACTGAATTTCCAACTTATCTTCTTTTAAATAAATTCCTTTTTAAGAAAATAAATTTCAATCGTTTCTTTCAATTTATTTAGAAATCCAGATTTTAAATTAATTTCCTCAATTTAAAATCACTATTGTACGAAATTCATTTATTTAACACTTTCACTTTATTCTGGAAATAAATTCGATAAGATTATAAAAATTAACTTTTTATACTTTAAAATTCCTTTCTTCGAATTTATTAAATTTCTAAAATCAAATTCATTTAGAAATTTCTATTTTGATTTCCAAAAATTCAATTTCGTTTATTTTTGGAATCCAATGATGTCAAAACATCTATTCAGCTAAATTTTAGCTTTCAAACAAATTCCAGATATCAATATGATTTATAGCATCACTATAATCATTCACAGATTCATATCACAATAGAAATGAATTAAATACATGTGAGGGGTCCAGTTGGATCCCTCCAACCTGTTTCCCTGCATCCAAAGATGTTAGCACAATACCAATTCCGCTCCAGTACGGAATTATCGCGGTATATAGGTTTTTATAAATCCGCTTACTAACGGCGCAATAGGGTCTCATCCGCTATACGAGGCGGGAAATCATCAATCCAATATATACATATGCCAATATGTATATATTGCTATATATAATAGATATATCCTACTATATCTAATACCACATCCAAACAAATCAAACAAATCAATAACTGCAATTCAAAATTAAATCTGAGTGAGAAGATCTCACCTTAGCTATTATTTTGCCATCCATTTCCATCCAATTGTTTTCTTGATTTAACCTTGTATAAATAAATTTATACAATTCATTAATATTCGAATTTTAAGTCGAACAAATCAATTTCTGACTTTCAATTATACAATGATTTTATTTTAGACTAGTGATTTAATTTTGATCAAAGAAATTTAATTTTAAACTAATTACTTTTTCCCAAATTAGTCTTAGTGACCAACATAAGATTTAATAAGTTGACTTAACACTTTATTTATCAAATCCATTATTTAAAAATAAGCTAGTATATTTATTATTACTATTTGCCTAACTATACTTATACAAATATATATATATATTTTTAACTCAAAACATTTTAAACTGCTATTTTCACAATCTTGTTCACATACATATATGTTGAATTTAGATTTAAATTCAAGGAGTAAATTCGAATACCTCAACTCGTAACAGTATCCACTCCACCATCACAACTTCGCGCATGCTACCAGGTCGCCGACAAATTCAGTTCGAAGCCATGCCCTGACACTGCTGCTGTCGTCTCGCAAAGCCCCAGAGGCCTTCAACCCAAATCGAAATCACGACCATCGATGAACTTCACATCGCTAACCCTTCTTCCTTGCTGGCGACGACATCACGAATCTCAAGTTCGCCCAAAATCGCCTCGCTTCCGATCCCTGCCTTAGCTACGCGACTTCGAGCTTCACAATCGATGTGCCCTAGAACGCCTCACCACAGCCAGTCGCGACTCCAGTCCTTATCGCTCGACGAATCCATCCTCCCTCATCATCGCTGCGCCTCGCCTCACGCGCTCGCGCCTACGAACGCGATGCTGCCGCAGTCGAATTCTCAGTCGCCGACCTTCCTGTTTCACCTTGAATCGCCACTGCCTTGAACTTGCGAGTGCCTCCATTCTCACGCGATTAGTCGCGACCCATTTCTTTGTATATAAATTTTGTTCGGCTTTCTTTTGTTTTTTTTTTCTTTAAAGCGACTGAAGACTTTTTAATGAGGGGATTTGGGTTCGATTTCAAAAAGAGGGGAAAACGCGGCCATTGATTCGATTTTGAACGAGATAGTTTCGAATTAGAAATAAAAGGAACGAGTTTAATTCCTTTCGAACTGATGGAAGAGGGAGAGGACGTGATTATTTAAAACTGAAGGGGATGGGTTGCGTGATTTTCTTCTGTGTTCTTCGGCGTGATTCTAGGCAGAGTTGTAGGCGTGATTAGAGGAAAAATGTTGACCAACTTTTAAAATTTTAAATCTACTTTAGATCGAATCTCGATAAAAATCCAAGGCGTTTACTCAACGTGTGCTCACGTATAAACTTCGAAAAATACGAAATTTGAAATCCGGTAATAATTCAATATTACGGACCCAATGGAACTGGTTTCGTCGAAATCCGAGACTGTTTGAAAAATGACTATTTTATAAATATCGGTTCGAACGATCTAATTTCAAACTGAACACTTTACTTCTAAATTCGACTCTGAAGCTTCTGTTATCTTCAGTAATATCAATACGAATTTTAAAAGCTTTCGAAATATTTTTCTTCAGCTTTAAATTGAAGATATAAATATTTATTCACCTTACAATAGATTAAATTTTATAATTTAATCGCAAAATTCAAAGTTATATCGGGGATTCAAATTAAATCATCGTTCAAATATTTAAAATTATTTAAATATTCTCAATTTAATTTGTTCAAAATTCAGGGTCGTTACAGACTTCCCCCCTTAAAAGAATTTCGTCCTCGAAATTACAAAGTTAGGAAAAATGGTCCTTAACTCGTCTACTATCTTTCAATATCCAATAGTTTTATCAAATTCTTTCAAAACCAATCTTCTACTAAAGATTCGTTATCATTTAACTCGGTTTCCAACTTCAATTATAGTTCAAAACAACATTGTTTTACTTCAAAATTCAAATTCGAGTTTAAATTCAAATTTTAACTTTCAAAATTTTTCTCAAAAATTTTCTAACGCCCTAAATTTTCGAAAAATTTCGCCAGCGTCTCCTTTGCGCGGCTAATACGGCACGACTACAAAACGTCCCTACGGACTCTCAGATTTCAAAAAGAAAAAGAAAAAGCCAAGCGGCTAGAGAGAAATCATCAAAAACTCATATTAAAACTCAAATACATACCTTTTCCGAGCAATTCGAATTATCTGTGAAATAAATTTTCCAATCCCTTTATACACCTGTATATCCTACTAGCCATTATATCTAGTTACAGCATTCAAACTATTTTGCAAATTCGATTACAAAATTTCAATATAACTGCTTATATCATCTTTACTTCACTGTTGAAGTTATATCTATTCAATTTCGTTCAATCTTTACTTTTCAAACTTCATTTGAATTTACTTTACCATTTCAATTCAATTCAATTTGGATTCTATTTATCTCCTGAATATTGAATTTTATCGATCAGTTTCAATTACTAATTCATTTCTAATTCTAATCCACTTACAAATTCAAATCTGCTTTCAACATTCAGTTTCAATTTCAGTTTTTATCTTCATTCAATTAGCTTCACTTACTAATTTTAGTTTAATACTTCACAATCCAATTCAAATTCAGTCTTACATTCTTACAAATTCAAAATGAATCTTAACATTTCAATTTTATTCTCTTGCGCTTAAAATCGCAATTTTATTTGTTTGTTCTCACATTCTTTCATTTTCAATTCGAATCCCAATTTTATTCTTTTGTTCAATTATCAACTTAGAATAATCTCAATATCAAGTTTCACTTAAAGAATTTCACTCTTCATTTAATTGATTCACTTATACTTACTTTGATTTAACTTCATTCCTTAAGTTAAATTTATTCGACCAAAATTCAAATTGTATAAGTTATCAACTTAGTTATATTTCATAGTATTCCAGAGTCTTAGCAACATTTCAAAACCATTTTGAAAACAATTCAAATTATCCTTTGAATTTACTAAAACAAAAATCCAAATTTTCAAACAACTTCCATTTAAAATAATTTGGCAGCAATTTCTCTTTTGGAAACTCGAAAATGAACACCAACGATGCCGCGGTCATCATCGAAGTTATTTTCCAGCGACCGAAAAGAGTTTAGAGCTCTCATCTCTTCCAAAATACTTTTCAAATCCTTTGAAATCCATTTTCAAATCAAAAAGAAATTAAACTTTCCAAATCTCCAAAATTTTCAATTTCTTTTCAAAACATTTCCAAAAACTTCTCTGGAGTTCCGTTTCAATTTACAATTCACATTTATAATTTACATTCTTAAATTTCATTAGTATGTGAATTTATTTTAACTTTGGAGTTATAATTCCAATTTCTCATTTAATTTCAATGATAATAGTTTAATGTTATCATTTCTAGCAACCATGCAACCATATACTATAGTAATTCATAGAAAATCGTTTCTTTTTTTATACAAAATAGATTTGGGTAAAATTATTTCATTCACCCTATTTAAAACAATACTGTGTCAGTTTATCTTGTTTAGAGTTTAGAAACCCCTATCGATTACAGTTAGCTAGACTGCACCGACCAGAACCCATAAACAATCAACCGATAAGTTAACACAATACAAAACAATTTCATATTCAAATAACAAATACGCGCTCATATCTATTATTACACTCAACTCATTCTAGAGTACTACTGACTCTATCTCTAATGAGTAACACCCAACAGAGCAGGGTTGTCGCTTAACCATATGCTCTGATACCACTTTGTCACATACCGAAATTTTCGACTTTCGAAAATTCGACATCGATACTCACTTTATCGACTGCCGAACAATCGAGTGCCGGAAACTCCAACAGTGAGGGTTTTAAGAAAAAGAAAAAGTAGAAGAAGAAGAAGATAGAAGAAAAAGAGAAGAAAGAGAGAATAGAGAAGAACAACAAAACAGAAAACAATATCAGAATCTCACATATCGCAGCGGAACAATATATAATAGATAAATGAATATCATTTAAAAACAAAAGAATTATATCTGTTATTACATTACATCACATCATATCATCAGAGTCAATAAACAACAATGGACAGTTATATAAACTTGTCCTCATACAGAATACACAGCGGAATAAATACTATCAGATACAAATACTACGTCTCGCCATCCAGCCTATCTCCAAAGCTCCAGAATATCCAGAATATCCTGATAACATAACTCTAGGCTGCCCGTGTGGAAATTTGTGGGCACCCAGAGTTTAGAAGGGAACAATAAACTCCGAGTCAGTCATGGTGACTGGTGTGAGATCGTAAAACAGTTATTTTTCTTTAAAATAAACAACAGGAAAACTTTGATGTCAATTCGCAATGCTTTTGGAAAATGAAACTACCATAAGACCTCCCGCCACACACAATGCAAACGCAGACTTGGAGGAGATTTCTTCTTATGATAGTCAAAGATGCTTACTACGCAAAATCAAATCATTTTTGATATTATTATTAGTGCATAGTGTAGGAAACATTTCGAAAGTATAATATTAATCTTAGCCAACATACGACCAGTATCGTATGCCTACTATAGCTACTATGTTCAATAGCAGGTTACCGCCACATTCCATAGCAGGTAATACAACTAAAACCGTACAAGTCACGTATTGTTTCTTTGGATTTCCAACAAATGGTCAGGCAAAGGAACTTCCTATCCACGATGGGTACGTCCCTGGAATAGACGACCCGAGAATCTAACGTTACGGTTAGATCTCTGCCAACACAAGGCCGGGTTACCTCTGCAAAAATAGGTAACTACTGACACGCGTATGCCATCCCCCGATCGTCACCGATCTTCCCGAGGATCCCCGATTCGCAACAAAACCACATAGATAATAATAATGCAGTAACCACAGAGGTTAAGTATCTGGGCTCCATACCATGATACCACCTTTATCCAGAAGGAATGACATACACTAAGGGGCGCTACTCCCTAGAACCTTGCCGCATTCGTCCTGTTTCGACCATTTCCGGGGTGTGAGGCTCGATGAAGTCTCGTCCACAAAGCTACGCTTTCTACAAAAAGCCCTGCTTCGGGTCAAACAAAATGATCAACCTATGATCATAAAGATATAAGATCAATCAAATGATCATATCACAAATGATCAAACACTGATCATTTCACAGCAACACTCAGTATGCCACGTTACCAAATTGGGATATATCGCTGATAAATTTCAACTACACAACCTCTGAGCTCGTACGTCTCAGAGAAGGGTGTTAAGCTAAGAGAATAAATTCTCCGCCACCAACAGAAATGTATTTGAAAGAAATCAGCTTTATATCTCAAATTGTAACGTCAGACACACAATCCATACAAGTCTGTTC
Source organism: Allium fistulosum (assembly GCA_030737815.1). Lineage (NCBI taxonomy): Eukaryota > Viridiplantae > Streptophyta > Magnoliopsida > Asparagales > Amaryllidaceae > Allium > Allium fistulosum. The sequence goes on from CM060904.1 coordinate 825,253,848, forward strand.
CGGGATCGAACAGAACCGAAGGCACTTCTCACGAAGCCCTTGCATATCCGGATGAATTTCTAATCACGTCAGGACTTCCCGTCACTAAGGGTGATAAAACCTCTAAATCGAAGATCAGTCGATGTAGAGTAACTCGACGGTAATCCTTCCGCTTTCAAAAATATCCGGTCTTCAACACCGGTCTTCAATTGCGATTCATAACGACGTATCACATATTCGGAATGGGTTATACGACCCCATGGTCCTTTCCCGGCTAACCCGAATAGTGAGCGTTTATTTAAAAATAAGTGTGGCATTCAAATTCATCCAATTCACAACAAATACCTACTCAAGGTAAATATTGATAGTCGGTTATTTAACTATCAATAAAGATGCGCAACATCATCAGATTCCAAATAATTTTCCAAATTATTTATTTTCCAAGATATCTTTACTAGATATATTATTTCCACACTTCAATCATTTGAAAACAATTTCAAATCAACTTCCACATTTCAATTTATCTTTGAAGATAAAATCTCAAAACAGTTCATTTCATATTGGAAAAGCGTTTCCATACTTATTTAATAATAAGTAATTCACAAATCATTTATTTTCAACACTTAGAAAATATTCGATATACTTAAATCAATATTAAGTATACATTTCATTCTTTAAGGAAATCATTCTTAAATCACATTTATTTGAGTCAAAACGAATGTTGCGTAAAACATCGTTACGACGACTCGAAATCACTAGTATAGGGATTCGGAATTTAGATAGATATATAAATCCCAATACTATATAAAATATTTCCTTTCGGAAATCATTTACTATAACAACAGTGTTATAGTCCACTATTTCCTTATATTTCTCGAAAACGTCTATTTCAACAATAAATGTTGAAATCTATGGTTTCGATTCATAACACATTTTAAAACACCTTTAAAATGTTTAACTTCATTTTTAAAATATTACTTCTTCAAAAATGAATCCATTTTACTTATCAATATATTCACTGTCCAAAATCGTGAATAAAATTTACTTAACCCCATTTCAATCATTTCTACACATTTTTATCACATTCAATCTATTTTCGAATTTATAAGCACGTTTATAAATTCTATTTCTCTTTTTAATAACAACTTCGACTTATAAACCTTCTTTTTATCAACTTCTATACTTAACTTATCAAAATAAGTGACTTTGGGTTCATAAACAACTTTTATAAATTTTAATTCCATTTATAAAAGCTTCAATACCAAATCAATTTCAATGTTGATTTCTAATTTTATTTTCAACGTTCGAATAAAATTTCCACATTGATTTCTCAAAAATTCATTTCTAAATATTAAATCAAGTACAGATTGATTTCAAATTTTATTTATCACTACTAAATAAATTCCTTATTGAATTCATTTTACATTGATTTCACAACTTATTTTAATTTACCAATTAAATTTCAAACTGAATTTCCAACTTATCTTCTTTTAAATAAATTCCTTTTTAAGAAAATAAATTTCAATCGTTTCTTTCAATTTATTTAGAAATCCAGATTTTAAATTAATTTCCTCAATTTAAAATCACTATTGTACGAAATTCATTTATTTAACACTTTCACTTTATTCTGGAAATAAATTTGATAAGATTATAAAAATTAACTTTTTATACTTTAAAATTCCTTTCTTCGAATTTATTAAATTTCTAAAATCAAATTCATTTAGAAATTTCTATTTTGATTTCCAAAAATTCAATTTCGTTTATTTTTGGAATCCAATGATGTCAAAACATCTATTCAGCTAAATTTTAGCTTTCAAACAAATTCCAGATATCAATATGATTTATAGCATCACTATAATCATTCACAGATTCATATCACAATAGAAATGAATTAAATACATGTGAGGGGTCCAGTTGGATCCCTCCAACCTGTTTCCCTGCATCCAAAGATGTTAGCACAATACCAATTCCGCTCCAATACGGAATTATCGCGGTATATAGGTTTTTATAAATCCGCTTACTAACGGCGCAATAGGGTCTCATCCGCTATACGAGGCGGGAAATCATCAATCCAATATATACATATGCCAATATGTATATATTGCTATATATAATAGATATATCCTACTATATCTAATACCACATCCAAACAAATCAAACAAATCAATAACTGCAATTCAAAATTAAATCTGAGTGAGAAGATCTCACCTTAGCTATTATTTTGCCATCCATTTCCATCCAATTGTTTTCTTGATTTAACCTTGTATAAATAAATTTATACAATTCATTAATATTCGAATTTTAAGTCGAACAAATCAATTTCTGACTTTCAATTATACAATGATTTTATTTTAGACTAGTGATTTAATTTTGATCAAAGAAATTTAATTTTAAACTAATTACTTTTTCCCAAATTAGTCTTAGTGACCAACATAAGATTTAATAAGTTGACTTAACACTTTATTTATCAAATCCATTATTTAAAAATAAGCTAGTATATTTATTATTACTATTTGCCTAACTATACTTATACAAATATATATATATATTTTTAACTCAAAACATTTTAAACTGCTATTTTCACAATCTTGTTCACATACATATATGTTGAATTTAGATTTAAATTCAAGGAGTAAATTCGAATACCTCAACTCGTAACAGTATCCACTCCACCATCACAACTTCGCGCATGCTACCAGGTCGCCGACAAATTCAGTTCGAAGCCATGCCCTGACACTGCTGCTGTCGTCTCGCAAAGCCCCAGAGGCCTTCAACCCAAATCGAAATCACGACCATCGATGAACTTCACATCGCTAACCCTTCTTCCTTGCTGGCGACGACATCACGAATCTCAAGTTCGCCCAAAATCGCCTCGCTTCCGATCCCTGCCTTAGCTACGCGACTTCGAGCTTCACAATCGATGTGCCCTAGAACGCCTCACCACAGCCAGTCGCGACTCCAGTCCTTATCGCTCGACGAATCCATCCTCCCTCATCATCGCTGCGCCTCGCCTCACGCGCTCGCGCCTACGAACGCGATGCTGCCGCAGTCGAATTCTCAGTCGCCGACCTTCCTGTTTCACCTTGAATCGCCACTGCCTTGAACTTGCGAGTGCCTCCATTCTCACGCGATTAGTCGCGACCCATTTCTTTGTATATAAATTTTGTTCGGCTTTCTTTTTTTTTTTTTTCTTTAAAGCGACTGAAGACTTTTTAATGAGGGGATTTGGGTTCGATTTCAAAAAGAGGGGAAAACACGGCCATTGATTCGATTTTGAACGAGATAGTTTCGAATTAGAAATAAAAGGAACGAGTTTAATTCCTTTCGAACTGATGGAAGAGGGAGAGGACGTGATTATTTAAAACTGAAGGGGATGGGTTGCGTGATTTTCTTCTGTGTTCTTCGGCGTGATTCTAGGCAGAGTTGTAGGCGTGATTAGAGGAAAAATGTTGACCAACTTTTAAAATTTTAAATCTACTTTAGATCGAATCTCGATAAAAATCCAAGGCGTTTACTCAACGTGTGCTCACGTATAAACTTCGAAAAATACGAAATTTGAAATCCGGTAATAATTCAATATTACGGACCCAATGGAACTGGTTTCGTCGAAATCCGAGACTGTTTGAAAAATGACTATTTTATAAATATCGGTTCGAACGATCTAATTTCAAACTGAACACTTTACTTCTAAATTCGACTCTGAAGCTTCTGTTATCTTCAGTAATATCAATACGAATTTTAAAAGCTTTCGAAATATTTTTCTTCAGCTTTAAATTGAAGATATAAATATTTATTCACCTTACAATAGATTAAATTTTATAATTTAATCGCAAAATTCAAAGTTATATCGGGGATTCAAATTAAATCATCGTTCAAATATTTAAAATTATTTAAATATTCTCAATTTAATTTGTTCAAAATTCAGGGTCGTTACAGGTATGTAGGCTGGAAAAGAAAAAAGATTTAATAAGGACAATGGCATTTAATGCTAGCTAATGCAATATTATTTCTAGTACATAAACATACAATCTTAGCCACCAAGCTAAAAGAATTATCTCTGATATTGTACAAATTTATACACTATATTGAAAAATATAATAATGTACCCTGTAACTTGTTTACAAATATCAACCTGTAAGCTTCTTTCACATATCAACCTTCATATCAGTTTCGAGTAAAATCTGAAGCATATTCCATTTTAAAACTCAAACAAAACTTCAGTTTAAACAACAATCAAGATCAATACAACCAGAGATCTACCAGAGAATATAGCTTTCAGTTCTCAGCCAGTTTCAAAGAAAAGTCTCTGTTCTTTTTAAAAACCTGTGAGTAAACTCTTTATTTAAAAGTTTAAGTAAATACATGTTTGTTGCTTGTGAAATTCTGAGATAAGTGATGTTTGCATTTGTGGATACAAGTGTGCTTTATGCTTGTCTATGTTGTGAACTGTGCATGTTAGTCTTCTCTGTTCATTTTTTTAGTGAGTAAACTCATTATTTAAAAGTTTAAGTAAATACATGTTTGTTGCTTGTGAAATTCTAAGATAAGTGATGTTTGCATTTGTGGATACATGTGTGCTTTATGCTTGTCTATGCTGTGAACTGTTCATGTTAGTCTTCTCTGTTCATTTTTTTTCAGTGAGTAAACTCTTTATTTAAAAGTTTAAGTAAATACATGTTTGTTGCTTGTGAAATTCTGAGATAAGTGATGTTTGCATTTGTGGATACAAGTGTGCTTTATGATTGTCTATGTTGTGAACTGTGCATGTTAGTCTTCTCTGTTCATTTTTTTTCAGTGAGTAAACACTTTTATTTAGGCTAAAGTTGTTGATAACTTGATGTGTGTATAAATCATTGGATGTTATGATATGAGATAGGCTTACATGGTAGTGCAAATGTGACTGCATGTGTAGGTAAATATGTGAGTATGTCTGGATCTATATATATATCTCTCTCTGTTTTTCTTTTAAGTTAACAGGTTAAGCAAGTATAAATTCAATCTCTTTTCTTCTAACTCTTATTTCTTAAGATGATTTAAAAAAAAGTTTTTAGGTTTGCAAGATCTTGATTTCAAAATTTTATTTAAGTAAAATAAGTTTAAAGATTTTCTGGAAAATGAAAGAGACGGTAGAAAATCCATAATATGATTAAATTCAAATATGTTAACTCTCTGATTTGGGTTTATAATCCAAATCAACTTTGAAAACTAGGAATTTTGAAAGTTAAATCATAATTTTTAAGAATGTTTTGAGAGAGGAAATAAGGGTTGATTAGAATATGGTTTCTGAGCAATTTCTGGTGGCCGACGGTTCTAGGATGGTCGGAAACTTGGCTGGAGGAGGTCAGGGTGAAGGGGAGTTCGGCAAAAATGTTCGATGATTTTCTTGACCACTATAGCGACGGAGGTGGATCGAAGTAGGGTTTAACACTCAGTTTTGGTCAGGGTAGTAGTTTTGGCTACTATGGCGGTTCCAGTGTTTCGAGTTGATCGAGACTTTGGGCATTGACAGCATGGAATTCTAGCAAAGCTTGGGAACGGGGTGCTCGATCTCCGGTGGCCGGCAACATGAGTTCGGGGCAGCTTTCTGGTGATGTCGTTGCGCTAGTTCGATCGAGATAGCTCGATCTCGTTTTTGAGTTAGATTGGGATGTCTGGGTGGTCAGACGGTGGGAGGTGGTCGTAGGGGACTTGTCGACGATGGTCGTTGATGTCGGAGTCTCATCGATGAACGGTGCACGTGCACGTTCAAGTTGGGTTCTTGGTGATGAGCTCGGGTTTGAGTAGGGAAGGCACCGGGTTTGGCTCGAGTAAATTTGCTATGGGCTCGGGTAGGTGTAAGTGTTTGGCAACAGTTTTAAACTTAAAATTTTTCTATGTTTTTTCAAAAAAATGAAGAAGTTGGAGAAAACTCGAGTCTGAACTCAAGCTAGTCTCGGGTAGAACCCGAAGTGGTTTTGAAAAGTAGATTTTAACAGTTTTTTTAAAAACAAGTTTTAAGTTTTAAATTGAATCTAATTCTAAACTAATGTAAACAAATTGTTTCTTTTAACATTTGATTTAGAAGTTTTATAATTTGTTTTACTTAAAATTTGTTAAGTAAAATTGTAAGTTATTTCTTTATCATAAATTTAAAAGTTAAATTAAAAGTGGAATGTTATAAATGTATTTAAATTATGTTAATGTTAAGTGAGTCATTAAATTAAGATAAAGATTTATCTTAAAGGTTAATAAAGATTTTGATAATTAATGTCTAATTAATAAAATGATGTAATTAAGAGTATTTAAGAATAATTAATTAATTTAATTAACTAATGAATATGATTGATTAATGATTAAGAGATTAATTAATTAGTAATTAGAAGATTATTTAACTTATAATTAGAAGTACTTAAATTGTAATTAAGTTGTATTAATTAATAATTAGGATTTATTAATTAACAATTAAGAAATAATTAATCTAAAGATATTAAGGGTTAATTAATTGTAATTAAGGATTGATTAACTGATTAATTAAGAAGTAATTAATTTAGTTTTATAAATTGATAGTTAAGATTTATTAATTAATAGTTAAAGGATAATTAATCTACAATTAAAGATTTATTAATTCGTTTTAAAGGCAACTAAGGAATGAATTACCCAATTGTAATTAATCAAATGAATGTGATTAATTTAAGATAATTAATTGATTGATTAATTAAAGATAATCATTTGATGGTTGATTAAGTATGAATACTTAATAAGATTGATAAGTATAATTACTTAGCGGAGTAATTAATGTATAATTACTAAATGTAATTAATTAAAGGGAATTACTTAATGGGAAGTAATTAAAGGGTAATTACTTGGAAGAAGTAATTAAAGATTTATTACTTAGTGTAATTAATCGAAGGATTTATATAATTAATTAAGAAGTTAATTAATTAAGGTAAGTAATTACAGGATGGTAATTTATGTTTATGATTAAGGTTGATTAATGGAGGTGATTAATTAAAGTTTAGTTAATTAATGTAATTAATTAAGGTTCAATGTAATTAATTATAGTTAATTAATAAATGGAAGTAATTAATTAAGGATCACTAATCAATGCAACTAAATGAAGTAATAAATGGTTAATTACTGTGAATAGTTAAGGATAATTAATTTGTGAAATAAATTAATAGCTAATTACTTAAGGTAATTAAGAATAACTAATCAGGATGATAAATTAAGATGGATAAGTAGATGATCAATTAATTGATTTGTAATTAATTAATGATTAAGTAAGCAAGATTTATGAGATGAAAGTAATTAATTTAATATATTTAAATTAATTAGAGATGGAAGTAATTAATTTAATTCACTTTAAATTAATTATAGATGGTGATTAATAAATCTTTGCTTATGTATGACGAATGATATTGATTGCCTTGAATGGTTTGAGATCTCAGATATGAGATAAGTGATGCTGTGTGATATAGATGTTTTGGTTGAATATGATGATAATGTGAATTATCTGTTTGTGATGATAATATGAATTATCAATTGTGATGATATGAATTATCTATCTCTGTGTATATAAATAATAGAATTGAATTGTTTTAACTTTAAAACAACTTGGCCTTAAAAGATACGTTTTGGATTTCGATGAGACCGGGATCGGGTTTACAAATTTGGAAGTCCGAAAACCACATCGATCCAAATTAACGATAGGTTGTGAATCTCAGGTGAAGAAGAAGATTCAGAGTGCAAGGGTTATTGTCGCTAACTCTGAGGATGATTCCAAAATGAGTGTAACGAGATAATGCCTTCAGTTTCGTTCGAACCCGGAACGAACTTGTATGGATTGAATGCTTTCAGCACATCGTCAGGTGGACGATGAGCATTCTAAGATAGATGTGTTCTATAGAGGTAATCGTAGCCTCAAGCCTCATCAACCGGGAATGGCTAAAACAGGGGAGGTGCAGTAAGGCTTCGTGGGTAGCACCCACTTGAGAGCGAGATATACCCCTATCTAGAGTCCCTTTTTATTTCGGCTGTGTGGGCGGTTGCTAGCTACAACCGCGGGGTTGTCTTGTTCGGGACTGTCCAGTAAGGGATGGTTCCGGCTTTGTGTTGCAGGGGATTGGGCGTGATCCTCGGTGCGGTGATCTAGGCCACGTACTGTGACGGGCGGTACCCCGGTAGCCCTACCATTGTATGCAATCCAATCTCCAATAAGCGCCGTATGTATTAGTTGTGCCCAACTATGTTGGAACGTGAGATGTAAGCATTCCAGCTATTTCTGTATTTTACTTGAAAACCCTAGACCCTATTATAATATCACTGGATTTCCTATCAAATGTTTGGTTAGCGTAAGGTAAAAACTTACCCATGTTTATGTGTGGGGAGTCTTACATGATACCTTTGTTTCAAAAGGTTTTTTTAAAATTAAGCAACTTTAACTGTTTACTCATACCAGACCCATGTCTGACCCAGAGTTTATTTCTGTTTTCTTAAACTCTCTGGTACTCAAATTTTTACGAGTAGCCAAGGGATTCAGGTTTGCTTTGACAAATTCTGGAGGAGAAATGGAGCAGGAGGCTTCAGCGTATAGATATATATTGGTTCCGCTGTGTTAGTGTTTATCTGTATTTCCGCTGTGTTGTATCTCTATGATGTGTGAGTTGTATGAAAGACAGGTTTTTATAACTATCTAATTTGTGATGTATAAGCTGTGTATCTCTGATGTATATGATACTATGTAATATCTTATGTAATTAATATAATTTATTCGTTCCGCTGTGAGATTCTGATGTTGTTTAGTTCTTTCTTCTCTATCTTTTCTCTTTTCTATCCCTTTCTTTCTTATAGTTGATGCGACTTTCTGGTGATAGAAGGTCGGGTCGCTACAGTTGGTATCAGAGCATAGGTTGAGCGAATACCTAAGCTTTGAAGTGGTGTCTATCTTGAGAGAGCATACTTGTAATTTTTATATATATACATATATCTATATTTCTACCTATCTGTTAGGTTACCTGTTCGGGTTTTCCAATATAAGTTATAAAGGCAGATAGAGTAGTGGTGTGGGTAACACGACTACCAATGGTTGGAGTTTGAATGTTTGAGGTTGGAAGTGTATATGTCGAGACTGTAGACCTAATACCGTCTCGAGTGAGTTTTGTTTGATGTAAGGATTTCATTGATCTCTGAAGGAAACCTGTTAAGGTTCAGAGTTCATCATTGAAGTGCAAGTTTGATTGCGCTCGTGTGAGCGGATTTTTGAGAGTTTGGATCTATCGGTTAGGCAGAAACAAGTGATGGTATGTTGGCAACCTCAGGAAGTAGTAGTTGCGTGGTGAGACGCAGTGACTATGGATGTTTCCGAAGATGTTTTCTTTGGAACAAGTTTAAGGAAGTGTGTCTGCTTCGGTGATTAGACTGAGTTTCAGCTGGATGTTGTGTTTGGTTTGAGGTCTGAGTTTCTCAAAGGAGCTTTGGATTAGGAAGTTCTTGGCATCCGTGGCATCAGTGCAGCTAGGAGATGTTTTGTGCCAGCGGGAAGATCTTTTGGCTTAATAGTACCCTAGTGGTGGAATTCAGAAGCAGCAGAGTGGATCCATTTCTTCGGTGGATTGGTTAGGCAAGGACAAGCTGTTTTGATTTGTGAAGAGAGTATAGTATCTGTGGATATTGGTCCGGATGGGATCGCAAAAGCGACTTGCGATAGTTTGAGTGATTCTCTTGGATAATTTCTTTTGCATGGATTAGTGGCATCCCTAGAGATGTATGAGTTATAGAGTTGTAAGAGATTTGTCCAGGAATTTTCCAGGAAGCCAGCAGTTTGTCTACATTTGGAAGTTTAATTTCCATTGACCTGGGTCTGGAAGAGATACCGGTGGTTCAGCTAAGGAGATGGATGGTTTCTAAAAAAGATTTGGTGGAGCATTTGTGTTTTCTCTTCTGTATCTAGTTTCTAGTTTCTTCCATCTAAGGGTAGTTGAAGACAGTACCCTTGACTAAGGACTCGTCTGTTTCTTTGAGCAGTTCGTTTCCGATTGTGGTGGATCTGATACTGTGTGTCCAGGAGGTATTGGTTAAGATTTTGCTCGAATTCATCGACATGCTCATCTACTCCAGATCAGAGTTGTGCAGCAGAAGCAGTTGGGAGTGCATTTGCTTTTCTGGAAAGAAGAAGTTGTTTTCTACTGATGATGGTAGTGGTTGTGTTATTAAGTTTGGTTGATCTTGGGAAGGTCATTTTGTTGGATGGTTTTTGGTCCAGTTTGTTTCTAGGGGCATCAGCAAGGGTTGAGCTGGTCAGGAAGGAAGTGTGCTTTATGCTTGTCTATGTTGTGAACTGTGCATGTTACTCTTCTGTGTTCATTTTTTTTCAATGAGTAAACTCTTTATTTAAAAGTTTAAGTAAATACATGTTTGTTGCTTGTGAAATTCTGAGATAAGTGATGTTTGCATTTGTGGATACAAGTGTGCTTTATGCTTGTCTATGTTGTGAACTGTGCATGTTAGTCTTCTTTGTTCATTTTTTTTCAGTGAGTAAACACTTTTATTTAGGCTAAAGTTGTTGATAACTTGATGTGTGTACAAATCATTGGATGTTATGATATGAGATAGGCTTACATGGTAGTGCAAATGTGACTGCATGTGTAGGTAAATATGTGAGTATGTCTGGATCTATATATATCTCTCTCTATTTTTCTTTTAAGTTAAAAGGTTAAGCAAGTATAAATTCAATCTCTCTTCTTCTAACTCTTATTTCTGAAGATGATTTAAACAAAAAGTTTTTAGGTTTGCAAGATCTTGATTTCAAAATTTTATTTAAGTAAAATAAGTTTAAAGATTTTCTGGAAAATGAAAGAGACAGTAGAAAATCCATAATATGATTAAATTCAAATATGTTAACTCTCTGATTTGGGTTTATAATCCAAATCAACTTTGAAAACTAGGATTTTTGAAAGTTAAATCATTATTTTTAAGAATGTTTTGAGAGAGGAAATAGGGGTTGATCAGAATATGGTTTTTGAGCAATTTCTGGTGGCCGAAGGTTCTAGGATGGTCGGAAACTTGGCTGGAGGAGGTCAGCGTGAAGGGGAGTTCGGCAAAAATGGTCGATGACTTTCTTGACCACTATGGCGACGGTGTTGGATCGAAGTAGGGTTTAACACTCAGTTTTGGTCAGGGTAGTAGTTTAGGCTACTATGGCGGTTCCAGTGTTTCGAGTTGATCGATACTTTGGGCATTGGTAGCATGGAAGTCTGGCAAAGCTTGGGAACGGGGTGCTCGATCTCTGGTGGCCGGCAACGTGAGTTCGGGGCATCTTTCTGGTGATGTCGTTGCGCTAGTTTGATCGAGATAACTCGATCTCATTTTTGAGTTAGATTGGGATGTCTGGGTGGTCAGACGGTGGGAGGTGGTCATAGGGGACTTGTCGACGATGGTTGTTGATGTCGGAGTCTCATCGATGAACGGTGCACGTGCACGTTCGAGTTGGGTTCTTGGTGATGAGTTCGGGTTTGAGTAGGGAAGGCACCGGGTTTGGCTCGAGTAAATTTGCTATGGGCTCGGGTAGGTGTACGTGTTTGGCAACAGTTTTAAACTTAAATTTTTTCTAAGTTTTTTCAAAAAAATGAAGAAGTTGGAGAAAACTCGAGTCTGAACTCGAGCTAGTCTCGGGTAGAACCCGAAGTGGTTTTGAAAAGCAGATTTTAACAGTTTTTTTAAAAAACAAGTTTTAAGTTTTAAATTGAATCTAATTCTAAACTAATGTAAACAAAATGTTTCTTTTAACATTTGATTTAGAAGTTTTATAATTTGTTTTACTTAAAATTTGATAAGTAAAATTGTAAGTTATTTCTTTATCATAAATTTAAAAGTTAAATTAAAAGTGGAATGTTATAAATGTATTTAAATTATGATAATGTTAAGTGAGTCATTAAATTAAGATAAAGATTTATCTTAAAGGTTAATAAAGATTTTGATAATTAATGTCTAATTAATAAAATGATGTAATTAAGAGTATTTAAGAATAATTAATTAATTTAATTAACTAATGAATATGATTGATTAATGACTAAAAGATTAATTAATTAGTAATTAGAAGATTAATTAACTTATAATTAGAAGTACTTAAATTGTAATTAAGTTGTATTAATTAATAATTAGGCTTTATTAATTAACAATTAAAAAATAATTAATCTAAAGATATTAAGGGTTAATTAATTGTAATTAAGGATTGATTAACTGATTAATTAAGAAGTAATTAATTTAGTTTTATAAATTGATAGTTAAGATTTATTAATTAATAGTTAAAGGATAATTAATCTACAATTAAAGATTTATTAATTCGTTTTAAAGGCAACTAAGGAATGAATTACCCAATTGTAATTAATCAAATGAATGTGATTAATTTAAGATAATTAATTGATTGATTAATTAAAGATAATCATTTGATGGTTGATTAAGTATGAATACTTAATAAGATTGATAAGTATAATTACTTAGCGGAGTAATTAATGTATAATTACTGAATGTAATTAATTAAAGGGAATTACTTAATGGGAAGTAATTAAAGGGTAATTACTTGGAAGAAGTGATTAAAGATTTATTACTTAGTGTAATTAATCGAAGGATTTATATACACTACAAGAAAACTGCAGTTTACCTACGCCAAATTGGCGTAAGCGGGGCGTAGGTAAATGCATTAACTACATAACACCTACGCTAATTTTGGCATGGGTAAAACTTGCGTAGCTAATAAAATACCTACGCTTTACCTACGCCATCCGTTGGATTGTTTCCTACGCCTTTCCTATGCCATAATTTTCTTACGCCTTTCCCACGCCATGTTGTACCTACGGTTTTGTTACGACATTTTTACTTTTTTATGTGGCCACGTCTTTCCTACATCATTTGTTTACCTACGTCTTCCCTATGCCCAGTTTTCCTACGCTTTCCCTATGTCATTATTACATATTACGTTTCCTACGTCTTTTCTACGTCATTCGTTTATCCACGATTTACCTACGCCTGTGTTTTTAATGTTTTTCCTATGCCATGCATACGACTTTTTGCTGCATTAATATTTCATTTACCTACGCCTTCCCTACGTCTTTTCTGAAGCAATTTTGATATATTACTATTCTATTTCATTTCACCACATTAAATAGAAACTAAAATCAACTTATTTTATATATATATACATATTCCAACAAAAAGATTAACGTCAAACCATTCATCTTTAATTCAAAAAACAAATATCTCATTCATATTACAAAGTCAAACAATATTAATCAAGTTCCTATATGTTAAAATATTATGATAATATGTTCATGATACATGACATCATACAGATACCATTAAAAAGTTTTCAATACCCTCATTCCTCATGACGATCGTTCGGCTCTTCATCAAATCGCTGTCGAAGCATCTCGGTGAGTTGTTCATACTGCATCTTCAGCATTTGAATCTCCCCTTCTTGACGCTCCACCTTTTCCTCTAATTTGGCTCTAGTCTGTGCTTCTCCCTTATTGATGCTATAAGTAGCGTCTTTGTATTTCTGCATTTTATCAAATATTGCATCAATTTCTGCATTTTAAACTAATTAAAATAATGTTTTGTTGAAAGTTTAAATACTTACTCCAGGGATATTGCCATAATATGGCCTATGGTCCTTTCTTTTAGCTATAACACCGGTAAGCTTGTCGAATACTTCTTCCTCGACATCATACGAAATTACTGTGCCTTGACTTTTCAATTCTTCAATTCTAGCTTGATATTGTGCCTATATTTGTGATTTTCCAAATACAAGAACAAAAACATAAATACATGCTCACACTGTAGGAACTGAACATAGAAAAGCACGAATATGTTAGAAGGTTGGTAGAATTATAGGAACTGAACATACTTTTGACAGTATAGCAGACTATATATATTATATTACAAATTATACATATCTGCAGTCTAAATATTTGCAGATAAGCAACTCCTAGAGCTAGTATTAGGAAACAGATTTTGGAATTGTTCGTTGTCTAAACTTAAATTGTGTTCATTTATTCCTCAGTGAGATTGATTCAACACACACTTCAACATAACTGACAAAGAAGCAAATCTTTAAGCTAGTGAATTCATTTCAATTAAATCCTTAAACAAATGGCTGGAGCTTTGGAACAACTGCTCTGTATAACAGTACTTTGGAGCTTTGGAGCTCTGGAACAACCGCTCTGTACAACAGTACAAAAAGGCATTCACTAGGCTATATATAAATATGAACAAATAAACAAATGACTATCAACGTATAAACTTTTTTTTTTACCAACAAACCTTATAAATTTGCAACGAAAGAAACAACTCTTAATTGCCATTATTAACAACTCTAGAAATCATCAGGAAACAGCAGCAAATTCCTTGGAAGCTGTGACTCAAGCCTTGAAATAGCAACCAACATCTCCATAAGAACTATCTCATACATAAGCAATATCTCAAACCGAAACTCAATAGATTCAAAACCAAAACTGCAGTCAGCATCAAACAAGGAAGAATAGATTCAATAATTCATTTTTTCTATTGGAATTTCTGTATTACTCAAGGAACCACAAAATAAGAACAATACCTATTAAAAATTGTTGTTTCTTTTTTATAAGTTGTCTTATTTCATCGTCAAAAATTTGTCTAGTAACTCTAGACCCCATCATGTTCAGTCGTCCCTTTTCTATTTTTGAGTCAAGATGGAAAATAATAAGGTATGCTGTTAAAAAATAGATGGTTATATTTTTGGCCCAGATTAAGTGTTGGTTAAACTAGAAAACTCAATATTTTAATGCCAATCTAAAAAACTTGTACACATTATAACATTACCGCCATATAACGATCTCCCTACCTTCGTCTGTCTCGGATTAATAAATCTTCATAACTTTTACTTGCAAGCAGTATTTTGACGATCAGTTCTGTTCTGTTTGGGTTGCATATTTTCTATTTGCAATTTCTGAAATAGATAACCAAAATAAGACCGTCCAAGTAAAAAATTCTTATTATAATGTTCGTCAGTTGCTTCCGATATTGAACCAGCCAAGTCTGGAGCAAACTAGCTATTTATAATAGTATATGCTTTGCTATTTAAACTATTAATTGTCAGATAAGATAGCAGTATCAATTATGTTAAAGTTATTCTAATTAGTTTTCTGCAAAGTTAGTGCTTAAACATATAGCCATCAAAATTTAACATCTACAATTGTGCTGTAATTTAATATATTTTCAAGTGAAACATTAATAAAATGCTCCGTGATATTTTGTATCTAATTAAGGGAAAAGATATCGCTAATACCGATCTTTTGCCATTTCCTACCAGTAAAGAAGTGGAAGAACTAAGTTCATGGAGTCATGATACAAACAGTCTAAATATACCATTACGAATAGCATTTTATTTACTGATATTGCATTTGGATTTAAGGAAATAAAATTGCACTCCATTTGGATTTCAATTCATTTAACCACATTATACATGTTATTTTATACTCCAGTATGTACCCTTCTTTTCTCAATTATAAATTTATGAGGAAATAGCTACGGAAACCTACTTTATTTGGTTACTATTTTGATTTCATTACCGTTTAGGCATGGAGATTGTTTCCTTTCTTAAATGGTACCCTTTTTCCTCTTCTATTTTCATACTCACCAACAGAACACAAGTGTAATCATTACTTCACATCCATTGATAATTATATTCAAATTGCTTCTACATTTATAATTGGTACCACGTTAGTACACTTTATATAATTCTACAGCTAATCTGTATATTTATCCAACTTTTCATTGATCTGAATGACATTTACTCTTTTTTTCTTTTTTCTTTTTTCTTTATGTCTTCTTTTTCGAATCTTTACAAAACTGTAGGTGCCTTATTTAAATCGATGATATCTGTCACATACTTAACCACGGTGTTTTTCCATGTACATAAATTAGATATCTAAAAGGTTATTGGCATATCGATAGTAAAAAGGATATCTAAAATGTTCTAAGTAGTTGACAAAAGTTCATGCTCCTCAAATTTAATGTTTTCCTTTTGATTTATTTTTACTCTTAGCAAATCGTAAATAACATTACCTATATGTTTATATTTCTTAAAGTTTCAAGTTTAACTTACAGATTATTTCAAAGCTGCAACTTATAGTGGGAAATCTATTTTGTGAAAATTCGAAACCAACTGCTTAAGTAACTAACAAATTTCATGTGTATAGTTTTAACATAAGGTAGTTATACCTACTAGCAAGATATCTTTTTCAATAGACTATAACCATTCGTTTGCTTACATGAATCAGGTCCAATGTATGAATCAGGTCCAATTATAAATAGCTAGTCTGTGTGTGTGTATTTGCCAAGCAAAATGCCCAATACTAAGCATTCCTCTTGAAAGTATTTTCTGTTTAATTGCCGAAAATACACTACAAAACTTATGAAACTCCATCATACACACTAACAGAAGTTAAAATCATATAGAACTGCATATTACTTTTTTTACTATTAACCTAGCAGCATCAATCCATTTTATGACATCAAACCAAACCTCTAGATTGTGGTTTTAGAGGTTGTGGGTTTGAGTTCTCCTAAAATCAAGATGCTTCATGGGAGAAACTGGATTTCAAGATGCTTATCGGGCAAAAACATTCCAAAACACAATGTTGCATATAGTAAAATATTGGATTCACTATACTATGAAGCTAAGGTCACTGTTGAGGATATACAAAGCAGCATTGGCAATAAGTGTAATAATTTTACCATTTGCGCCTTCTAGAAATGATTTAGTATTACAATGATGCAATTCAAATATATTTTCATAAATTGCATGTGTGAATATTTGACTAAGCTTTTTGAAAAATTTAATGTCCCCACTGAGTCTCTTAACATCAGAAAAATCCTCATTATTTGATATCCATCACATTGGATCCACAACCTATATTGATCCATGTCATTTGTTTCTTGTTTGTAGATGCTTAGAAATTGAAAATTTGCAGGTGTAGCATTACTCGAGATGTATTAACCACGCGTTAGCATTTGCACTCTCTACACTTATATACACAACACACACACACCAAGCACACATAAAATACAAATATGAACAAGAACCACCTAGCAACTAAAATATATACTTTTACTCTGCATAGTTCCAACAGATAAAAAGGAAAAATTCACTGGATTTAGGAAAGAAACATTTAGAGAAACTTTTGAATATGTATTAGGAGATCTAATGATCACGTATACCATCTTAGCCATAAACCAAATGAACAAGCTTTGATAGTTGGGAGGCCTAATATTCTTCCAAATTGGTATATACAAAAAAATTCCCTATCAAAAAAAATTACAGAGGGGATAAATAAACAACAGCCATACATGGTATAAAAAAATTGTCAAAACGTGGGGTTTCTACTAGAGGATGAATAATTATTTTATAGCTTTGTAAAATAAGGATATTTATTACGCTATTAATAGTTTTCAAGGTTAATGAAATCTAAAGCAGTAAAAGGGCGACTCAATTTTAGAAAATTAGACAACTCAAAACAAGAAATTCACGTACTTAATTAGCAGTGGCAGTATAAAGAGACTGTAACGGACTTCAAATCAGCAGTAGAATCGCGTAGGAGGCAAGGAACTGTAGCGGACTTCAAATCAGTAGTAGAATCGCGTAGGGCAAGGATGAGCCGACGATGGCTGATGGAATAGCCGAGTATGCAGCGATGATTATTTAGAAGGCGTTGATTTTTGAAACACTAGTTTTTTTGGGTTCAAGCATCGCCAACATGGAGATTGAAGGTGTAGAATTAGGTTTTTTTTATTCGGTGAAAACTGAGGTTAGGAGAGAAGTATACGGTGGTTAACGTAAAAATAAAAAACTTTTTTCTGTATATGTAAGGACAGCGTGTGAAATTTCCTACGTCAATGTTGAATTGTATAAAATTAGCAGAGGCGTGGAAATGGCGTAGGAGATTATCTACGCCTTTTCTACAGTATCATTTTAGTGTAGACAATTTCCTACACCTTACTTACGCCTCGATTTGTTTTCTACGTGTTGAATTTGGCATAGGAGAAGCGTAGGAAATTTCCTTACGTCTTCCCTACGCCTTTACCTCTTTCTACCAGTTTCCTACGCGTACCCTACGCCCCACCTTTTAGCGTAGGAAAGACGTCGGAAATTTTGTGTAGGAAACTGCAGTGTTTTTTAGTAGTGATAATTAATTAAGAAGTTAATTAATTAAGGTAAGTAATTACAGGATGGTAATTTATGTTTATGATTAAGGTTGATTAATGGAGGTGATTAATTAAAGTTTAATTAATTAATGTAATTAATTAAGGTTCAATGTAATTAATTATAGTTAATTAATAAATGGAAGTAATTAATTAAGGATCACTAATCAATGCAATTAAATGAAGTAATAAATGGTTAATTACTATGAATGGTTAAGGATAACTAATTTGTGAAATAAATTAATGGCTAATTACTTAAGGTAATTAAGAATAACTAATCAGGATGATAAATTAAGATGGATAAGTAGATGATCAATTAATTGATTTGTAATTAAATAATGATTAAGTAAGAAAGATTTATGAGATGAAAGTAATTAATTTAATTTATTTAAATTAATTAGAAATGGAAGTAATTAATTTAATTCACTTTAAATTAATTATAGATGGTGATTAATAAATCTTTGCTTATGTATGACGAATGATATTGATTGCCTTAAATGGTTTAAGATCTCAGATATGAGATAAGTGATGCTGTGTGATATGGATGTTTTGGTTGAATATGATGATAATGTGAATTATCTGTTTGTGATGATAATATGAATTATCTATTGTGATGATATGAATTATCTATCTCTGTGTATATAGATAATAGAATTGAATTGTTTTAACTTTAAAACAACTTGGCCTTAAAAGATACGTTTTGGATTTCGATGAGACCGGGATCGGGTTTCCAGATCTGGAAGTCCGAAAACCACATCGATCCAAATTAACGATAGGTCGTGAATCTCAAGTGAAGATGAAGGTTCAGAGTGCAAGGGTTATTGTCGTTAACTCTGAGGATGATTCCAAAATGAGTGTAACGAGATAATGCCTTCGGTTTCGTTCGAACCCAGAACGAACTTGTATGGATTGAATGCTTTCAGCACATCGTCAGGTGGACGATGAGCATTCTAAGATAGATGTGTTCTATAGAGGTAATTGTAGCCTCAAGCCTCATCAACCGGGAATGGCTAAAACAGGGGAGGTGCAGCAAGGCTTCGTGGGTAGCACCCACTTGAGAGCGAGATATACCCATGTCTAGAGTCCCTTTTTATTTCGGCTGTGTGGGCGGTTGCTAGCTACAACTGCGGGGTTGTCTTGTTCGGGACTGTCCAGTAAGGGATGGTTCCGGCTTTGTGTTGTAGGGGATTGGGCATGATCCTCGGTACGGTGATCTAGGCCACGTACTGTGACGGGCGGTACCCCGGTATCCCTGCCATTGTATGGAATCCAATCTCCAATAAGCGCCGTACGTATTAGTTGTGCCCAACTATGTTGGAATGTGAGATGTAAGCATTCGAGCTATTTCTATATTTTACTTGAAAACCCTAGACCCTATTATAATATCACTGGATTTCCTATCAATTGTTTGGTTAGCGTAAGGTAAAAACTTACCCATGTTTATGTGTGGGGAGTCTTACATGATACCTTTGTTTCAAAAGGTTTTTTTAAAATTAAGCAACTTTAACTGTTTACTCATACCAGACCCATGTCTGACCCGGAGTTTATTTCTGTTTTCTTAAACTCTCGGGTACTCAAATTTTTACGAGTAGCCAAGGGATTCAAGTTTGCTTTGACAAATTCTGGAGGAGAAATGGAGCAGGAGGCTTCATCGTATAGATATATATTGGTTCCACTGTGTTAGTGTTTATCTGTATTTCCGCTGTGTTGTATCTCTGTGATGTGTGAGTTGTATGAAAGACAGGTGTTTATAACTGTCTAATTTGTGATGTATAAGCTGTGTATCTCTGATGTATATGATACTATGTAATTAATATAATTTATTCGTTCCGCTGTGAGATTCTGATGTTGTTTAGTTCTTTCTTCTCTATCTTTTCTCTTTTCTATCCCTTTCTTTCTTATAGTTGATGCAACTTTCTGGTGATAGAAGGTCGGATCGCTACAGTTTTGTATTTTCAATACGCTCGGGTTAGTCTGAGCTTTTCAGTGTATCGAAGACTTCTTTTTTGGAGGACGAAGACAAAGATTTAATACTATTATTACTTATAATATTTATTCGGCTGCATCATGTTGTTCCGCTGCATTATTTATTTATTCTTGCTGTATGTACTCTGATCTGTTTTGTAAAAGTATAATCAAATGTTATTAGTAAAAATGCTTCATGAACAGTTATTTGATTATTATATTTTATCATTCCACTACGAGATTCTGTATTTTTTTTCTTTCTCTTCTTTTTCTCATTTACCCTATAATAATCCTCCCTTTTGAATGGTTTGAGTTTGACATGTGTGGTTTATTGTCAATTTAAGCCGTCCAAAAAGGTGGATCGTTACACGATCTGTCCTATTAGGTGTTAGAAATCCTTATCGATGCCATAGCATCCCATGTACCGACCAGAATTTATAAATATTAAACAAAACAAATTAACACAATATAAAGCATTTTATACACTAACAAATACGCTCTCTCGTATATATATACTCAGGCAACCTCATTCTATGGTATTACTACCTTATCTATAATGAGTCAGACCCCATAAAGCTAAGGTTATCTATAACATCCCGCCTTTTGTACATTTTAAGCATACACACATGCCGACTCAAACCATACAGAAGGGCGAATTGTTATTGGGGTGAAAAAGAAAAGGCAGAGAAAGAAAAAAACAAAATAGAATCTCGCAGCGGAATGACAAAATATAATAATCAAATAACAGTTCATGAAGTTGTATACAAAACATTTGATTATATTTATACAATACAAAATCAGAGTTACACATATCAGAGATAAATAAATGATAATGCAGCTGAACAGTATGATGTAGTGGAATAATATAATAAATAATAATACAATCTTCGTCTTCATCCTCCAAAAATAAGGTCTTCAAATCCTGAAATCCTCAGGCTGACCCGAGCGAATTGAAAAGGCAAAACACTCGAGTCAGAACTAAAAGATCTTATATGAGTTAAGTCAACGGTAAATAACTATGAGTGGAACGGCGTTAGAGATTTTTACGGGGTTTGACATCTCCTATCCAGTTTCTAACATGAGTGCAGTAACTTTAGAGATGTTCAGGATTCACATCTCCTAAGTATCCGTAAAACTATCTACTATATAGTACAATACGCTATTATAATATGTCTACAATAAGATAAACTATTAATATAGCGTTAAGGCATTACCTATTTCCCCGTTAACACAATTTATAATGCCAATAGTCTATATAGTACCGTAACTCCCCGTAAACTGGGGCCGCCAGAGGATACCCCATAGGTACGACATAAAACAAACTTGTAGAAGGCGCGCTAGGGTAGGTAACATGGCACAACTAGGCAATGCTAGGGTAGATATACCAATTACACTTTCGGACTGGTGGTAACGCATAGCAGCTACTACCGCCCACCTCATAACACACTCCCAAATCAAAAATCAAGGGTAGCCACCAAATCAATCGCAAAGTCAGAATATAGTATCGAAGGAGTGTGCCCGATCGGAGGAATGACCTCACTTGGCCCGTTGATTGCTCCTGTTTTAGCCACCTTAAGCTAACTCATGGGAGTCAGGTCCACGTATATACCTCATATAGGATGGTCGCCAACCATCCTACTTCATTCTGAAATCTCCACCGCGTACATAGTTGTCAAAGTGGTTTTTGGTATTGGCAGAGAGTATGACAATATCTGATCCCGGTCTCTTTAACAACCAATCGCTTATTACACACCGGATGGTTCTTTTACATTTCCAAAACCATTTCAAAATTGATATCAAAATATCATATTCAATTCAAATCATATTATTTTCGAAATCATTACTTACTTTCCAAATCATATTCACCTTTGAAATCATATCACATTTGAAATCATAGTTCGAAATTATATTTCCTTTCAAAAGTCATATTCCCAAAATTGGCTAAACTCTAATTTCAAAATATCATATTAGACCAAATATGTTATTTAGATCCCAACTTAGGTTATAATGTCGCTTAACCACATTCAATTTAAAAGTCGAGAATTTGAATATAAACCCATCCATTTTACTTAGTTTGGAATTTAGAAGAAAATAGTTTTAAATAGTTATAAATAGTTAATATAGATTTAAAAGAGATTAAATATTATTAAAATAGATTAAATAGCTTTAAAATAGATTAATTAGATTTAAAATAAGTTAAAACATGTTAATTAGTTTAAATAAATTAAATGGTTTAAAATAGGTTTAAATGATTTAACATAATTAATACAGGTTAAAATGTTTAATACTTTGAAACTCTTAAAAATTAGAAATTTTGAAATAATATATTTTTAAAACAGTTTATATTAAAACATGAATTTGGAATTTATATCAAATTAAACTATCCATTTAATTTCAACGCATTTGGACCATTTTCAATTTCCAAGTCAACAAACCAAATTCCAAACCTTTCAATTTAGCATTTCAATAAACTATTGAATTTCATATCGTTTCAATCTATGTTCAAATATCAATTCAGATTACTCCAATTTCAAAATATTTTAAAGTATTTTCAAACAACTAATAACTTAATTTCGATAGAATCTCATTTATACTTAAAAGTTTAACATTAAGCTTCCAATTTAATTTCTTAAAGCTATTCCTTTTAAACCAATTCACATTTCAACACAAAAACTTGATTTTCCAATAATACTTCACTTTACATAAATCAAATTTTATTTCAAAATATCATTTAATTAAATTCGAAAATTAAGGATTTTAAAATCATTTAATTTAACCAATCTGATGTCCGTATATAATTCTCTACCATAGGGTCAAGTGATATGGATATTTATCATTTCAATCTGCAATTTAAAATGTTACGGTTATATATCTTTTCTAACCGCAATCCCGAATTAATAATAAAATCCATCAAATCGCTCGAGTCTATCATTTCAACCCAGAACGATTTTTCCCTAATCTATAGATAATTCGGGTATGTATCATTTCAACCCATAGTGAACTTGCAGTTTATAACGATATAAAATACAACATCCATTCATCCAATATCAACAATCAACATCCATTACAAACATCATCCAAATCAATCAATTAATATCAATATAGAACTGATAATCAATAACAGGTATTAACTGGCAATTTATATTCAATAATTAATTAAATAACGATTTAATTCAAATAAATTCAAATTAATTAGGATGACGATTTAAAATATACCAAACAGTCATAAATAAATTCCAAATCACATCATAAATTAATTTAACAAACATAAGAAATTTTAGAAGTTGTGAGTGGGTTAAAACACTCACCTTTGCATTCAAATTGAATTTAAATCCAATTTAAGCCCAAAACTCAAAGGGTCTCTGAATTCGTCAAAACTAGCATCAAAATGTCCGAAATTCTAATACGACCCTAATGCAATAAACCGCGCGTGAATTGGACTCGTATGCAAAAGTTATGATGATTAGAATGTTTGGAAATCAAAATTTAAATTAAAACAGGAATAATTAAATTTACACGTTGATTGCCATGTCCTCAGCAACACTGTTTGAGACCCTAGTTCACGCGATCTATTCCATTCGAAACCCAGTACCCATGCACGCAACTCGAAGCCACCGCCACCTCGACAAATGACGCGACCCGTCTGACACGCCGTGCCGCCTCCCTTCAGCGCCGCAGCCTCATTGCCGAACCACCACTCATTGCCTCGCATCCCTATGTTAGCCATGGCCGCCATTTCCATAGAACCCTAATCGAATTTTTGAGGCCAATCTAGCCGTCACTTCGACGAACAAACCACCTCGATGCACTGCATGCAGCATTCTCTACATCCCGGTGTCTCCAATTTGTCGATCAAGCGAAGTCGATCACGACACAACGGACGACCGAGAATTGTTCTTCAATTTCTGGACAGGCAGAGGTTCAAATTGGAAAACGAATTACGGATCTGAGATGAGCTCGTCAAGAGCTTCAAATTGATATATAATTCGATATAGTTTGTGGAGTTTAAAATTTTCAATTTAATTTTTGATTTGGATTTGCAATTGGGGAATTAGGGTTTGTCTGCCATTGGAACGAGGAGTTGAGAAGTAAACATATGTACTGAAATCAGAAATAAGACATGACCTAGGGTTTATAACGATATATATAGGCAGAACAAAATAGAAAGGAATGGGATCGATTGGTTTGGAAAGTTGAACGATGAATGACCCGAAAAGCCCGTTTCGTTCCCGAAACGAAAATGGGTCATTCATCCCATATATCAAAATAGATGTTATTGATAATTTTAAACTCAAAGAAACAGGTTTCAAGTCCTAATTCAATCATATGAAGAAGTCATGATAAAATCAGCTTATTTCAAATTGATTTCAATTTATTTCAATTAAATTGATTTCTAGGCGTTTCGAGTCCGTACGATCAAAGGATAAGTCTGATCGATACGATGAAACTGGTTTTATCGAAATCCGAGGCAGTTGCTAAAATGGCTATATTTCAAGTTAATTAAATAAATTAATTTTTAAATTAAATAAATCACTTTTCATTTCAAATTTAATTATTAACAAATTCCATCAATTTTGATTACCTAGACACATATAATAATTTAAAGTAAATTTACATATCAATTTCAGTGTTGATTATTTCAAAAATTACAGCGTTCAAATTCGACTAAAATAAATCCAATTAATTAGAGTTTAATTCTAATAAATTGATTTTATTTGATTCAAATCTTTATGCTCAATCAATTATTATTCTATAACATAGCTAGCATTTGGTTTACATTTCATTACATTATATCCTCTAATTTCCATCTTTTATTTGTATTAATTACTATATTTCAACTATATTGAATTTTGTCAATTTCACACATTTATAATAATTTAAAACCCCAATTAATTATTCTATCTTGGTTTCATTCTTTTTATTACATCAATTATCATATTATGAATAGAATTTACATTGGTCACATTTTATTGAATTAACATTCTTCACTTACCAATCTAATCTACAATAACTGCAATAATTAGGTGATTTGATTGTGATTGATTCCCAATTAAACTCAATAAATTAAATAATGGGTAACCTATAATAATACTAATCACCATTTACCTTAAATCACATTTATAACACTTTTAAGTTTATTATTGTAAACAAATGTTACAACTTACCTATGTAACACAAATTTTATTAAATTACCACTAATTATGTACTAGTTCATAAGTTTATACACGTTTACATTTATCTCAATTAATTGGAATTTCATTAACTTGTTAATAATTAACTTAAATTAACCTTGTTCATTTTATTCTAGTTATTATTTCATTAATAAATCACAAATTTCTATTTCTTCAAATATTAAATAACAAAGTTTATTAAATTAACCATTTTTAATTATCGAAAATCAAGGGTTGTTACACTCTCCCCTACTCAAAACTTTTCGTCCTCGAAAATGAAAAAGAAGGGAAAAGAAGGAATTAAGTAGTTAATATATCTTATTCAAAATATTAAATTTATAAACAAATAAATTTACAAAATTAATTAATTTAAATAAAATATATCAATTTATAATCATTAAATCCTTTTATACTCAAAGTAATCAAGTTTGAAAAACATTTCCCAAAATTTTATAAGTCCAAAATTTTCAGAAAGTTTCGGCAGAGTCTCCTTTATATGGAGAGGCTCAGGAGAAAATAATAATATCAATAGTAATAATATATATCATGATTTTTTTCAGAATAATATATCCCAATAGCGGGAAAAAGAATATAATATCGCTAGAAACCCATAATCCGAGAAAGTACCTATTTGTTGGGCAAACGACGCTTAATTATGAACCAAAAACAGTAATAATTGCTTCCATAACCTGCATTTCACTTATATACTCCAAAAAAAGTTAATAAGTATATAAAATGAAATATTTAAAGTTGTTTCAACCACTAACAAACAAATCAATATAAAACAACAATCACTTGCAATCACAGCATATAATCATCATATGAAATCAATAAAATCAACTATCCATCCATAGCAAACAAAACAAATGGTTTGTTTGGGTTCAGAAATTTTCAACCGCCTAGAATGACAAATAAACTACTAACTGCACCATTTACTCAACAGTCTTAGATGAACTCAATAGATTATTCATACATCTTAAACAATTAGAAGTATCATATCCCAAACAACCCATAAACCAAAACAAACAATAATTTATAATGTACTTGAGTTGTTCTTATTAAATTTCTTTCACAACATTTACAGTTTTTTTATTTTTCTTTTCATTCATACAAGGATTATTTCTTTAACTTACATTTATCTCTTACAAAATTTTATTCCCATTCATTCATTCAGTGTTTATTTCATTTATTTTTCCGTTATTACTTACAAAAATTCATTTTCATTTATTCATATCATGTCAATTTCTTTTATTGCATTACATTCATTTTATTATTTACTTTAGTTATAAATAGTTTCAGTATTAACTTAAGTTCAAAATCCTTTACTTACAGTACTCATTTTCTATTTCATTTAATTAGTAGTATTACAATTGTAACTCAAGTTTATAACTATTTTCATATCAAATTTCTTATTTATAAAAGTAAATTTCATTGAACACTTCCATTACATAAGTTTCACTTGTAAAAATTTCCATTACATATTCTTTTAACATTTCAACTTTTTATAATTGGTAAGTTATATATATATGTGTGTGTGTGTGTGTGTGTGTGTCTATAAGAATGCAATTGAAAGTTACACAAGTTTGACTTACTTATTCTTAAGGATTAATAATTATCATTTCTTATTTTCATATTCTTTTCGTTTACAAGTTACAAATTTCAAATTCCTTGTATATTTCAGTTATGACTTAGCATATCATTTCTTATTTTCATATTCTTTTCGTTTACAAGTTACAAATTTTCAAATTCCTTGTATATTTCAGTTATAACTTAGCATATCATTTCTTATTTTCATATTCTTTTCATTTACAAGTTACAAATTTCAAATTCCTTGTATATTTCAGTTATAACTTAGCATATCATTTCTTATTTTCATTTAGAAGTTTCAATTATTAAATAGTTAAAAATTTTATTCCATTTCAATAATTGAAATCTCTAATTCAAAGAAATTTAAGAACTAAATGTCGGGTTCCATTTCAAATCATTTAAAATAATATATACATATACATATATATATACTCATAACTTTTATCCAATCATATTTAAACTTAAATTTATTTTTGTTTATCAAAATAGATCTATAGTAAAACTACTACAATGGCCTTCCCACTTTGAAACTCGAAAATAAATGTCGATGATGCATGCACTCATCACCGAAATTATTTTCCAACGACAAAGAGGGGAGTACAGAACTTATTTCTTTCCAAAATTTCATTAAAACAATTCTTTCAAATTATATTGAAATATTTATATCAGAAAATACTTCTAATAATATTATTATTATATCCCAAAATCATTCGAAAGAAATTTTTAAAAAAACCTCGGAACTTAAGTTATAAATTTCCAATTTACATTTATTTTATTTTCAAATCTTATTTCCAACCACTATTTATAAATTTCACTACCTAACAACCAACATATTACAACCAAATATATACCATTTATAAATTTTATTATTTTATACACAGAAAATAAAATAGGCAAAATTATTTCATTTACCTATATTTCAAAACAAATATTATGTTCATGAGTCCTATTAAGCATTTAGAAATCCCTATCGATGTCATAGCGTCCTATGTACCGACCAAAATTTATAAATACAAAATGGAACAAATTAACACAATATAAAACATGTTATAACACTAACAAATACGCTATCTCATATATATACACACTCAGTGACTCATTCTACGGTATTACTACCCTACTTAATATGAGTCAGACCCCGCAAAGCTAAGGTTATCGCTAAACCGAAGCTCTAATACCAACTGTAACATCCCGCCTTTTTGTACGTTTTAAGCAGACACACATGCCGACTCAAACCATACAGAAGGGCGAATTGTTATTAGGGTGAATAAGAAAACGAAGAGAAAGAAAAAACAAAACAGAATCTCGTAGCGGAATGGCAAAATATAATAATCAAATAACAGTTCATGAAGCTGTATACAAAACATTTGATTATATTTATACAATACAAAATCAGAGTTACACATATCAAAGATAAATAAATAATAATGCAGCGGAACAGTATGATGTAGTGGAATAATATAGTAAATAATAACACAATCTTCGTCTTCATCATCCAAAAATAAGGTCTTCAAATCTAGAAATGCTCAGGCTGACCCGAGCGAATTGAAAAGACAAAACACTCGAATCAGAACTAAAAGATCTTATGTGAGTTAAGTCAATGGTATATAACTGTGAGTGGAACGTCGTCAGAGATGTTTACGGGGTTTGACGTCTCCTATCCAGTGTCTAACATGAGTGCAGTAACTTAAGAGATGTTCGGGATTCACATCTCCTAAGGATCTGTTAAACTATCTACTATGTAGTACAATACGCTATTATAATATGTCTATAGTAAGATAAACTATTAAAATAGCGTTAAGGCGTTACCCATTTCCCCCTTAACACAGTTTATAATGCCAATAGTCTATACAGTACCGTAACTCCCCGTAAACTAGGGCCGCCAGAGGATACCCCATAGGTACGACATAAAACAAACTCGTAGAAGGCGCGCTAGGGTAGGTGACACGGCACAACTCGGCAATGCTAGGGTAGATATACCAATTACACTTCCGGACTAGTGGTAATGCATAGCAGCTACTACCGCCCACCTCGGAACACACTCCCAAATCAAAAATCGAGGGTGGCCACCAAATCAATCGCAAAGTCAGAATATAGTATCGAAGGAGTGTGGCCGATCGGAGGAATGACCTCACTTGGCCCATCGATTGCTCATGTTTTAGCCACCTTAAGCTAACTCATGGGAGTCAGGTCCACGTATATACCTCATATATGATCGTCGCCAATCATCCTACTTCATTCTGGAATCACCATCGCGTACACAGTTGTCAAAGTTGTTTTCGGTATTGGCAATGAGTATGACAATATCTAATCCCGGTCTCTTTAACAACCAATCGCTTATTACACACCGGATGGTTCTTTTACATTTCCAAAACCATTTCATATTTGATATCAAAATATCATATTAAATTTAAATCATATTATTTTCGAAATCATTACTTACTTTCGAAATCATATTCACCTTTGAAATCATATCACATATGAAATCATAGTTCGAAACTATATTTCCTTTCAAAAGTCATATTTCCAAAATAGGTTAAACTCTCATTTCAAAATATCATATTAGACCAAATATGTTATTTAGATCCCAACTTAGGTTATAATGTCGCTCTACATTCACTTTAAAAGTCGAGAATTTGAATATAAACCCATCCATTTTACTTAGTTTGGAATTTAGAAGAAAATAGTTTTAAATAGTTATAAATAGTTAATATAGATTTAAAATAGATTAAATATTATTAAAATAGATTAAATAGAGTTAAAATAGATTAATTAGATTTAAAATAAGTTAAAACATGTTAATTAGTTTAAATAAATTAAATGGTTTAAAATAGGTTTAAATGATTTAACATAATTAATACAGGTTAAAATAGTTTAATACTTTGAAAATCTTAATAATTAGAAATTTTGAAGTAATAATTTTTTAAAACAGTTTATATTAAAACATGAATATGGAATTTATATCAAATTAAACTATTCATTTCATTTCAACGCATTTGGACCATTTTCAATTTCCAAGTCAACAAACCAAATTTGAAACCTTTCAATTTAACATTTCAATAAACTATTGAATTTCATATCATTTCAATCCATGTTCAAATATCTATTCGGATTACTCCAATTTCAAAATATTTCAAAGTATTTTAAAACAACTTTAATAACTTAATTTTGATAGAATCTCATTTATACTTAAAAGTTTAACTTTAAGCTTCCAATTTAATTTCTTAAAGCTATTCCCTTTAAACCAATTCACATTTCAACACAAAAACTTGATTTTCCAATAATACTTCAGTTTACATAAATCAAATTTTATTTCAAAATATCATTTAATTAAATTCGAAAATTAAGGATTTTAAAATCATTTAATTTAACCAATCCGGTGTTGGTATATAATTCTTTACCCTAGGGTAAAGTGATACAGATATTTATCATTTCAATCCGCAATTTAAAATGTTACGGTTATATATCATTCAAACCGCAATCCCGAATTAATAATAAAATCCATAAAATCACTCGACTCTATCATTTCAACCCATAACGATTTTTTCCTAATCTATAGATCATTCGGGTATGTATCATTTCAACCCATAGTGAACTTGCAGTTTATAATGATATAAAATACAACATCCATTCATCCAATATCAACAATAAACATCCATTACAAACATTATCCAAATCAATCAATAAATATCAATATAGAACTGATAATCAATAATAGGTATTTAACTGGCAATTTATATTCAATAATAAATTAAATAACGATTTAATTCAAATAAATTCAAACTATTTGGGATGACGATTTAAAATATACCAAACATCCATAAATTAATTTAACAAACATAAGAAATTTTAGAAGTTGTGAGTGGGTTAAAACACTCACCTTTGCATTCAAATTGAATTTAAATCCAATTTAAGCCCGAAATTCAAACTGTCTAGGAATTCGTCCAAACTAGCATCAAAATGTCTGAAATTTAGATACGATCCAAATGCAAGAAACCGCGAGTGAATTGGACCTCGTATGCAAAAGTTATGATGATTAGAATGTTTGGAAATCAAAATTTAAATTAAAACAGGTATAAATAAATTTACACGTTGATTGCCACGTCCTCAGCAACACAGTTTGAAACCCTAGTTCACGTGATCTATTCCGTTCGAAACCCAGTACCCATGCACGCAACTCGAAGCCGCCACCACCTCGACACATGTCGTGACCCCTCTGACACGCCGCGCCGCCTCCCCTCAGCGCCGCAGCCTCGTCGCCGAACCACCACTCATCGCCTCGCGTCCTTATGTTAGCCACGGCCGCCATTTTTCCATAGAACCCCAATCGAATTTTTGAGGCCAATCTAGCCATCACTTCGACGAACAAACCACCTCGATGCACTGCGTGCAGCGTTCTCTACAGCCCGGTGTCTCCAATTTGTCGATCAAGCAAAGTCGATCACGACACAACGGACGACCGTGAATTGTTCTTCAATTTCTGGACAGACAGAGGTTCAAATTGGAAAACGAATTACAAATCTGAGATGTGCTTGTTAAGATCTTCAAATTGATATATAATTCGATATAGTTTGTGGAGTTCGAAATTTTCAATTTGATTTTTGATTTGGATTTGCAATTTGGGAATTAGGGTTTGTCTGCCATTGAAATGAGGAGTTGAGAAGGAAATGTACGTACTAAAATCAGAAATAAGAAATGACCTAGGGTTTATAAAGATATATATATATATATATGCAGAACAAAATAGAAAGGAATGAGCTCGATTGGTTTGGAAAGTTGAACGATGAATGACCCGAAAAGCCCGTTTCGTTCCCGAAATGAAAATGGGTCATCCCATATATCAAAATTTTTATTATTGATAATTTTAAACTAAATGGAACATGTTTCAAGTCCTAATTCAATCGTATGAAGAAGTTATGATAAAATTAGCTTATTTCAAATTGATTTCAATTTATTTCAATTAAATTAATTTCTATGCGTTTCGAGTCCGTACGATCAAAGGACAAGTCCGATCGATACGAAACTTGAAATTCTACCATAATTCACTTTTATGGATTCGATGAAACTGGTTTCGTCGAAATCCGAGACATTTTCCAAAATGGCTATATTTCAAGTTAATTAAATAAATTAATTTTTAAATTAAATAAATCACTTTTCATTTCAAATTTAATTATTATCAAATTTCATCAATTTTGATTACCTAGACACATATAATAATTTAAAGTAAATTTACATATCAATTTCAGTGTTGATTATTTCAAAAATTACAGCGTTCAAATTCAACTGAAATAAATCCAATTAATTAGAGTTTAATTCCAATAAATTGATTTTATTTAATTCAAATATTTATGCTCAATCAATTATTATTCTATAACATAGCTAGCATTTGGTTTACATTTCATTACATTAATATCCTCTAATTTCCATCTTTTATTTATATTAATTACTATATTTCAACTATATTGAATTTTGTCAATTTCACACATTTATAATAATTTAAAACCCCAATTAATTATTCTATCTTGGTTTCATTCTTTTTATTACATCCATTATCATATTATGAATAGAATTTACATTGGTTACATTTTATTGAATTAACATTCTTCACTTACCAATCTAATCTACAATAACTGCAATAATTAAGTGATTTGATTGCTATTGATTCCCAATTAAATTCAATAAATTAAAAATGGGTAACCTATAATAATACTGGTCACTATATACCTTAAATCACATTTATAACACTTTTAAGTTTATTATTGTAAACAAATGTTACAACTTACCTATATAACACAAATTTTATTAAATTACCACTAATTATGTACTAGTTAATAAGTTTATACACATTTACATTTCAATTAATTGGAATTTCATTAACTTGTTAATAATTAACTTAAATTAACCTTGTTCATTTTATTCTAGTTATTATTTCATTAATAAACCACAAATTTATATTTCTTCAAATATTAAATAACAAAGTTTATTAAATTAACCATTTTTAATTATCTAAAATTAGGGGTTATTACATTATCGCTAAACCAAAGCTCCGTTACCAAATGTAATGAACCACCTTTTTGGATGGTTTAAATCGACAATAAACCACATATTCCAAAATCAAACCATTCAAAAGAGAGGATTGTTATGGGGTAAATAAGAAAAAGAAGAGAAAGAAATAAAACAAACACAGAATCTCAAAGCGAAATGACAAAATATAATAATCAAATAACAGTTCATGAAGCTGTTTTACAAATAACATTTGATTACACTTTTACAATATAGATCAGAGTTACATACAGCAGGAATAAATAAATAATGCAGCGGAACAACATGATATAGTAGTATAAATATAATAAATAGTATACAAATCTTCGTCTTCATCCTCTAGAGATAAAAGGTCTTTAATACACTAAAAAGCTCTTACTGACCCGAGCGTAATGAAAAGACAAAACACTCGAGCCAGAACTAAAAGATCTTATGTAAGTTAAATCAGCAGTAAATAAATATGAGTGTAACGACTTTAGAGATATTTGCGGGGTTTGACATCTCCTATCTAGTGTCAACGTGAGTGCAATAACTTAAGAGATGTTTGGGATTCCATCTCCTAAGGATTCATTAAACTATCTACATACATAGTACAATACGCTATTATAATAGTGTCTACAGTAAAGTAAAGTTTAAAATAGTGTTAAGGCATTACCCATATCCCCCTTAGCACATTTTTATATATGTTCCTGTAGTCTATACAGTACCATAATTCCTCCGTAAACTGGAGGGATATCAGAGGGCACTCCATAGATACGATACAAACCAAACTCGTAGAATGCACGAATAGGCATGTGACAAGTCACGCGAGGCAATGTGTGATAACCTGGATTTTTAGGCAATAATAATGTTGTAATCTTCTTTTATAAATTATTTATAAGTGTATAATTGGAATTTTATATCATTCTCTCTTAAGTTATATATAAATAAATAAATGAGAAAGTATAAATATAATTACATAAGACATGAATAAATATAAAACTAAATTTAAAATATAATACAAATATATATATATATATAAATATTTACAAATGTAAATTACAAATGTAAGCCAAAGATTTTATCCAATTACAAGTGTAAATTAATTATAACATGCTAATGACAAATGTAAGTTAATTCAACAAGTGTCTTAATTTTTATTTCTTTTTAATAAAATGATAAAACTGAGTTATATAAACCTCTCTACTTTCTCCTCTCATTTCTTTTTCTATCTTCAATCTCAAAACAAAGAAAAAGAACATCTGTAACATAAACCAGAGAAAATTTTTTCTAAATTACTTCAACAATACAAAGAATTCAAAGTAATCTCTTCACAAAATACAACCTGAAGCAAGCTAAGCTAGGATCAGTTCAACTCAGTCTTAGATTAGAATCAAAATCTAGTAGCAGTTCAACATAATTCAAGATCAATTCCAGTTTCAAGTCCATCATCCCAAGCTTTCCATGTTCTTCATTCAACAGTGAGTAAACTCTTAAATCTTTATTTATATCTTGGTTTGCATGTGATCAATATTGGATGTATGTTGTGAAATATTTTTGTATGGGTATAAATATGTCTGTGTACAGGCATATATCTCTGTTCAAGTTACAGGCTTGAAAACAAATTCAAAAAAAATCAATTACTCTTCATCTAATCCCCTATAGGTTATGAATTATAAACAAAATATATTTGGATTGACAAGATATTAGTTTTAAAAATAGTTTCCAGTTAAAATTTTGAATAAAAATTTCTAAAAAGAAGAAATTTCAAGGATGGTCAAATTTAAGTCCAAAATCGAATGACTGGATTTCGAGTTTTGATCATAGGAATAGATTCGCATTGGAAAATTGTGATTTTTGAAAATCATTTCATGATTTTTAAGTCTATAATCATTGAGAAATCTCGAGTTGAATGGAAATGGAATTTTGGTCAAATCCTGGTGATCGCGGAGGTCAGGGGCCTCGGGATTGAGGTCAGAGGAGGTTGAAGAGGTGGCGGCCATGGGAAAAATGGCGAGAGATTTTATTTTGCGACGTGGTGGCTGTACGTCGTCGAACTAGGGTTCGACGACCAGTTTTAGTCGATATTGTTCTCTGGGAGATTTCGTCATCGTGGATGGACTAACGACGATCGGACCAAGGGGGATAGGAGCGTGGCGACGTGACGAAGCTCTGGTCGGTTTTGCGTGGCCTCTGGTGATCTTGGGTGGCGAGACGAGACGTTTTTTTCGATCTAGTTGATTCCAGGAAGGAGATCGATCGGCTTGATTTTGATTCCAGACGTAATTGATTGTCCTGGGTTGTTGGGATCATCGGTGAGGTTGTCGACGGTGTGTGGATGATCGCGGCGATGATCGGAGTTGGTCAGATGGCTGGTGCACGTGCACGCGTGCACATTTTATC
Source organism: Allium fistulosum (assembly GCA_030737815.1). Lineage (NCBI taxonomy): Eukaryota > Viridiplantae > Streptophyta > Magnoliopsida > Asparagales > Amaryllidaceae > Allium > Allium fistulosum. The sequence continues at coordinate 825,289,184 of CM060904.1, forward strand.
TGGAGATGTTTGTTGTAGTTGGGGAAGAAAGGATTGGCTCGGGTCATACTCGAAGTTGATGGTGGTTTGTCTCGGAGAGAAAGAGAGCTCGGGTCTGTACACTAGAGTATTAGCGGGTTTTAAAAGTAAAATAAAACAAGTTTTAAAACAATTTCCTAACTAGATTCTTTTAAATGATAATTAAGTAAATGATTAAGATAATGGTTTATCTTAGATTAATTAAGGACTTAAGTAATTAAGGGTTAATTAATTAACTTAAGTAATTATAGGATAATTAATTAATGTAATTAAAGGATAATTACTTAATGAAATTAATTAAAGGATAATTAATTAAAGTAAGTAATTAAAGGATCATTAATTAATGTAAGTAATTAAAGGTTAATTAATTAATGTGAATGATTAAATGATTAAAGAATAATTAATTAATTTTAAAAAAATTAATTAAATGGTTTAATCAATGTTAATTAAGCAGGATTTATAAAAGTAATTAATTTACTTTGTGTTAATTAAATTAATTAGAAATGGACTAATTAATCTTGCTTATGGATGTTTAAATTATATTGAATGTTTAGGTTGATTAATATCTCTAGTTTGATAAATTATGGTGTTCTGTGATATGAAATGGGTTGAACTGCGATAATGTAAGTTATCGATCTGTGATGAATTGCTATGTAAATATGTTGTTCTGAAGTTTAATTAAATTTATTTAACTTAAACAACTTGGCTTAAAAAGAAGGTATTGAATTCGAAGAGACCGGGATCGGATATCAGCGATATCCGAAACCACTTCGATTAGTAATCTATAATTCTTTATAGATTTGATTTGTGAATCGAATAGGCTAGAATGGAATAAATTGAGTAATATGGACCATTGAAACTAAGTAACGGTACTTAGACATTATTTTGTGAAATAAGTGTTTGGCTCAGAATGATTAAAACTCATAGTGATGAACGAGTTACCCGGGTTTTCAAAGAAGTTTTACAACCTTAGAGTTTCAAATTATATGGGTTTACTCACGCTGGTTTCCAGCCTGACTCGAGTGTTACTTTATTGTAATGCTCGGGTCAGACCGAGTATTACAGATTTTCAAGTTAGGTCGTTCTGGAGTTCAGGAGACGAGCTGGATGATAGGAACGTATGGTGTATATTCCGCTGTGTATTAGAGATATATTTTGTTATTGACTGGGACAAGTTAATTAACTATCCAGTTTATTTGTGATGGTTGTACTCTGATATAGTGTATGTAAATTGACATTTATAGCTTTCCTTGTGTAAATTCTATTATTTGATATTATATTTTGATCCGCTGCGAATGTGAGATTCTGTGTTTTGTTTTTCTATTCTTCTTCGACCTCTTTTTCTTAACCCTAACAATCTGGAATTTTCAACGTCGATTACTCGGCACTTCTACAGTGGACGTATTAGTGTTGAATTTTCAGTGTCGAAAATTCCGGGTCGTTACATTTGGTATCAGAGTAGAAGGTTAAGCGAGAACCTTGGCTCTGGTGGGTTTACTCATTAAGGATAGGGTCAACAGTACCCTAGAATGAGTTGAGTGTATATATATATGAGAGCGTACTTGTTATTTTCTTATATAATGATTTTTTAAAATGGATTTAAAAATAATTTTTATATAAACTTATATTTTGATATATAAAGCAGTAATTTTTCTAATTATTATATATTAAGGTAATTGGTTGTTGAATTATTGGAATTAAATATAATAATAAAAAAAGGAAAAAAAATAAAAAAAATAAAGTGGTAATGGAAATACAACCAAATAGGAATTGGGTAATATGAACTAGATAAACAAGGATAAAGCAAAATGAAATGTTTTAAGGAATTAAACATTTAGATAAGTATGACTTGTAAATTGGGAGGGATTTAAATTGTGAAATTTTAAAATTTAAGTCCATAAATTTGAAATTATTTCAAAGTGTTAAGAGAAATAATAAATAATATTATTTAAAATATTTTTGAATGTAATCTTATTTTAAAATAAGAAGTTGTTTCAAAACTTTACAGAAATTTGTTTTGAATTAAAACCAAAGGTGGTTTAAAATTTAAAGTATAACTTTGTGTGCTTAAGAAATAAATATGTATACATGAGTGGATGTACATAATATGGAAGATGATTTGAAATAAACTCTGAAATGTTGAGTTTTGATTCTACCTGAAGTGTGATTTAATAACCCAAAGAGAAATAAGTTTTTGAACTTATAGTAGGAAAGAATATTGATGGAAATTTAAAATTTTGAAATGGGAATTCAAATTGAGTAAGGTTGACTGGATTAAATGAATTGAATTTAACTTAGGGGAAGTTAAATAAGTTTAACGAACAACCTAAATTGGAAATTTCAAGATGAAATTGAGATTTAACTTGGGGAAGTTAAATGGGTTAAATTGAAAAGTGATTTATATAAGTAAGATGTAATCCAAAGTATTTTGTTTTAAATAAAGGGATAAATTTATATATATCTATATATAAATGATTTTATGAGAATGATTTTGGGAAAAAGAGTTTTTGGAACCCATTGATTTTGAAAGGCTTTTACTTTTTGGGAAAAATCAATTTTGGAAATTTGGAAAGCCAAGTTTGGAACTATCGATTTTGTGTAAAGGAGATTTATATGTGTTTCATATAAAGGGTAAGATTGGAAAGATATTATATGTGTATAGTATAAAATGTTTTGAGATTGGCTCTGGGGAAAAAGGCGCTCCCATGAGATGAACTTCTTAGGAGTTCCACGGGGTGGTACTGCCTTGAGCCCTAAGGGGGGTTCTAAAGTTGATCCTGTGAGTAAGTCCGGACGAACTGAAGTTCTTGAGGATTATGTGGGTAGCGAAAGTCGAGGGCGCTGATGCCTACAGAGACATTTGGGTTATGATGTAACGGTAGTCTAACTCGGAGTCACTGCGATCTACTGTGGACCATAGCGAAAATCATGTGGAGGTGAGTGTCAACGGTCTACGTTTGATTTTGCCGTGATGGCAACGTAACATCGGTAGACTGCGATCTATGGTAGGAGTGGAGAAGTTTCATTTGGCAGTGAAATTCGAGGGCACTGATGCCTACAGTTACATGGTTTTTGCCGTGATGGCAACGTAACCCTGGGTGTAGCTGCGATCTGTGGCGGGTTTCATGGTGTAATCGAGGGATGCGGAGTGCCTACAGTTTTCTATGGTTTTGCCGGGAAGGCGACGTAATCATCGGGTTAACTACGACGAGGAGAGGGTGATGATTTCCAGAGCATTCTCACCAAAAATGTTTTCTATATTTTCACAAAAGTTTTCTAAGTATTTTCACTGGATGTTGAAAACGGGTCTGCTAAGTATTTATAGATTTTCAGTCCTATGCCTGATCAACGTATGACCAAATTTCTGTGAAAACGAGGATGGACTTGTCGAGACATCGAGTTATAAAAAGTATTTTTATAAAACTATTTTGGTAATATTATGTAGATTTTTAAAGTGTTTTAAAAAAAATTAAATAAAAAGAGTTAAGAGTTAAAAATGTTCAAAGAGTAATTTAATTGATAATAAGCATGGTAATTAAAATTCTTGCTTCGTTCCTTTTCGAGGACGAAAAGTTTTAAAGGGGGAGGAATGTGATAACCCGAATTTTTAGGCAATAATAATGTTGTAATCTTCTTTTATAAATTATTTATAAGTGTATAATTGGAATTTTATATCATTCTCTCTTAAGTTATATATAAATAAATAAATGAGAAAGTATAAATATAATTACATAAAACATGAATAAATATAAAACTAAATTTAAAATATAATACAAATATATATATAAACATATTTACAAATGTAAATTACAAATGTAAGCCAAAGCATTTATCTAATTACAAGTGTAAATTAATTATAGCATGCTAATGACAAATGTAAGTTAATTCAACAAGTGTCTTAATTTTTATTTCTTTTTAATAAAATGATAAAACTGAGTTATATAAACCTCTCTACTTTCTCCTCTCATTTCTTTTTCTATCTTCAATCTCAAAACAAAGAAAAAGAACATCTGTAACATAAACCAGAGAAAATTTTATCTAAACTACTTCAACAATACAAAGAATTCAAAATAATCTCTTCACAAATACAACCTGAAGCAAGCTAAGCTAGGATCAGTTCAACTCAGTCTTAGATTAGAATCAAAATCTAGTAGCAGTTCAACATAATTCAAGATCAATTCCAGTTTCAAGTCCATCATCCCAAGCTTTCCATGTTCTTCATTCAACAGTGAGTATACTCTTAAATCTATATTTATATCTTGGTTTGCATGTGATCAATATTGGATGTATGTTGTGAAATATGTTTGTATGGGTATAAATATGTCTGTGTACAGGCATATATCTCTGTTCAAGTTACAGGCTTGAAAACAAATTCAAAAAAAATTAATTACTCTTCATCTAATCCCCTATAGGTTATGAATTATAAACAAAATATATTTGGATTGACAAGATATTATTTTTAAAAATAGATTCCAGTTAAAATTTTGAATAAAAATTTCTAAAAAGAAGAAATTTCAAGGATGGTCAAATTTAAGTCCAAAATCGAATGACTGGATTTCGAGTTTTGATCATAGGAATAGATTCGCATTGGAAAACTATGATTTTTGAAAATCATTTCATGATTTTTAAGTCTATAATCGTTGAGAAATCTCGAGTTGAATGGAAATGGAATTTTGGTCAAATCCTGGTGATCGCGGAGGTCAGGGGCCTCGGGATTGAGGTCAGAGGAGGTTGAAGAGGTGACGGCCATGGGAAAAATGGTGAGAGATTTTATTTTGCGACGTGGTGGCCGTACGTCGTTGAACTAGGGTTCGACGACCAGTTTTAGTCGATATTGTTCTCTGGGAAATTTCGTCATCGTGAATGGACTAACGGCGATCGGACCAAGGGGGATAGGAGCGTGGCGACGTGACAAAGCTCTGGTCGGTTTTGCGTGGCCTCTGGTGATCTTGGGTGGCGAGACGAGACGTTTTTTTCAATCGAGTTGATTCCAGGAAGGAGATCGATCGGCTTGATTTTGATTCCCGACGTAATTGATTGTCCTGGGTTATTGGGATCATCGGTGAGGTTGTCGACGATGTGTGGATGATCGCGGCGATGATCGGAGTTGGTCAGATGGCTGGTGCACGTGCACGCATGCACGTTTTATTTGGAGATGTTTGTTGTAGTTGGGGAAGAAAGGATTGGCTCGGGTCGGACTCGAAGTTGATGGTGGTTTGTCTCGGAGAGAAAGAGAGCTCGGGTCTGTACACTAGAGTATTAGCGAGTATTAAAAGTAAAATAAAACAAGTTTTTAAACAATTTCCTAACCAGATTCTTTTAAATGATAATTAAGTAAATGATTAAGATAATGGTTTATCTTAGATTAATTAAGGACTTAAGTAATTAAGGGTTAATTAATTAACTTAAGTAATTATAGGATAATTAATTAATGTAATTAAAGGATAATTACTTAATGAAATTAATTAAAGGATAATTAATTAATGTAAGTAATTAAAGGATCATTAATTAATGTAAGTAATTAAAGGTTAATTAATTAATGTGAATGATTAAATGATTAAAGAATAATTAATTAATTTCAAAAAAATTAATTAAATGGTTTAATCAATGTTAATTAAGCAGGATTTATAAAAGTAATTAATTTACTTTGTGTTAATTAAATTAATTAGAAATGGACTAATTAATCTTGCTTATGGATGATTAAATTATATTGAATGTTTGGGTTGATTAATATCTCTAGTCTGATAAATTATGGTGTTCTGTGATTTGAAATGGGTTGAACTGCGATAATGTAAGTTATCGATCTGTGATGAATTGCCGTGTAAATATGTTGTTCTGTAGTTTAATTAAATTTATTTAATTTAAACAACTTGGCTTAAAAAGAAGGTATTGAATTGGAAGAGACCGGGATCGGATATCAGCGATATCCGGAACCACTTCGATTAGTAATCTATAATTCTTTATAGATTTGATTTGTAAATCGAATAGGCTAGAATGGAATAAATTGAGTAATATGGACCATTGAAACTAAGTAACGGAACTTAGACATTATTTTGTGAAATAAGTGTTTGGCTCAGAATGATTAAAACTCATAGTGATGAACGAGTTACCCAGGTTTTCAAAGAAGTTTTACAACCTTAGAGTTTCAAATTATATGGGTTACTTACGCTAGTTTCCAGCCTGACTCGGGTGTTACTTTATATTAATGCTCGGGTCAGACCGAGTATTACAAATTTTCAGGTTTGGTCGTTCTGGAGTTCAGGAGACGAGCTGGATGGCAGGAACGTATGGAATATATTCCGCTGTGTATTAGAGATATATTTTGTTGTTGACTAGGACAAGTTAATTTTAACTGTCCAGTTTATTTGTGATGGTTGTACTCTTATATAGTGTATGTAAATTGACATTTACAGCTTTCCTTGTGTAAATGCTATTATTTGATATTATATTTTGACCCGCTGCGAATGTGAGATTCTGTGTTTTGTTTTTCTATTCTTCTTCTACCTCTTTTTCTTAACCCTAACAATCTAGAATTTCCGGCGTCGATTACTCGGCACTTCTACAGTGGACGTATTAGTGTTGAATTTTCGGGGTCGAAAATTCCGGGTCGTTACACAATGCCAGGGTAGGATTCTACCATTTGCACTCCCGGACTGGTGGTAACGCATAGCAGCTACTACCACGCACCTCGGAACACACTCCCATAGTCAAATTTAGAGTTGGCCACCACATCAACCACAAAGTCATAATATGGTATCAAATAAATGTGCCCGATAGGAGGAGCGACCTCACTTGGCACGGTATAGCTCCTTTTTTAGCCACATCAGGCTGACTTGAGGGACTCAGGGCTACGTTAATACCTCATACAGATCGTTCGTCAAACCATCCTACTTCATTCTGGAATCTCCACCACGTACACATTTGTTAAAGTGGTTTTCGGTATTGGCAGAGAGTATGACAATATCTGATCCCGGTCTCTTTAACAACCAAACGCTTATTTCACACCGGATGGTTATTTTACATTTCCAAAACCATTTCATATTGATATCAAAATATCATATTCTCAAAAAAAAAATCATACCACTTTCGAAATCATATCGAAAAATAGGCTAAATCCTCATTTCAAAATCATCATATTTACTCAAATATGTCATTTCACTAGAAAATATCATTTCAAATCCCAACTTAGGTTATAACATCATTTAACCATATTCGCTTCTAAATTCAGGATTTAAATATTGACAATTCAGCCTTGCACAGTTGATTTTTTTAAAATAGTTTAGATAGTCATAAATAGTTTAAATAGTTTTTAAATAGCTTAAATTACTTTAAAATAGTTTAGAATAGAATAAAAATAGTTTTTAAATAATTTAAATACTTTAAAATAGTTTAAAATAGTTTAATAGTTTAAAAATAGATTTAATATAGTTTAAATATAAAATGGTTTGATTATTGGAAATGGTTCATATAGTAAATAGCTTGAAAATATAAATAAATCAGAATTTTTAAAATAATATATCTTTAAACGGTTTATATTAAAATAATTAATTTGAAATTAATATCAAATTAAACCATTTTCTCCATTTCAACAAATCTGGACCATATCCAGATTTCAAATCAACAAAACTCAATTTTTTTACCTTCAGTTCAAGTTCTCATTAAAACCATTTAAATCTATATTGATTCCACATCCATGTTTGAATTACAAATTTAGACCACTTCAAATTCGATAGATTTCAAAGTTTAAATATTCAGCGTCACAATAACCAACTTTTGATAAATTTCATTTATATTCCAAAATTCGACTTTGAAATTTCAACTTAAATCTTTTAACCAATTCATTTAAACACATTTAAATTTCAACATTTAAAAGCTAGACTTTAGAATAATTCAGATCACAGAAATCTAATTTTATTTTATTTAAAATAATATCATTTAATAGGTTTCAACAATTAAGGATTTTAAAAATCATTTAATTTAACCAATCCGGTGTCCGTATATAATTTTCTACCATTTGGTTAAGTGATACAGATATATATATCATTTCAATTCGAAATAAATTTAAATTTTATAGGTATATATATCATTTCAACCCGCAATCCTGTAACAACCCGCAAATTTTGAAAATATTTTAAAGGAAAATTCATTTGAAACTTTGAATATAATTATTTTAAAATTGATAAATTCGGAAATTTAATGTATAATTTTGAGTTTTGATGTGAAATGTTCTTCCAAATTTAATAAAATAAGGACTTTTCTTAAATTTCAAATTTTGTCAACTCTGGTCAAAGCTTGACTTTCTGTGAAAATTTTAAATTTTGAATTTTTAAATTTTACTTTTTTTATGAAGATGAATTTAATTCTAACATTTTCTTTGTTTTTCGTTTTGTTAAATTTTGATTTCTACTTCTCAAAACTTACAATTTTTGGCGTATTACACGTAGTTATTTTCTCTTAACATTCATCTTATTTACATTGTGACTTTGGGCTTGTACTAATGGGCTAGGAATTCCTTTAGTTGATGAGAAGCCACCTGTAAATAAGATGCCTATATAATATCCTAGGGTTTTGCTAGATGTCTCATTGTCATTTGTGCCTCCACAGAAAAAAAAACAATGTAAGTTTCTTCTTCATCTTCCTCCTCAAAACCCTAGACTTTCTCTCTCCTTTCCTCTACAATTTTTCCTCCTCCTTCCCAAAAAATTCCGGACATGCTCATCACCACACCATCTCCTCTTCCTCCAACCACAAACCCTAACCAAAACCACTTCTCCATTTTCCTTTTCCACTTCTTCTTCTTCTTCACAATTTTCGGCCTCTACCTTCCCTCCTCCAACCAAAACCCCATAGCCGAACTTCCTCAACCCCTTCCCCTTGCTTTGCCTTGGCCGTGACCACCTCCTCTATCACCTAATCCTTAGGCCGAGCCCTCCACTACCAAAACTCTAATCCTAAGCCGAGCCCCTTCACCAAAACCCTAGCCTAACCTAGCCAAAACTCCTACGGTTGAACCCTAGCCTAGTCCACACCTCTATGGCCGAACCCAAACACAAACAAAACCCTATGGTTGAACCTAAACTAGCCTATGGCCGAGCCTATGCACCCCTTAGACAAGCCCTCTCATGTATTTTGCAAATATACAATTTTTCTACTTTTATTTTTCTATATGAATTATTTGTTTACGTATGGAATTTATTTTATTTTTCAAAGCATCGAATTTGGATTCTCCTCTCACTCATGCTTGTCCGTAATTTATCGTGCTTGTTGTAGTCGTTGTGTTGCATTTTGAATCACTTCTTTAACCAAAGAAAGGTGAGTAATCACTCTTGACAACGTACTTATATTTTGGTGAATTGATGACAATGGAATTGTATGGATTTGTATAAGCAAGTTAAGAAATTTCATTATTGAATATTAATATGTTATTTCATACCATATTTTACCTGTTATGATCATATGCCGTGATGCATTGAATATTATTATGTTATTTCATACCATATTTTACCTGTTATGATCAAATGCCCTGATACATTGAATATTATTATGTTATTTCATACCATATTTTACCTGTTATGATCATATGCCATGATATGTTGTATATTGTTATGTTTATTTATATTCTGAAATCATACTGCAAGTTCCTTCACTATGGGTTGAAATGATACATACCCGAATAATCTTTAGATTAAGGAAAATTGTTATGGGCTGAAATGATAGGCCTGAGCAATTTTATTTGACTTGGGATTGCGGGTTTGAAATGATATAAAACCCGGAAAATTAATAAATTGCGGATTGAAATGATATATGTTCATATTTACTTGACCCTAGGGTAGAGAATTTTATATAGACTCTGTGGTTGATTTAAAATGATTTTCTAAAAATTATTATGTATTTTGGATTTCTATATATGAATCTCAACTAAAATTTAATGTAATAGTTTCTGTAAATTTGTTTATATGAGTTAAAAAAATTATAAGAAAGAGAAATAAATAGTTGGAAATATAAATTTTGGAATCTAATTTACAGTATGAAGGTTAATTGAAATTTAATAATCCGATTTGACTTAATAATGGTATTTTACTCTAACCTATAAATTGTAAGTTTTAATTCATGTAATAGTGATTAAAATGATAAATGGTTTTTTTTGTGGGAAAAAATGTAAGTTAAAACGTACATGTGACATGTAAGTTTTAACTAATATAAATGGTATAACTTGGGTAATAAAAATGATAAATGTTATTTACTGAAAGGAAAATAAAGAGTAAGTTAATAACGTACTTTTAACTTAGCATAAGGATTTCAGCTTTAAAATTTAACATTATAGTAACAAAGTTATTTAACTAAAGGTGTGGTTTCTTTAATGTGCAAATAGCTAAATTAGAGTAATATAATAAGAATTATATATTGACTATGATAAAATCCATGAATATATGTACCGTTTGATTTTATAAACTATTGTAGTAGGAAGTATTACAGTAACAATTCAAAACAACTGCGATTTCTTACGGTAATAATTCAAAAGTGCTGTGATTTCCTTACTGTAACAATTCTGCACTACTGCGGATTCTTACAGTAATAAATCTACACCGTTGCGAATTCTTACAGTAGCATTTCTACACTGCTGCGAATTCTTACAGTAGCATTTCTGTACTGCTGTGTTTTCTTAAAAGTGACATTTCCAGAATGCTACAAAATTCTATAAAAGGTTATAGTTCTGAATGTTATGGTTCTAAAGGTTACATTTTTAAAGTGCTATGATCTCTAAATTTTTACATTTTCAAGGGGTTATAAATAAATGAATTTGGAAGTGTACGACTTTGGAAAAATGAATAATATTTTAATGAATAATGATATGGAATTTATATGGTTTTGAAAGAAATATGTTTGATATGAAAATAAACCATTTGAAATTGAATAACCACGGGTTATAATAACGTTTAGTTGTTAAAGAGACTAGGATCGGATATGGGCATACTCTCTGTCGATACCGAAAACCACGTTAACAACTGTGTATGTAGTGGAGATTCCAGAATGAATTAGGATGGTGGCGACGATCCTGAAGGTATATTTATGTGGACCTAACTCCCATGAGTTAGCATAAGGTGGCTAAAACAGGAGCAATCGACGGGCTAAGTGAGGTAGCTCCTTCGATCGGACACAATTCATGGTTAGCCATTCTATTACTTTGTGATTGATTTGGTGCGCACCTTTGTTTCGGGAGTGTGGATCGAGTTGGGTGGTAGTTGCGGCTATGCGTTACCAACAGTCCGGAAGTGTAATTGGTATATCTACCCTGGCATGGCCTAGTTGTGTCGTGTCACCTACCCTAGCGCGCCTTCTACGAGTTTGTTTTATGTCGTACCTATGGGGTATCCTCTGGCGGTCCCAGTTTACGGGAAGTTACGGTACTGTATAGACTATTGGCATTATAAAATGTGTTAATGGGGAAATTGGTAATGCCTTAACGCTATTTTAATAGTTTACTTTACTTTAGACATTATTATAATAGCGTATATTACTACATAGTAGATAGTTTAATGGATCCTTAAAGGATGGGCGATCCCAAGCATCCTTTAACTTACTGATGCATTTCTTTTACAGTTCACTTGAGTTGATTTACATTTTATAAGTATGTATGTCCTGACTCGAGTGTTTTGTGTTTTTGCTTTACACTCGGGTCTGCCTGAGTTACAACTTTGGTTTCATCCTTTTTGGAGCTAGAGATCCACCGGAGATCTAGCTGTCTACCTGATATTTCCATTCTAGTTATTTCCACTTAGCTTTTGCTTTTGTAGTAGAGAACTTATGTATCTAAACATTCCGTTGTATTTGTTTTCAGACTTGGGTATTATGTATTAGTTTGAGACTATGTATCTATGAGCTTCATGAACTCCTATATTTATTTTATTCCGCTGCGGGTTATTCTAATATTCTGTGTCTGTGATTCTGTGATTGATTTTATTTGCCCCGAATTTTATTAACAATCTATTGTTTTGAATTATTCAAGTCATACATATGTGGTTTTATTGTCGATTTGAATGGTCCAAAATGGCAGGATGTTACAGTTGGTATCAGAGCTTAGGTTTTAGGAAAACCTTAGCCTACGGGGCAAAAACTCATTAGAGATAGGGTAGAAATACCCTAGAATGAGTAAAATCAATCTTAGAATCATTCTTTGCGAGAGAACGTATTTTCAAGTATAAAATGGTTTTCAAATGATTTTAAAGGATTATTTTGGATATAAAAATTTTCTTGTTGTAAAATCTAATTTTCCTTAGAATTTCCCTTCTTTTCGAATCCACCTTGTTTAATAGAATTCTTTGATTAGGATTTCCATTCTAGTTGAATCTTGCCTTTTGTCTTTCTCCTCTATCTTGGTTCTAAAGGAAAAATCCATTCTTGAATTTCCAGGCTGAATCGTAGGAATGCCAGAGGTCAGGGTCGTGGTGTTGCCCTAGTTCCAGCACCAGTTGCACCCATTAGGTTTACCATTCTCTATAAGGAATTCACTCAGCTAGGTGGTACTAAGTTCACGGGATCAAAGACCATTATTGAGGCTCGGCAGTGGCCGAGGAGTTTGGCTAGCAGCATGGCAGTTGCAAGAGGCAGCCCTGGATTAGTGGGAGTTAGTTACAGCTAACACTATTGAGGCAGATATTTCTTGGGAACAGTTTCGGTATTGTCTTGAGTTAGTCCTTTTGAATTTGGTTTAGGTTATCCCTTTGGAATGTTTCTTAAGTTTGGATATCGTGTTTTAGGGTGGATTTTGTGGCGAAGTGGATGCCAGAAGTTGGGAAGTCTCAACTGTACATGGAGTTTATGGATCTTAAGCAAGGGGATATGTCATTTTCTGAGTATGAGCGGAAGTTCAACGAACTTTCTGAAGTTTGGTCCTAGCTTGATTGATACCCCTCTTAAGAAGAATGAGAAGTTTATAACTGGAGCTCACCCAGAGTTTTATGATCGTCTGATTTCTTATGTGCACAACCCTTTTACTGGATTGATGGATATGGCCATTAGATATGAGAACCCCACTTCTAAGGAATCATCTATTGCTCGTGCACCTTCATCTCATCCCTCTTCTAGCAACTCTTAGAAGAGGAAGTCTAATTTCCATCGACAGAAGCAGAATTGGCTTAAGAATCCAGGTTTAGGATCTTCTTCTCCCTGGAGGCAGCCTATTGATCTTTCTTCCATCACTTGCTTCAAGTGCGATCAGAAGGGTCACTATGCCAATAGTTGTCCAGTACCTACCGGTGCCGCCATTCCTCCACCTCAAAATACCAAGAACAACCTCTGCCATGTCTGTTTACAACCTGGCCATTTCAAGAATGATTGTCCCTTGATCAGAAGGGCAAGACATCTGGAGTCTTTGCCATGACTTCTTCCACTCATGCTCCATCTACTCCACTTGCTCCTACTGATACCCAAGGTACTCTCCAAAGCACCTTTACCTTTTTTAATCTTCCCGTTCGTGTTTTATTTGACACTGGAGCTTCTCATAGTTTCATTTCGGTGGACCTTTGTGATAAGTTTGAGCATATCCTTTCACCTAAGTTTGCAACCGAACCTTTGTGTGTTACTAATCCTATTGGTGGTCTCGCAAACCTTAGTAGGATTTGTAACAGTGTGAAACTCTTCCATTCTGGCTATCGTTTTTCTGGTGATTCCTATGTTCTTGGTTTCAATGCTTTTGATCTATTGCTTGGAGGAGATTGGCTGAAGAATCAAGAAGCTGTTATTTCTTGTAAAGCCCAAACCGTTTCTCTTGTTGGTGATAAGGGTGATCCTTTGGTGATTCAGTGTCGTATGCCTCAAGAGTATGCAAGCAGTTTAATCTATTCTCTTGATTCTTCCCCTAGTGATCTTGATTCTACCCATGTAGTCAAACTCTATTCCAATATATTTGGTAAAGTCACTTCTTTACCTCCTAAACGGGAAATCGAATTTCGTATTGATCTCATTCCTGGAGCTCGAACTGTAGTTCTTCCTCCCAGAAGAATGGCACCCCGTGAGAAGGTTGAGTTGAGGAAGCAAATTGAAGACTTGTTCTCCAAAGGTTTGATCAGACCTAGTCATTCCGAATGGGGAGCAGCAGTGGTTTTTTTCACTAAGTCTGATGTTTCTTTGAGGATGTGTTTTGATTATAAGGAGCTGAACAAGCTCACTATGAAAAACAGATGTCCAATGCCTCATATTAATGATATGTTCGATCAGCTTTATGGAGCTACTATATTCTCTCAGCTTGATCTTGCCACCGGTTTCCACCAGCTCAGAATTGCTGAGGAAAGTATTTCCAAAACTGCTTTCCGTTCTGAGGATGGTTTCTTTGAAGGTTAGTTATGCGTTTTGGTTTGACTAACGCCCCGGCTTTCTTTGTCGACCTTATGAACCGGGTTTTCCGTGATGTTCTTAATAAGTTTGTTCTAGTCTTCGTCGATGATATTCTTGTTTTCTCTAAGTCTAAGGCGAAACATGAAATCCATTTGAATTTTGTTCTGAAGACCCTTAATAGTCATCAGTTGAAAGCCAAATTCTCGAAATGCCATTTCTGGAGAGATGAAGTCTGATTTCTTGGACATATTGTTTCTGGTGATGGAGTTTCTGTTGATCCAGTTAAGATCGCTACGATCAATGTAGGTCTATCTTCTCTTCTTCCTTTGTACATTAATTATTCTAACTCTTTCTTTGTAGTTCTTATTCTTCCCTATTCTGTTTCAGGATTGGGAAACTCCTAGGACTCCATCTGATATCCGTAGTTTTCTGGGCTTTGCCGGTTATTATCGGAGATTCATTGAGAATTTTGCTTGGATTGCTGCACCTCTCACTGCTCTAACTCGTAAGAATTCTAAGTTTAGATGGAATGATAAGTGTGAAGCTGCATTTAATGAGTTGAAGCACAAGCTTACTTCCACGCTAATCCTTACCGTTCCAAATGGAAATGACGGATTAACGGTATACACTGATGCTAGTCATGAAGGTTTGGGAGCCATTCTGATGCAGGATGGGAAGGTTATCACTTATGCCAGTCGTCAGTTGAAGACTCATGAAGCCAATTATGCAGCCCATGATTTGGAATTGCTTGCCATAGTTTTTTCTTTGAAGCTTTGGAGACATCATCTATTAGGAACTAAGTTTGGGCTCTTTATGGATCATCGGTCTTTGAAATATATTTTCACCCAGAAGGACTTGAATCTGTGGAAAGTTAGGTGTCTTGAGTTTCTAGCTTCTTATGACCTCGACATCAACTATACCCCCAGGAAAGCTAATGTTGTAGCCGATGCTTTGAGTCGAAAGAAGGCGATGTTGTGTCAGCTTGTTGTTTCTTCTCCTCTTATGAATCGTATTATTGCTAAGCAAGATGAGGATGAGATGCTTAGGCTTATTAAGGAAAATGTTCGTAGTAGGGTTGGTGGTAATAGCCAAGATGGAAGTGGAGCTTAGATCGATGATAAAGGGATTTTGAGGATTAATAATCGGATTTGTGTCCCGAATGTCGATGGATTTAGGCAAGTGTTACTTCGGGAAAATCATCGGTCTAGACTTTCTATTCATCCAGGTGTGACGAAGATGTACCATGATATGAAGAAGCTATATTGGTGGAGTGGTATGAGGCATGATATCTCTCTTTTTGTTAGTAAATGTGCAACTTGTCAGTAGGTTAAGGCTGATCATCAGAAGACCGTTGGATTATTGCAACCCCTTGAGGTTCCCAATTGGAAATGGGAACAAGTTTCTATGGATTTTATTGATGGATTACCGGGGACTAGGAGAGGTAATGAGAGTATTTGGGTAATTGTGGACAGATTGACCAAGTCAGCTCATTTCATTCCGGTTAGGTCCAACCGTTCTGTTTCGAGTTTAGTTGAGATTTATATGAGAGAGATTGTTCATCTTCATGGTGTTCCGGTCAGTATTGTTTATGATAGAGATCCCATCTTTACCAGACAGTTTTGGAAAGCTTTTCAGGAATCTTTATGTACTCGTCTGAATCTGAGCACTGCTTACCATCCGTAGACCGACGGTCAAACGGAAAGAGTGAATCAGATTCTGGAAGATCTTCTTTGTGCCTATTTCTTTGATTATGGATAATCTTGGGAAGATCATCTCCATCTCGTTGAATTCACCTATAATAATATTTATCAGGTATAATATCAAATATCTGTTTAGGGTTGTCTTAAACATTTGTTTATCTTATTCCATCTCTTAAAATTCAGGCTAGTATCGCAATGGCTCCATTTGCTGCTCTTTACGGACGCCCTTGCAAATCTCTGTCTTGCTGGATTGAATCCGGTAATCGTTTGGTTCTTGGTCTTGATATGATTCTAGAAGCATCTGAGAAGGCTGAGGAAATTAGGAGAAAGATGAGGATTGCTCAGGATAGACAGAAGAAGTATGCTGACAGGCGTAGGAGGAGTTTGGAGTTTTCCGTTGGTGATCAGGTTTTCCTTAAGGTCTCTCCATTAAGAAATGTGATTTGTTTTGGTCGGAGAGGGAAGCTCGCTCCTAGGTTTATTGGTTCTTTTCGCATCTTAGAGATCGTTTGGAATTGCCTGAGAAACTTTCTGGAGTGCATAATGTGTTCCATGTTTCGCATCTTCGTTGGTATCTTCATGATCCATCTTTGATTGTCCAACATTCTGCTCTCGAGAGTTTGGATGTTGAGCCAAACCTTACTGCCGAGAGGAAGCCACTTTGTATTATCGATAAAGGTACGAAGCAGCTTCGAAGAAAATCTGTCAACCTAGTCAAAGTGCAATGGAGCACTGATGATCGGGATTGTACTTGGGAAACGGAAGAGAGCATTCGTGCTTCGAATCCGGAATTGTTTGTTCCAGGTATTATTAGTTATCCTACCTTATCCCTCTTTGTTTTCTAGGTCTCGTTCCTTTTCGAGGACGAAAAGTTTTGAGTGGGGGAGAGCGCAACAACCCGCAAATTTTAAAAATATTTTAAAGGAAAATTCATTTGAAACTTTGAATATAATTATTTTAATATTGATAAATTTGGAAATTTAATGTATAATTTTGAGTTTTGATGTGAAATGTTCTTCCAAATTTAATAAAATAAGGACTTTTCTTAAATTTCAAATTTTGTCAACTCTGGTCAAAGCTTGACTTTTTGTGAAAATTTTGATATTTGAATTTTTAACTTTTACTTTTTTTTATGAAGATGAATTTAATTCTAATATTTTCTTTGTTTTTCGTTTTGTTAAATTTTGATTTCTACTTCTCAAAACTTACAATTTTTGGCGTATTACACTTAATTATTTTCTCTTAACATTCATCTTATTTACATTGTGACTTTGGGCTTGTACTAATGGGCTAGGAATTCCTTTAGTAGATGAGAAGCCACCTGTTGAGATGCCTATATAATATCCTAGGGTTTTGCTAGATGTCTCATTGTCATTTGTGCCTCCATAGAAAAAAACAATATAAGTTTCTTCTTCATCTTCCTCCTCAAAACCCTAGACTTTCTCTGTCCTTTCCTCTACAATTTTTCCTCCTCCTTCCCCAAAAATTTTGGCCATGCTCATCACCACACCATCTCCTCTTCCTCCAACCACAAACCCTAACCAAAACCACTTCTCCTTTTTCCTTTTCCCCTTCTTCTTCTTCACAATTTCGGCCTCTACCTTCCCTCCTCCAACCAAAACCCCATAGCCGAACTTCCTCAACCCTTTCCCCTTGCTTTGCCTTGGCCGTGACCACCTCCTCCATCACCTAATCCCTAGGCTAAGCCCTCCACTACCAAAACCCTAACCCTAAGCCGAGCCCCTTCACCAAAACCCCAGCCTAACCTAGCCAAAACTCCTATAGTCGAACCCTAGCCTAGTCCACACCTCTATGGACGAACCCAAACACTAACAAAACCCTATGGTTGAAACCAAACTAGCCTATGGCCGAGCCTATGCACCCCTTAGACAAGCCCTCTCATGTATTTTGCGAATATATAATTTTTCTACTTTTATTTTTCTATATGAATTATTTGTTTACGTATGGAATTTATTTTATTTTGCAAAGCGTCGGATTTGGATTCTCCTCTCACTCAAGCTTGTCCGTAATTTATCGTGCTTGTTGTAGTCGTTGTGTTGCATTTTGAATCACTTCTTTAACCAAAGAAAGGTGAGTAATCACTCTTGACAACGTACTTATATTTTGGTTGATTGATGACAATGGAATTGTATGGATTTGTATATGCAAGTTAAGAAATTTCATTATTGAATATTACTATGTTATTTCATACCATATTTTACATGTTATGATCATATGCCGTGATGCATTGAATATTATTATGTTATTTCTAACCATATTTTACCTGTTATGATCATATGCCATGATACATTGAATATTATTATGTTATTTCATACCATATTTTACATGTTATGATCATATGCCATGATACATTGAATATTATTATGTTATTTCATACCATATTTTACCTGTTATGATCATATGCCATGATATGTTGTATATTGTTATGTTTATTTAATATTTTGAAATCATACTGCAAGTTTC
This sequence comes from Allium fistulosum, assembly GCA_030737815.1. Taxonomy (NCBI): domain Eukaryota; kingdom Viridiplantae; phylum Streptophyta; class Magnoliopsida; order Asparagales; family Amaryllidaceae; genus Allium; species Allium fistulosum. The sequence continues at coordinate 825,307,720 of CM060904.1, forward strand.
TTCACTATGGGTTGAAATGATACATACCTGAATGATCTTTAGATTAAGGAAAATTGTTATGGGCTAAAATGATAGGCCTGAGCAATTTTATTTGACTTGGGATTGCCGGTTTGAAATGATATAAAACCCGGAAAATTAATAAATTGCAGATTGAAATGATATATGTCTGTATTTACTTGACCCTAGGGTAGAGAATTTTATACAGACTCCGTGGTTGATTTAAAATGATTTTCTAAAAATTATTATGTATTTTGGATTTCTATATATGAATCTCAACTAAAATTTAATGTAATAATTTCTGTAAATTTGTTTATATGAAATAAAAAATTTATAAGAAAGAGAAATAAATAGTTGGAAATGTAAATTTTGGAATCTAATTTACAATATGAAGGTTAATTGAAATTTAATAATCCGATTTGACTTAATAATGGTATTTTATTCTAACCTATAAATTGTAAGTTTTAATTCATGTAATAGTGATTAAAATGATAAATATTTTTTTGTGGGAAAAAAATGTAAGTTAAAACGTACATTTGACATGTAAGTTTTAACTAATATAAATGGTATTACTTGGGTAATAAAAATGATAAATGTTATTTACTGAAAGGAAAATAAAGTGTAAGTTAATAACGTACTTTTAATTTAGCATAAGGATTTCAGCTCTAAAATTTAACATTATAATAACAAAGTTATTTAACTAAAGGTGTGGTTTCTTTAATGTTCAAATAGCTAAATTTGGGTAATATAATAAGTATGATATAATGACTATGATAAAAACCGTGAATATATGTACCGTTTGATTTTATAAACTATTGTAGTAGGAAGTATTACAGTAACAATTCAAAACTGCTGCGATTTTTTATGGTAAAGATTCAAAACTGCTGCGATTTCCTTACTGTAACAATTCTGCACTACTGCGGATTCTTACAGTAATAATTCTACACCGTTGCGAATTCTTACAGTAGCATTTCTACACTGCTGCGAATTCTTACAGTAGCATTTCTGTATTGCTGCGTTTTCTTAAAAGTGACATTTCCAGAATGCTACAAAATTCTCTAAAAGGTTATAGTTCTGAATGTTATGGTTCGAAAGGTTACATTTTTAAAGTGCTATGATCTCTAAATTTTACGTTTTCAAGGGGTTATAAATAAATGAATTTGGAAGTGTACTACCTTGGAAAAATGAATAATATTTTAAAGAATAATGATATGGAATTTATATTGTTTTGAAACAAATATGTTTGATATAAAAATAAACCATTTGAAATTGAATAACCACGGGTTATAATAACGTTTGGTTGTTAAAGAGACCGGGATCGGATATGGGCATACTCTCTATCGATACCGAAAACCACTTTAACAACTGTGTACGTGGTGGAGATTCCAGAATGAAGTAGGATGGTGGTGACGATCCTGAAGGTATATTTACGTGGACCTAACTCCCGTGAGTTAGCATAAGGTGGCTAAAACAGGAGCAATCGACAGGCTAAGTGACGAAGCTCCTCCTATCGGACATACTTCATCGTTAGCCATTCTATTACTTTGTGATTGATTTGGTGCGCACCTTTGATTCGGGAATGTGGATCGAGTTGGGCGGTAGTTGCGGCTATGCGTTACCAATAGTCTGAAAGTGTAATTGGTATATCTACCCTGGCATTGCCTAGTTGTGTCATGTCACCTACCCTAGCGCGCCTTCTACGAGTTTGTTTTATGTCGTACCTATGGGGTATCCTCTGGCGGTCCCAGTTTACGGGGAGTTACGGTACTGTATAGACTATTGGCATTATAAAATGTGTTATGAGGGAAATGGGTAACACCTTAATGCTATTTTAATAGTTTACTTTACTTTAGACATTATTATAATAGCGTATATTACTACATAGTAGATAGTTTAACGGATCCTTAACGGATGGGCGATCCCAAGCATCCTTTAAGTTACTGATGCATTTATTTTATAGTTCATTTGAGTTTATTTACATTTTATAAGTATGTATGTCCTGACTCGAGTGCTTTGTGTTTTTGCTTTATGCTCGGATCAGCCTTAGTTTCACAGCTTTGGTTTCATCCTTTTTGGAGCTAGAGATCCACCGGAGATTTAGCTGTCTACCTGATATTTCCATTCCAGTTATATCCACTTAGCTTTTGCTTTTTTAGTAGAGAACTTATGTATTTAAACTTTCTGTTGTATTTGTTTTCAGACTTGGGTATTATGTATTAGTTTGAGACTATGTATCTAGGAGCTTCATGAACTCCTATGTTTATTTTATTCCGTTGCGAGTTATTCTGATATTCTATGTCTGTGATTGATTTTATTTGCCCCAAATTTTATTAACAATCTATTGTTTTGAATTATTCAAGTCTGACATGTGTGGTTTTATTGTCGATTTGAATGGTCCAAAATGGCGGGATGTTACAAATCCGAAGTGAAATTCAAAATCCATAAAGTCGCTTGAGTCTGTCATTTCAACCCATAACAATTTTTCCCTAATCTAATGATTGTTCGGGTATATATCATTTCAACCTATAATGATTTCATAATAATAACTAAGGGTACTTGTAGTGTGATAACAATATATAAATAAAACATCCATCCATCCAATATCAACAATCAAACATCCATTATAATCATCATTCAAATCAACCAATAAGTAACGACAATTATTGATTATCATTAGCAAGTATTTAACTGGCAATTTGAATTCAATATTAAATTAAATGGCAATTAAATTCAATAAAAATTCAGATTTATCTGGATTGACAAATCAAATATACCAAATAGCCATAAATCAACTTCTAATCACATTATAAATTTAATTTAACTAACATAAGACAATTTAGTAGTTGTGAGTGGGTTAAAAAACTCGCATTCGATTACAAATTGATTTAAAATCTAATTATAGCCTAAAATTTGAACAGTCTCGGAATTCGTTCAAACTAGTTTCAAAATGTCCGAAATTCCGATACCATCCCAATGGAACAAACCATGCGTGAATCCGAGCTTGTATGAAAAAGATATTGATGTTAGAACATTAAAATTTCAGTTAGATAATAAAATAAAGTTTAAAATAAAATTACACGTGTACCTATCATCTTCATCCACGCGCATGAAGAACAAGATCAAGGCTTAGTTTGAAACCCTAGTAGCCGCTGTTCACGTGCACGAAACCCCAAGATGAACGTGTCGATCATCATGCCATGGTAAGAACCAGGCGTCGCCGCCTCCTCCCCACGGCCTACCGACCTCACCAAGGACCCGGGACACTCCCGCCACCAGGTCGATTGACGCTGGAAAAAGATAGCCGCCACTGCTATTTGTCTAACCCTAATTAAATAATTTGGCCAAATCCAACCATCAAATCACTGTCCAAGCTGCATAGATGAACTCCCCATGATGATCTTCACCAGACTGCATCCTTGAATCGACGATCCATCGCCATTGATCAACCACCAAAATCGATGGTTGGGAATGTTTTGGTCATTTCTGAAAAAACCAAAACTTGATTGTAAAAATGAACAGTAGATCAAGATTGTGCTCGTCGAGAGCTTATCAATGATATATAACATGACATAGTTTTGAGGAGTTTGATTTTCGATTTGAAATTGAATTCGAATTTAGGCTTTGGATTTGCAGCAATTGAGAAGGAGGAAGAAGCGGATAGACTGAATAGGCATATACGTACAGAAATAAGAAACAAATGGGCTGCTAGGGTGTAGAAAAATCTACTTATATAGACAAGGCCCGATAAGAATGAACAACATATCAAATTGGTTTGAAACGACAATAACAACCCAAAAAGCCCGTTCCGTTTCCGAAACGAAAGTTGGTCATCCCGTATATCAAAATAGATGTTTTTGATATTTTTAAATTCAATGGAACAGGTTTCAAGTCCTAATTCCATTGTATGAAGAAGTTAGCTTTTAAAATCAGCTTAATTCCATTGAATTCATTAAATTGATTTCTACGCGTTTCGAGCCCACACAATCAAACGACAAGTCCGATCGCTATAAAACTTGAAATCTTACAATAATTCACCATTATAGATCTGATGAAACTGGTTTTGTCGAAATCCGAGACAGTGGCCAAAATGGCTATTTTATGTTAATTAAATAAATTATTTTTAAATTAAATTAATCGCCTATTAAATTTAAATTTAAAAGTTAATAATTTTTATCATTTTTGATTACCTAGACATTTATAATCTTTTTAAAAAAATTCCATGTCAATTCAATATTAAGTATTGCACAACTTATAGCATTCAATTACAACTATAATAAAAATCTAATTAATTATATTTTAATTTCAAATAAATTCTTTTATTTTGATTTATATCTTATTATCCACTCAACTATCATTTTACGAATAAAATTAGCATTGGTTTACGTTTCATTACATCAATAGTCTACAGTTATCATCTTTTACCATATTAATTACAATATTTCAATTATACTGAATTTTTATCGATTTCCAAATTAAATACAATAGACTAAATAAATAGGTGATAAATAACGATTGTTGCCATTTACTTAATTTAATCACATTTATAAGTTTATTATCTACAAACAAATGCTATAACTACTTACACAGCACTGATTATATTCAATTTCAATTAATTACATACTATTTCACCATTTAATATAACATTTAATTTATTTCCTTATTTACAGTTTCTAACCAAATTAACTTTACAATTATTCCAATTGATTGAGATTACATTCAAATAGTCATCAATTACCTTAAATTAACAATATTAAATTTCATTCTAGTTAATTTTCTCATGAATAAATCATAATTTTTATTTTCTACCAATATTAAATTCCAAAATCTTATTAAATTCAATATTTTAATTATCGAAAAATGTGGGTCGTTACAAAATAACAATCTACATCCTTATATTTGAACTCCGCCTAGGCAGAAGCTGCTATTTTTTCTTCTTCTTCAGAATATAATAACTTCTTCATACTAGCTCGGAATCGGGCAATACTTTGACCGGCGAACTCCCACCTAAATTACGGTCAATATGGTACACTCGATATTTCATCTTATGAACGCACACTGTAGTTCTCCATGGGGACTGACAGTTTACTTGGAAAATAACATCCTACCACATACCCATATTTGAACTCCGCCTAGTGCAGAAGCCGTTATTTTTTTGTTCAGACTGCAATAACTTCTTCATAATAATTCAAAATCCGGCGAGACTTCGACCGATTAACTCCCACCTAAATTACAAACAATATGACACACTTGGATACTTCAGCTTGTGAACGCACACTGTAGTTCTTCATGGGGACTGACAATTCTACTTAGAAAATAACAGATTACCACATCCTTATATTTGAACTTTGCATAGTGCAGAAGCCGCTATTTTTTGTTCAGACTGCAATAACTTCTTCATACTAACTCGTAATTATGTGATACTTTGATCGATGAACTCCCACCTAAATTACGGACAATATGGTACACTCGGATACTACATCTTGTGAAGGCACAGTGTAGTTCTCCATGGTGACTAACAGTTGTACTTAGAAAATAACAGGCCATATCCCCACTTCAACGCTCACTGTAGTTCTCCATAGTGACTAACAGTTGTACTTAGAAAATAACAGGCTACATCCTTATATTTGAACTCCACCTAGGCAGAAGCCGCTATTTTTTTCTTCGGACTGCAATAACTTCTTCATATTAACTCGGAATCAAGCAAAACTTCGACTGATGAACTCCCGCCTAAATTACGGACAATATGGTACACTCGGATACTTCATCTTGTGAATGCATGTTGTAGTTCTCCATAGTGACTAACGGTTGTACTTAGAAAATAACAGGCTACCACATCCCCATATTTGAACTCCGCCTAAGGCAAAAGCCGCTATTTTTTTTTGTTCAGACTGTAATAAATTTTTCATACTAACTCAGAATTAGGCGATAATTCGACCGATGAACTCCCACCTAAGTTGCGGACAATATGGTACACTCAAATACTACATCTTGTGAACGCACACTGTAGTTCTCCATGGTGACTAACAGTTTACTTAAAAAATAAAAGGCTATATCCCCACTTTAACGCTCACTGTAGTTCTCCTTGTTGACTAATAGTTGTACTTAGAAAATAACAGGATACATCCTCATATTTGAACTCCGCCTAGGCAGAAGCCGCTATTTTTTTCCTTAGACTGCAATAACTTCTTCATACTAACTCGGAAACAGACAAAACTTTGACCGATGAACTCCCATCGAAATTATGGACAATATGGTACACTCGGATACTTCATCTTGTGAATGCATAATGTAGTTCTTCATGGGGTCTGATAGATTACTTAGAAAATAACATGCTACCACATTCCCATATTTGAACTCCGCCTAATGCAAAAGCCGCTATTTTTTTTGTTCAGACTGCAATAACTTCTTCATACTAATTCAGACTCTAGCGAGACTTCGACCGATTAACTCCCACCTAAATTATGGACAATATGGAACATTTGGATATTTCATCTTGTGAACGCACGTTGTAGTTCTCTATGGGGACTAACAGTTGTACTTAGAAAATAACAGGCTACCACATCTCCATATTTGAACTCTGCCTAGTGAAGAAGCCTCTAATTTTTTGTTCAGACTGCAATAACTTCTTCATATTAACTCGGAATCAGGTAAAACTTCAACTGATGAACTCCCACCTAAATTACGGACAATATGATACACTCGAATACTTCATCTTGTGAACGCACACTGTAGTTCTTCATGGTGACTAAAAGTTGTACATAGAAAATAACTGGCTATATCCTCATATTTGAATACTATTTCTTTAAGAGATGTAAAAGGGTATATTTGGAATTTCAAAAGGACATCGAGTTAATCTATTCAATGAATTATCTTTACTAGTAGTAAAGATATATTATAAATCTGAATATAATGTAATATTTTATTTAATTCAAATGTTACATCTAATTTATTTATAAACATTAAATTACATAAAAAATGTGTATATATTTTAATATAATATGTACAAGTACAAACTTGTTTTCTAATAAAAATTAATTTGTATTAATGCCATAAATAATTTATTAATTTGAAAAAATTATATTTTTGATTAATGAAAATAATTTAAAATCAAAAGAAATAAAAGGATTTTTTTATAGCTGAAAAATATGTATGTTTATGTATACACATTTACTATTAATTTAAAAGAAAACATATTCATATATCAAAACATTATATATATACTATTATTTCCGAAATATTACATTTTTAAAAATCAAATTTTGAAATATATACATTTATGTATGTGTGTGTATATATATATATATTATACTTATTTTAAATTAGTATGTTAATTTGAATTTGAATTTACTAGATATTTACTTTATATAGATTTTGATCTAAATCTAAAATTTGAATTTTAAATTTGATTTTGACTCTAATTATTATCTATAATATGTTTATAACTATGTTATATTACAATATAATTTTGTATGTATGTATATGTCACTACGCCATATATGACCTTCTACAACATTTTTGCAAGGTGTTGCCAGCTAAAATGTTGCGATAGCTATAAAATTTTGGTCCTACTGCAACGTTGTATTTTTGGTGTTACCTTAGCCATAAAAATGTGTTGCTCTAGCTAAACAAGTGTAACACGATGCAACATTTTAATATAGTGTTGCAATAGATGTATTCAAATTAAAAAATTAATAAAATTAGCAATCCGCGTGAATACGATCCAACGATCTACATTTAATCTGGTTGTTAAAATAGATCACCACTGCAATTTGCCCCAAAATTTTGTTTTCCCGCCTAGTTCAGAGTAGATCCCCTTTTGGTTTTCATTCCAATTTGCCTCCTCCCATTCGCCTCCGCCACCAAATTGTCACCCTCCTCTTCTTCTGCTTCCTCATTCGCCTCCGCCACCAAATTATCACCCTCACCCCCAGCTACCCCCTGACCCATCGCGACCATCTAGCTCCAACCAGAGCCCCGCCACGACACCAAAACCCGAAGCCAAACAAAGTTTTCCATTCAAACCCCTTTTGCCACCGCTGTCGTCGCCATCAGCTCTCACCTCCAACAGAAGACTTGCTCGCCACCAACCCCTCTACCTTTCTCCTTTAGACTACTTCACCTGAAAACCCTTCTAGCGCCTTAATTTCTCCCAAAACCCGAACTGCTGCCCTCGAGATTTAGCTGTCATTCTCGCAACAATTAATCCATCCACGGCTCCTATATCAGGTACATCCCAGGCTGATCTCTTCGTACTTTCCCCTATGATTGCGGTTAATTCACTTGGTACTGGTAATTTCAATAAGATAGTACGCCCCCCATATGTTTGTGCAAATGATCCTTTAGAACTTGTTAATGTTTCAGAATCTGGCTGGGTATCTACTGCTACTGGATGCCCTGTGCCTCCATCGCAAGTTCATAACTCGGACTGAGTGCAGAGTGATCTTATCCAAGCATTAATGTTGGTTGGTTCACCATTGAATCTGGATGTAGTTGTATTGGTTAAAGGTTGGTTGGTTGGTTTGGTAAGTTATGGAAGTGATGGTGGAAGTTGGTGATGCAGAGGAGTTTCAGTTGGCAGTGTGATGCCTGAATGTTGGAAGAGGGATGTAGACGGAGTTTGGAGTTTGATATTGCAAGAGTGTGAAAGTGGAGGATTTCAATATGGTGAAGGGTGGTTGCAATTGCAGTTTTTTGATAGTGAGTTGCTGTTTTGCTTGTTTGAAGAAGTGATGTTGGTGAAACAGGGGAATGGAGGAGCATGCAACTGTGAGGCTTTGGAGATTGTTTGTATTGACAATGGTAGAGTGCTGCTGTGTATTGGTTAAGGAGAGAAGCTAATGTGGTGATTGGAAATTGAAAAGAGTTTGCAGTAGAGTTTTGGTGTTTGGCCGTAGGGGATTCAAGCAGATTTAGGCGAGGAGATGGAGGATAGGAATTAAGTTCAGTCTTCATTTGTGCATCATTTTACGTCGATCCCCGCCGGGACTGCGGTACCCCGGACCCCCGCCGGCGCTGCGCCCGGACCCGCTTCTCGCCTCGCCTTCGGCTCGGCACTCGGCTCGTCATATATTTGTCAGTGTCGGTGTCTGTATAAATTGAAACTGCATATGTAATGAGTGAACTGAGTGATGTAGTGAGGAATATCTGTATATGTGACTATCAGTGTTATATATCATTGAATTGTAAAATAGTGGAGTCAGGAATTTGTACTATTTCAAATGTTGAAATAAAATATTTATTTAAATAAATTACTGTTTGAATATCAAATTCTATGCAAATAGCATTTTATTAAATAAATATTTATTTCTATTAAAAAATCAAATGTGCTCTATATTGTGGGCCCCACAAATTCAGAAAATCAATATTTATAGCAACATTTTTGAATGTTGCTACAGGCACCTATGGGTGTTGCCATAGACCCAAATAGGGTTCTATTGCAACAATATTGCTTATGTTGCCTTAGATAGTCAAAATGTTGCCTTTGAGGTCTAAGGCAATGGCAAAAATTGCATTACCCTAAAAGTGTTGCCATAGACCTATGGCAACATTTTTCGGGCCTGAGCCAACATTTTTTCTGTGTTGCAGAAGGCCATTTATGGCGTAGTGTGTAAAATATATTTATATAAATGCTTATATTTACAAACATTTTTTTGCAATAATATAAAACAACATATATATAGCAGTAGATGGGTTAATATGTCAGTTGTAATATAAATTCCAACATCTATACATGGACAAATTAAACTATGTACACCATTTATTTTGCACATGCACGTACACCCATATGTGTATATGATACACAAATTGCGTTATAATTATGATTATAACAATAAAATAAAACTTTATTGATCAGTTTAAATAAAATATATATTTTATTTAAAAGAAAATGTAAAAAAAGTTCTAAATGAATTTAGACTACATAGGCCCATTAAGGATCCAATAATGGAAATTTTTCTCTAATTTACCCATTTCTTCCACTGTGAGCTGGCCTAGTTCCAACATTGGTATCAAAGCCTAATAGCCTATACGGTCTAAATTAGTTATATTAGGGCTAACTAATTAAGCTTATAACCTAGTCAGTAGGTGACAAAGAAAGGTAATGTCTAGGCTAGATTGTTTGGTATTCAAGTATCTTATCTTACTTGACTACCGGCCTAGCCCGAATAGTTTTGTGTGTTAGAATCTCTCTTATTGGATTTTAATGACAAAAAATATATAATTATGCCAAAGAACCTCTAAGCTAACTTGAAGGTACATGAGTATCAAAAAGAGACAAACTAATGAAAAAGTATATACTTAGATATATAAGAAGATACGAGGACAACAAATGATTTAAAGACTCATATCTACAAGGAGCTCGATACAAAGACAAACTAATGTAAGAGTCATGTGTCAAAGTATTAGTGTCATAGATATACATGTACAATTTTCTTTACAATGATCACACACAAACACAAACATTTTTGAAACACTGAATCTAAAAGAAACTTGAAACACAATCTTCTTTTTTTTTTAAATTCAGCCGTCTGATTTATAATTCAGACATTTGAATAAAATCCAACTGTCTGAATTATAAATTTTATAAATCTGAATAAGGGAATTGTAAACACTACATTTTTAGGGTAATTCAGCCTCTGAATTTATAATTCAACCATTTGAATAAAAATTCATCCGTTTGAATTTTAAATTTAGTCGTCTGAATTAGCCCATTTTAAAACTATTTTGTTTCTATTATATATTGTCAAATTTGAACCATCTAACTTTAAAATTCAACCATCTCATTTGTACAAAAAGAAATGTCTCTTCATAAAAAATTCAAATTTGGAGAGTTATCTTCTTCTCTAAAGGTCGCAATCTTTCTAATGGCTATAACCATTCAATTAGAACCTTTCAAACTATAAATAAAGTTGAAATTTGTCTTTTAACTTGAAAAATTCTTACTTGATCTACTATTCTCTTACTCTTGTGAATTACAAAAGCTTTTAGCTTTCTACTTCCTAAATCATCACGTTCAAGTTATCATTTTAAGGAGAATATAGGAAGGGTGTACGTTATTGACTAATTTTGTATTATTCAAGAGCACACAAAGTCAAACACTTTTTCTTACTCTTTGAAGTCAAAGTCCTGTTGGAGATCTCCAGACACGAAGTCCTTTTCGGCAGCTCATGAGGTTTGTAATATACATGTTCCTCCGAGTTAAGTGAATTGTTTAAATTCAAAAAGAGTCTGGGACTGGACGTAGAACGGAAAGTTCGAACCAGTATAATTTTTTTTAGTGTGATTGTTTTTTACTTACTTTAGTTAGTCGTATATTTATTATTTAAGATATTAATATACAAGTCTCAGTTTAATTAAAATATTTCATATTACTTGATCCATAGCGACTTTCAGTGTGAGCCTAAAGGTTGATCTTAATAGAAAAGGCCCAATTAGAATTAGGCATTGGGCTAATTTTAAAGTTCTTTTGAATTTAAATTAAAAGTTTTAAATCCAAAAGTCAAATTAAAATTAAAACACGGTTATAAAAGTTATAATATAATTTTTCAAATGCTTTCAAATGTTATAAAATCAATTTCAAAAATGTTATTTACTGTTACCCCGCCTTTTGGTCAAGGCCGGGATGTCAACAAATTGGCTAAAAAGGATGGATATCATGATTGAAGATCGATTAGAAACAAGGCTATGATCGATACTGTTAAAATTGGACCAAGCTCCAATCAAGGTGGGATCGATGAGGAATGATAAACAATGCTCAGCGAGGCTACACTTCGAATTTTTGGTCAATCGGAGTTTGTATGCTCAAGTTATGGATGGATCAATATTCATGGAAAATCTGTTCGTACCGGTACTTTCGTATCGATCGAAGTAGACTCGGCTGTTTGATTTGGATCAATGGGTTTTGTATCGATGTAATGCGCATCGACTGGATGGATACGACAAGGCATGTTGGTACGCTTCGTATCAATCAAATCTTGGATTGATACAAACGAAGCAGGACTTGGATGGATACAGACTTGATGGATACGAAGTCATATGCTTCACCAGGACACTCGAGATCGATACGAAGCTAGGTGTAGGGGATGGATATGAAAGGCAACATTCAGGGATTGATACGAAGGAAGGCATGTGTGGATCGATACGAAGAAAAAAGTTCTGGATGGACACGAGAGATTCAGGAACCATTTTCATATCGATCGAGTTCATATTGATTGATACGAAGGAAACGGTCAAGATAGAGCATGAAACATGGATCACAACGTGAGAAGCGGATCGATGCGAAAGCTATGGACACGGGATGATGGATACGAAGACTCGGATCGATGTGGAAGTGATGGATACGAAACATGGATAAGAAATCATCAGCCAACACTAGAAAATTGAAACTTGGATTGATCATATCTCAAAAACTACACACTGGAATTTCATGAAATTTGGAGAGCAAGGACTTTGCACCATCATCTTTCACCATGATCGATCGCAGCTCATTTGGAGTGATTCTTAATCGATACGAAATCCACTTGGATCGATCAAGGATCGATCCCAAATAACCCCAGATTGATCTAGTGGGCCCACCTACGCATGAGAATGGGTATTTTGAATTTTGGGATAGATATTTTCAGATTAACTCCTATAAATAGCACCTTCATGGCAACTAAGAGGGGAACTTCTTCTTCTCTTTTGGGAAAAACTCTGTCATTTTGGTTATTGATATTCAAAGGATTGTAAATGTAACTACAGTATAAAAGGAATAAAACGGATCAATTCAAAGTAAGCGTAGGCTGGAGATAATCGAACCACTATAAATATTTTGTCTTCTCTTACTTTCTTTCATTTTAATTTTGTTATTTCTTCATTTTTGCTCTCTACATAATCTGGATCTATATTCTATGATTGAATATTAAGGATTTGTGTTTACACAGCGGTGCTTTCACGACATTCGAGGATTGTGACCAATTTTTGGTGCAAACACTTTGGTGCTTTCACCGAGAACGCTAGCACTCGGAGATTTGGAAGCTTAGATTTTTGATTTGAAGGTTTAGGAACTTGGATCTGGGAAGCCATGGCTAAGCAATCAATAAGGAGACAGAGAACGAAGAGGAGCCATCACAAAGGAAGTCAGGAGGTTTCCTCAGGAGCTAATCAGACCTCAGTTTTCATCACCAGAGATGGGATGTAGACTATGATGGATTCCATGTAGGAGCAGTTGATGAAAAGGTAAGAGGAGATGGTGCAGAACCTTCTCAGAAAGTTTGGACAGGCTGGAGCAGCAGGAGGTGCAGGAGGTCAGATCCATAGGGCTGGATCAAAGGAACTCAACAGGCAACTAGATAGAGCAGTTCAGCAGGTGACAGCCCCCAATCACCATACAACCATCAATCTGGATGGATCTAGGATGCCAACTGACGCTGCATAATGCGATGCCAATAGGAATATAGGATTATGTGACAAGGAGTATGTACCAGAATTCCCTCGAGGACTCGGGGGTAGTTAAGAAATGAAGATGGGAGACAACCTTTGGCGAACAATGCTGGATTGGTAGAAATATTTTGGCGAACCATGCATGGAGTTCTGACAAACGGAGATCTGGAAGGAGTAAACAGAAGTCCATTTACCCGTAACATTAGGATGGCTAGGAATCCACAAGAGTTCAAGATGCCTACTCTAGAGGTATACAACGGTAAGACGGATCCTACCGTTCATTTGATAAGGTATGCAACATATATGGAAGTGCTAGGGACATCGGAGGAGGTTATGGCTCAATGTTTCCCCATGTACTTGACGGATATAGCTGCTATGTGGTTCAGGCAGTTGGAAAATGGATCTATTAGGACATGGACAGAATTGGTGGATAGATTTCTAAAGCAATGTTGGGTTCATATCAAGAGGCCGAAAAATTTGATGACACTGACGTCGGTAAAGTAGAGGACAGGAGAGTCACTTAGGACTTTCTTAACCCAGTTTAATGCAGCGGTTGCTTCAGTGGATCGGCTGGATCCATTAATGGTTTTAATGGCGGTAGTGTCAGGAGTCGGGGACAATTCAGATTTCAAAATATCGTTGATACGGGATCCACCAATAAATCTTGGGGAATTCTTTCACGAGGCCAAGAGATTTCTTCGGCAAGAGGATGCAAGCTTGGATATGAAATCAAAGGAAGTAAATGTGGCTAAGGATGGAAGACCATCCGGTGAAAGCTTGGGTAAGGATAAGGACAAGGGGAAGAGGAAGTCGGATGAAGATTCTGGTAGGGCAAGGAAGTGTTGGGGAGAACCAAAATTCTCCACTTACATGGGACTGAATGAGACATTGGAACGGATATACATGGAAACTCGAGATCGCCTTCCTTATCGAAGGCCAGCAAGGAGGGAACCCTCGGAACGCGAGAGGGCATCAAGAAGGCACTATCTCTTTCATGACCTGGACGGGCATGATACTAACAGCTGTAGGCATCTAAAGGATATAATCGAGGAGCATGTAAGAAATGGTCAGTTGTGGCAATATGTCGGGACTCAGAATGCGGCGGTGGAACAGGAGAAGCCACCATCTACTTCAAACGACGACGGTGCGAGACCTAGGAATGATGGTAGGTTGGTCATCGACTAATCAAGGTGGTATGGAATAAGTAGCAAACTCTGGGCAGACGGCTAAGTCACTTACTCATGTACGGGAACGGAGATAGCCCCTAGGCATTCTTTGAGATGATGATAAACCATGGTGCTCCAGTTTGTGAAATTTGCTTTTTCTTTCTGGTTTGGATATTTGCTTTTCTTTGGTTTTGTTTTGGAGTTTGGTTTGAACTCTAGGTTTTGTTGATTTTCTAGTTTGGATTTTGGTTTAGATGCTTGTCCTTCAGTTTGGATCTTGGTTTGGATTTTTGATATGGATTTCTAGTTTTCTGATTCGATCTGGATTTCGGATTGGATTTTAATTGGATTTTTATATGGTTTTTGGTAAAAGGTCATCGAGTATGGACTATACTCAGCAAGGGTCCAGAGAGACCAGGATTCGGCCTAGGACTTAGGCCCCATATTATTTGTCATTTATTATTTTAGGTCATCGAGTATGGACTATGCTCGACAAGGGTCCGGGATGACTAGGTTTGGCCTAGGACTTATGCCAGGATTTATTACGAAGGAATTTGGCACACGAGTCGTCGAGTATGGACTATGCTCGGCAAGAACCCGAAGAGGTTGCGGATTCGGATTTCGGCTTTGAATGGCTAAGGATTGGCTAAGGGCCCGGAGCGGTCCCGGATTTGGATATCGACCAAGAGAGGTCATGGATTGTGTTATTGGTTATTGGATATGGATGGATTAGAACTCGGTTGTCAGGTTCAGATGGACATGGAATTGGCTAAGGATTTGGTTACTGGATTCGAAACCGGATATCGACTCAGAATAGTCGTGGATTTGGATAAAGACATGGCACTTGGATAGAATGGCTTGGTAATGGATTTGATTATGGTTCAGATGATATGGCTATGGATGGAATACGGACTTTGGATGTCGGATTTGAAGCCATTCAAAACACGCCTTCCTATCGCAAGGCATGTTTTGGGGGGGAAATGTTACCCCGCCTTTTGGTCAAGGCCGGGATATCAACAAATTGGCTAAAAAGATGGATATCGGGATTGGAGATCAATTGGAAACAAGGCTATGATCGATACCCTTAAAATTGGACCAAGCTCCAATCAAGGTGGGATCGATGGGGAATGATAAACAAGGCTCGGCGAGGCTACACTTTGAATTTTAGGTCAATCGGAGTTCGTATGCTCAAGTTATGGATGGATCAATATTCATGGAAAATCAGTTCGTATCGGTACTTTCGTATCGATCAAAGTAGACTCAGTTGTTTGCTTTGGATCGATGGGTTTCATATCGATGCAATGCGCATCGTCTGCAAGGATATGGCAAGGCATGTTGGTATGCTTCGTATCGATCAAAGCTTGGACCGATATGAAGGAAGCAGGACTTGGATGGATACGGACTTGATGGATACGTAGTCTATGCTTCACCAGGACACTCGGGATCGATACGAAGATAGGTGTAGGGGATGGATATGAAAGGCAGCATTCAGGGATCGATACGAAGGAAGGCATGTGTGTATCGATACGAAGAACAAAGTGCTGGATGGACACGGAAGATTCAGAAGCCATTTTCATATCGATCGAGTTCGTATCGATCGATACGAAGGAAACGGTCAAGATGGAGCACGAAACATGAATCACGGCTTGAGAAGCGGATCGATGCGAAAGCTATGGACACGGAATGATGGATATGAAGACTCGGATCGATGCAGAAGTGATGGATACAAAACATCATGGATAAGAAATCATCAGCGAACACTAGAAAATTGAAACTTGGATCGATCATATCTCAAAAACTACACACTGGAATTTCATGAAATTTGGAGAGCAAGGTCTTTGCACCATCATCTTTCACCATGATCGATCGCAGCTCATCTGGAATGATTCTTGATCGATATGAAATCCACTTGGGCAAAACTCTACCATTTTGGTTATTGATATTCAAAGGATTGTAACTGTAACTACAGTATAAAAGGAATAAAAAGGATCGATTCAAAGTGGACGTAGGCCAGAGATAGCCGAACCACTATAAATCTGTCTTCTCTTACTTTCTTTCATTTTAATTTGTTATTTCTTCATTTTTTCTCTCTACGTAATTTGGATCTATAATATGTGATTGGATATTGAGGATTTATGTGTAAACACTAGTGTTTTCACGACATTTGGGGTTTGTGACCAATTTTTGGCGCAAACACTTATTATTAAGTTTAATAAAATAAAATAATTAATTTAATAAGTTTAATTAAATATATGTACATGTATAATATATATAATGACATATGTTATGTTGTCTTGAATTATTTAAGACAATATAGGTATACATGTCTATATAAAAGAATTTTTGAAATTACTAAAATTTAATTAAAATTGTTTATTTAAATGTTAATTAATAAATTAAAGTACATATATATGAGATATGTATGTAATGCTACAAAGGTTATAGTGTATATATATATATTCAAAATAATATGCTATAATTGAATAAAATAATGATTAATTAAAGTGTTAATTGATTAAATAAGATTTAATTAATATAATGTTATACATAAAATATTATATAAGTTAAATAAAGTATAAAAGTTATATAATAATAAAACTTTTAATAATAAAAATTTTATAATATAAATGTATAAACTAAAGGTGGAACATTGAAGAAACCCTAAATAGAGTTAAGGAATAAATACACACGTAAAAGTGCATATACCATGATTTTTGATGTGTCCGGCACTTGAATCACGAGGGTATTTCATAAGAAATATATTATTCCATTAGTCGATATCACTTAATTAAATATACTGAAGATTATGAATATTTGATGTAAGTGTTGTGCCCTACCATTTATATATTAATAATTACTTGCATGCTCTCATATTATTTAGCAAACTCAAGCTATAGATGTTATGTGTAGTATTATTGATATATTGAATAGACAAGGTAAGATAACTATATGTATTTGTTGAGCACTCAACATACATATACTATGTTGTTGCAAAATGGTGGGTACGAGTGAATAGTTTCTTTTGATTTGTTAAGCAAACTCAAGGTGGAAATGAGATTAGGACAAGGAACCATAGGTTAGGAGTTGTACATGATACAATCGATAAGGAGTTATCCATTGTTTATATTGAATTGATAAGCTTTGAGTTTGTATTTGATATGTCGGATTTCCTCTTGAAATGAAATGTAAGTTATATTATCTGACATATTGGTGCTCGCACAAAGAAATTACACAGATGGTCGCTCCTCAACAGCCTTATTCTTCGTGCTAGGCGACGGCATTACCTCGTAGTGTCCTTGGCTAGCGTGAGTATACAGGTGGGGCGTCACATGTTCCAAACAAAAAGTTGTGGATAATTGAACAAAAGGCTAAGTACATTGCCTTGAATAATTCCACAATAAAAGCAATGTATATAAATAATTATGTATAAATTTATATCTTTGCTAGTAGTGATTCCAAGTATTAAGAATACTACATCATTGTTATATGATAATAGTGTAATAACAAGATCTCACTAGAAATCGAGAAATGTACCCCGTATAGTTCCATAGGATAAAAGTAGTTAATCAGCATCGGAGAGAGTTGATCCACTCATGAAGGGTCAAACTTGATCAATTCGCATCAAATTGATTAAAGAGATGGAACAAAGATTCTATAATTGGCCCCAAGTGCATGTGGGTGACTGATAGAGTTATAGGTATGCCCTAGTGGCAATTATGTAATTGTTACATACATCTAACCCGATAATTAATCTTGTTCGAAATAAAAGGTGTTTTCTATCTATTATAGCTTAATATAGTGTGTTATAGTTATTAATTAATTAAATTAAAAGTATACTTAATAGAAAATTCATAAATAATATGTTTTGTGATTGTAGTTACAGTCTATTATAACCATAAGTAATTTATCACAATAAAATTAAACATATCATTTTAAATGTTCCTAGTGAAGATGTATTTAGACTGGATATCGATACATCCATTGAGACTGGAGTACATAATGCTCTCCAAATATTAGGCGGTGCAATACTCATGGCTATTGGGGGCACCGAGTGGTTAACTATGGAATGACTCACTTGATATTTTTCATTTGGTTAATATAACTAAGATCAAGCAAAAAATATCGACGAGACAAAATTACACAGTTTTCTCGACTTGAAAATATTGTTCATCTTCAATGTGGAAGCTCTACTTTGATTATAGTTAAATCATGGCATGGTGTCCATTAAATGACTATAGATGGGTCGAGTGGAAGCATTGGAAGTGAAACACTATTCAAAAAAGGATTCTTCTCCATGATTATATGAGGTTAGTATCATGGTCAACTGAAGTCAACGGCAAAGTCAAAGTCTCTTGCCAGAGCGGTTTGGTTAATAATAATTGTTATTTTTGAACAAAGGACCTTATTTTTGGACTATAGAGTTGAATATGGATAATATTGGAATTTTGACCAATACCAAATTCCATAAGTCCTAATGTGATATAGTGTTGACGAAGAGGATTGGTGTAAATAATTGTGACTATTTGGTAATGCTTAAATAAAGTAAAATTGGATTTTATCGAATCTATGTAAGTGATAAATCTGGTCATAATGTCACACCACCTGCTAATTGACATGTGAACATTAATATTTGAATAGTTCGATATTAATCGTTGACAAAATTTATGCCTAAGAGCCACACAAACGAAATGTCAAATACTCCTACAATCACCTGATTTAATTAATTATATTTTTTATAAATTAATATTATGAAATATTAATTATGAAGTTTTATTTAATTTTTGTTGACCAATATTAAATAGTGTGTTAGTTATGAACACACGTATCGATATACGATATCGATGTGCGTTTAAATTAGGTCTAATTGCATATTTATTTAATCGGGCTTGAAGCAGTCAAGAGGCCTAATTGAGGGCTGGTATGGTTGGATATATGGAAGGTTGAATGAGATTGAATGATGATTCAAAAAGTGGTAATGGGTAAGAGAAAAGTGTGGACCTAGATCCACCTTTTGCTCCTTTGAACCCTAGCTATTTATACACCTCACATCCCATTCAAGAAAAGGTTAATTAAAGTCTCCACTCACCCTAGATTAGGCTAGCCACTCTTGCTTCTCTCCTCCTCATTTTTCAAGCTTCAAAATACACAAATTAAATCAAATTCGAATATTGGTGGATGTTGCCTTCAAATAGGTAGCTCTTTCTGGATTCCGGAATCCGATTCAAAGAGTTTCGATTCAACATCTCAAGGTGTTTCATCTAGGCTATAAACAAGGTTAATT
The DNA here is from genome assembly GCA_030737815.1 of Allium fistulosum. Lineage (NCBI taxonomy): Eukaryota > Viridiplantae > Streptophyta > Magnoliopsida > Asparagales > Amaryllidaceae > Allium > Allium fistulosum. Next base: position 825,327,583 of record CM060904.1, read on the forward strand.
TTCTATATTTACATTTACATATTCATATATAATTGTTCGTTTATTATTGTATGCTAAGGTGGGGTGTGTGTGTAATATGACGAACCTACATATATTGGTGTTGTCTTCATTCAAATGATAATATGTGTGTGTGTGTAATTATATATGTATTTTCGTAAATATTGCTCATGGTTTATAAAAAAATCTTTTTTTATTACTAAAATGATTTACAATAAAATTTGTTTAAATATAAATATTATTTAGTAAAGTATGTTTTATATATTATGAATATATATAACTATATTTATAGATTTGAATAAAAAAAGTTTTTTTATGTATATATATATATATATTATAAATCTGAATATTATGTAATATTTTATTTAATTTAAATGTTGCAACTAATTATATATACACATATATAAATTACATAAAATATGTGTATATAAATTTTGATATAATATGTAAAAGTGCAAACTTATTTTCGCAATAATAATTTTGTATTAATTCCATACAGAATTAATTAATTTAAAAAAATTATTTTAGTTAATTAAAATAATTTAAAACCGAAAGAAAAAAGGATATTTTTTGTTGCCGAAAAATATGAATCTTTATTCATATATCATTTACTGTTAATTTATATGAAAACATATTCATATATTTAAACATTATATATATACATAGTATTTCCTAAATATTACATTTTTTAAAATGGAACTTGGAAATATATACATTTATATCTATTATATTCATTTAAAATATTATATTAATATGAATTTATAGTAACTAGATATTTATTTTATATAGATCTAAAGCTAAAATTTGAATTTTAAATTTGATTTTGAGTTTCATTGTTATCTATAAAATATTTATAATTATGTTATATTATAATATAGTGTATGTAGATATTTATATATACATACAAAATATATTTATATAAATGCTCATATTTACAAACACTATTTTGCAATAATGTAAAACTATATATACATACATATATATAGATTTGTATATGCATATATATATATATAAATATATGACAACACATATGTATATAGAGGGGTTAATATGTCCGTTGGAATGTAAATTCATACATCTGTACACGGACATATTAAACTATGTACACCATTTATGTTGCATATGCATGTACACACATATGTGTATATGATATACATATTAGTTATAATTATAATTATAACAATAAAATAAAACTTTATTTACCAAATTAAATAAAATATTGATTTTATTTAAAAGAAACTTAGAAAAGTTCTAAATAGATTTATACAACATATGCCTATTAAAAATGGAATAATGAAACTTATTTTTGAAATTTACACATTTCTTCCACTACGCGCTGGCCCAGTTTCAACAATCCTAAAATTTATTATACCCTTAATTCCATGCTTGCTCCAATCAGATTTTCGGCATTCCCTTTATTTATAATTCAAATAGATTTCCATGTATAATCAATATTTTTGTTTACGTAAATTCAAACTATTAACTTTGCGGTACGTGTATATTTACACCATTTTATACAAAATAACTATACCTCTCCAACTTAAATTTTATATATCTTTAAATCTTAAAATCAAATCAAGGTAAACATGAGATTATTCACTTTGACCTGGTTATTTAGTCTAAATTCTTATCAATAAGGGTGCATATGGTTTAAATGAAGTTACATTAGTCTACTTTCTCTAAAAAAAATTACTATATATAAAAGTTCACATTTTTTCCCTTCTGTTTATGCATAAATGAGCTTAATTATTTAAGATAAACATTGAATGGGAACTATTATCTTAGATTAAAATAAATCAATTCCAAGTCAAGTAGAAATATAAACAAATTCAGTTACTTATGAAACAACATTTGTAGTAATCAACCGACTCACCTCTCGAAGCCATCTTCCTTCTTAGCTTTCCTTTAATCTCCTTTTCTTCTTAATTTGTCAATTTCCTTTCTTCGAATTGACTTTATTTTGATTTTTATTTTTATTTGATTTAGAATTTGGAGGAGACAAAGATTTGGAAGGGAAGGAAAATTTTGAACGTACTAATGTTTTTGGTTGCACTAAGGTTTTAGAAAAAGAACAGTTGAGTGGAGGGTTACATCCTTATTTATAAGCAATGGAATACATAGTAGTTGTTCGATTAATATTATAAAATTTGGTCCATTCAAACTAAGGTAACCCAAGCCAAAAACGTTGACCGGCCGATCGGTCATTAGGAGGTGGTCGACCGCTAGGTGTCGATCGGTCCTATATTGCATGTCGACCTGTTAACATTATTTTATTAACGTTAACTTCTTCCTTAATTTACTTAATTTATTTCCTTAAATATATTTTGAATTATTTTCGATTTCAAATCTTTAAACATTAATAAATTTTTAAGTTTGAACTCTTATCACAAAGCTCTATGTGTGAAAGTTGTCCGTAAAATCTCCACGAAGAGAATGGTATAAGTTTCATAACTATGTTTTGATGTTTGCCCAGCTCACATTTTTTTCTTTTACTCTTACTTAATTAATTAATTTTTCTTAATAAATTCTGTGTTAATTTTTCGAGGTGTTATAATCTCACAACAAAAGGAATAAATATAATATCAGAATAAACATAAACATGTAATGGACTAAATGCATATCATATTATTGAGACATTAGATTCAACGTCATAATCTAATATCAAATGGATTTTAAATAATACACCAAATCCATACGGTGTCTTTCATGGAACCCTGCTGTATCCATTGCCACTATCTTAGACACACTGGTTTTATGTCCAATCTCTCAGTTGTCCCACATGAACTAACCCTAAACGGGACGCGTAAGGGTAAGCGTCAAAGCTTAGCCACTGATCACAATGTAAGAACCCCCTATTACGTGCACACAGCAACCAGCTTTGATACAATAATGAAACACTCTACCTCTATACCTATACTATTAAAGGGTACTACTAAGTAATACTGTCTGTTAATATGGAGAATTCGCTGATATTAGGCTTGCATGCATGAATATTTATTTGAGCTAACATTGGTATGTATTTCAAAATCGAATAAATAAATCACCTATATGTACACAGTATCGGCATAAAGTAATAAACATGTACATCTCCAGTATATAACAATACACAATACATACTAAATGATAGAGAACACATGGTCAGTATCGCAGCAATAAAGTATAAGTATTTAAGAGATAATATGAATACAAAACATCTCAAATGTCTACAATCTTAAATATAATCAATACATTATAGTGTCCTACAAATAATGAGACTATATAAACAAAATAATATCTAAAGATAACGAATCTCTAATCTCCACTATGCTCGTAAAACTCAAGCTTGTCTCGTCATCCCTGAACCTGAAATGTCTCAGACTGACCCAAGCATTACATAAATAACACACGGGTTAGACTATGTCTAAATATACATTTCAATATGTGTATATGTGTGTGTATGTATGGTATGATAATATGATAAACAACATCATAATAACTCAAGACAACAATCATCATGAAACCTTGTAGAAAGATGTCATCACCCCTATAAAATCATATCAAATAAGGAATCATATAATCAATGTCAAATGGGTGAATCATCCATATCCAAATCATCATCAAAGTCCAAAAATCATTAATACTAGAGATATCATCATCATATCATCGAAATTAACAAGAAGGATTGGGCTAGCACATAGCAACGCCGTAAAGAAATATAAAATTGATATTCCCGAGTCCATCGAACTCATAAAGATAAAATAAACAACATCTTTATATTCAATCAAATAAGAATAAGCCGTCTGCCTGAAAAGGATAGGCCATTGCCCATCAATTATATAGAAGTAAGATACGAGGATTGACTATACACCGGACATGATCTCAAGTATAATCACAGCTCATCATCTCATGAAGGGTATAAGTAACATGTGTCAACATACCACATAACAGAACTAGACGGAAGACTGACAGCACGTCTACTTGCTCTAGGAGCCACACGTGTGTTCGTCTGACATGACTCCTACAGTCTTCAGTTACCTTCGCTCGGTATCCTAACGAGATCCACCAGTATGCTCGTCAACGTGAGGACTCAACTCAGTCATGACGCGGCACATGCCCTTATGGTCACTATTTCAAATCTCATTTATCTCACATGAGATCTCACTCAAGATCTCATTTCGAACTTGAGCGAGACGAGATTTAGCGAAATGAGACATTAAATTTGGTTTATATTTTATTTGGCACTCATCTCGTCTAAAATATTAAGATTTCAAGCGAAATTTGAGATAAATCTCAATAGTGGTCTCAATAAAAGATATTAAATTTTGTTTATATTTTTTTTTATACCTATCTCATCCAAGATATTAAGAACTTAAGCAGATTTTGGGATAAATCTTAATAAAACTCATTGGAAGAGGTTTTTCATTTACATATCATTTTAACTTTTTATGTGGGTTCAAAATAAGTTGCACTCCAATGATTTTTTTACAAGCTCTCTACTTTTATTTTTTATTTTTTAATAAGTGAGAAAAATAGATGATTTTTTTATTTTTTATTTTTAATATTCAAATGAGTATAATCCATTTAATCAATACCAAGTCAATCATATAATCACTCTCGTCTAAAATGAAAAATTAATACTTTTTTATGCTTTATTCATGTTAATAAGTTTATATTTAGACATCAATTATCATAAAAATCTTTGAAATGACAATTTTGAACTCTTATCTTACTTTGAGATAGTCCGATATGGAATTTAAAATCAGAAATATCAATCCAAAATGTATACCTGAGATATACTCATATCACCTGAGATCTCGTCCGATACGAGATATTGTATATATAATTCCTGAGACGAGATGCGACTGAAATCCGAGATTTAAAACCTTACCTATGGTAATAGACTATGGTACTAGGTGATACAGAGGCAAATGCATATAGCGAAAGCACTATAAGCGTAAGGTGTCATGGATTTGGTGCACGAACTCGCAATTAGGCCGCTATGGTGGATACCAGCCTAATATAGTTCACTACAGCATCATAAGAGTAACCAGACAGTGATAGACAAATAGACCTATATAAATATTGGCCGACACACAGCCATATAAATATGCCGACACATGGCAATAGGCATAAAGCCTAGCTCATCACAGTGAGCTCCACATCAAAGTCTCATCATGCTTTTCCTCATATGAGTGTCATCCACGAGCAAAGAATAATCGAATAAATATCACAATGGCGTCCCATACCACTGCATGTTATTAGTTCGTTTATTCAGTTCTCACAAATCACATTTGTTCCATCATATAATCTATATCATGAGCCATAAGGGTAATGTGACAACCTACACCTCCTTGCATACCGACCCAAGGCCTAGTTTGAATTTTGGACTTGCGTCATGCTGAGAAATACGAGCTATCGGGTTTTATAACATTATAGAGACAAAAATAATAAATATAATCTAAGATATACTATACTTTTAGAACTCACAGTGGAAGGAACATACCATATAATACTGAAAAATATCCATCTCAGAAAATATCCCAAAACACAGTCTTTGAAAATCAATACATAGTCAAATACAGAGTACACAGAAAATATCACTTCAAGTCTGATAAAGGAAAAAAGTACTAATAAGATAGATAAATGGATACATGGAGAGTAAATATGGTAACAAGCAACTCATATGATGGGCCCATCTCTCCAAGCACTAAGAATGGGCCAATCACCTACTACCATGTCCACCTGTGGTAGGGAAAAATGAAGGAAACTGGATGGGTCAGACAAAAGTCTAGTGAATGAGTACAAGTTTAATATGTGATGATCATGTACAGTTAACTTTAACTCTACTTTAAGTGACATAGTGTACTATAAGTGTCCATATAACCCTAGGGTGCATTATCTAAGGGTTTTTCTCCAATACACACCTACACTACAAATTGGGCAGGTTACTACAAGGATCGAACTATGGATTGACCCTCAATGACTAACGATTGGTCGTCACTCCTTAAGCTACTGAATATGGAAACACCGCCACTAGGCTACTGTGGAGATATATCCCCACTGCTATCACCGCCACTATGCTATTGTGGAAATATATTCCGACTACTATCACATCCACTATGCTACTGGAGAATGAATTTTCCCCTAACTACAACTAAACGTAATCCAACTATGCATCGAGGGGAAAACCCGTGATGCCGACTTGCCAAAGTGTCTCATCTTCTGCATCTGTATCTACCTCTCAATTGTAGTGTACGCCTCTTATTGCACGCGTCGGGATCCACATCTGAACTGTATCACGTCACATCAGTATCCGTGCATACTAAGACTCCCGTTATGTTAGGCCCATACACATCATCAAGTATCAATCAGTATTGCACATCCACCGTAGAACCTCCCATTAGTTCCATTTGCGATAAGAATCACCCTCGGTTGAATAATTGACCCTTCATTATGTAAAGAGTATTTACCCGAGACTGCAACATCCTAGCGTCATTTCATAGGGAACTAGCTTCCCTATTGCTCCTAACATACATACATATAGCCATAAATAATTTCACACCACAATTAACATGTATATTAATTTTATTCTTAACCTAGGCCTTAGGCCGAGGTTTGAATTCTGCATTTCAGGGCATAATCGGTCGACCGCTACACCCTATCAGTCGACCACTCAGGATGAATGGTCAATCGGTTGCTGTATAAAAATTTTGGCTTGTTTATTTTCCTGATTCAATTTTGGTTATTGTTAATTCTTATTAATTAGCGCATACAATGAACAAACCCTAACCAATTATAGTGACCTATTTCTCTTGAGATCTTATCATATTTTCATTGGTTTGATATTCATGCATTTAATAGGTTATATACTAACAGTTAACCGATTTTTATGGTTTCACTAAAAAGGGGTTTACAGGTTTATTAATTTACAGTAACTTCAATTTCTAATTCAGATATCAGGTTTAATAATTAGAGTTCACAATTTACATTTTAATTTACTAACACCCTAAATCAAGTAGCATATATTAAATTTAACTATAATAATCAACTTAATAAACCCTTTCCCATACACCATAGATCCTAGCTCTACCAAAACTCGCCCTTTGTAAGCTTGCTCCTTCTAGATCCGATTTGATATTGTCCTTTTGCTTTGATTTTATATTATTTTTTAAAGAATATTAAAAGTGGACAGGGAGAATTTCGATGGAGTTTTGATAGTTTGAACGTTTTCTAGAGAATTTATGGTTAGCCTAGTGTTAAATTATAGAGGTTATGAGCTAATTTGGAGCGTTGATTTGGCCTAGAGATTATTTTGTTGCCATCACATATGCACATCAAAACATGGCCACGAAGTAAACGATCTCGGTCATTCGAACAAGCTCCAGAACTCTTAAATTTCCAACGTGAATGGTCGACCGCCATTGCCCCTACGTCGATCGCTACCGATCGACCATCGATTTTCTTGGGTCGACCGGTTGTGATTTATATTTGGAAAGTTTTATATTTTAAAATTTTCAAACATCTGTAAGGTCCCGTGCTAACTCCGATTTTGAAGTGTTATACATGAAAATTGTCTAGAAAATTTCTACGGACGCAATTTTGCAAGTTTCATAGCCAAACTAATACGTCTGTGAAAATTTCATTTTATCCCTTGTTTTATTTAAATTTAATTTTCTTATTAAATTTTCGCTAAATTTTTGGGGTGCTATATTCTCCCCGTTAAAAGAATTTAGTCCCCGAAATCTCTAAGGACGGAAAAATGTAACTTATACACATAACAATCAATTGCTACAACCATCTACTCATCCATCATCCATGGGCAATCAATGTCCTTAGAAATTTTCTAATGCAATATGTATAAATATATATGCAACGGGAAATGCACGTGAATCTATACTAAGCAGAGTAGGCGGTCTTCTAATCTAGTCGACCTCCTATCGTGCAAATGCTCATGTCATGCATCCAAAATGTATGCAACATGCTAAATAAATAAACTTGCAATTCTAAATGTTTGTGCAACCATCTAGTCCATATGCAACATCCATGTGCATAATATTCAATAACAAAAAGAACAATCAAGAGGATATACTGTCCTAAAGTGTAAAAGAAACAATCCAAATAATACATCCACTAGCATCCATCATCCATAACATGTCCAATCGACACGTTTACAACCATTCCTACCATCCAAAGGTCTCTACTTAATAGGGTATACCTAGCTAAGTCCTATATATATGTAATCTATATTTATTAAACTTAAATTGAAAACATACCAGAAAAAAATTGTGGGTAGATAGCGCGGATCTTCTCTTTAGGGTCTCATGTACTCTCCGTTGGATTGCTTCCCCATAGGACTTTAAAAAGTCTGATCTTCTTGTTGCGGAGTCGCTTTGTACCATGCTCAAGAATACGAGGGGATGCATAGCGAATAAGGGACTCCCTCTCAACCTCTACCTCCTTTAGCTGACTCGGCTCGACTATGGTAGTTATATCATGTAAGCACTTATATAAGTGTGACACATGGAAAACATCATGTAGCCTCCTAACTTCTCAGGAAGCTTTACTATATGCCAGCTTCCCTATTCTAGCAAATATCAGGAAAGGCCCTATGAACCTCGTGCTACTATCAAACCTCATAACATGCCTAAGGGGTGAAACCTTCATAAATACCATGTCGCCCACTACGAACTCTAACTCCGTACACCTTCTGTTAGTATAAGATTTATGTCTATCCTAAGCGATCTTCATTCTCCTATGGATCAAGTCCACTTTCTCCGACGTCTCCCTCACTATGTCCGACCTAAGAATAATCCTATTCGTAGTGTCCACCAACATGATGATGATCTATAGGGTCTACCGTATAATGCTTCGAATGGTGTCTTTCCAATTCTAGCTTGATAACTATGGTTGCAGGTAAACTCCACCAATTGCAAATAATCCTCCTATAAACCTCCAAACTCCAAAATTCACATCCGTAGTAAGTCCTCTAATACTCGATTTACTCTCTCTATCTCTTCGTCTCTCTGTGGATGATATGTGGTGCTCAAGCTCATTAGTCCCCAAAGCCTCATATAGACTACTCCAAAACTCACTGGTGAAAAGCGAATCTCGGTCGTTAACTATGCTAGTAGGAACTCCATAAACCTAACGACCTCTCCCATTTATAGAGCTGTTGACGATGTCGTCGACCTTATATTCCTCACTGGTATGAAATTAGCGCACTTGGTCGACTGATCGGTTATGACTCAAATGCTCTTGTTCCCTCTCCTACTGCTCAGTAAACCATCCATGAAGAAAATAGAAATACACTCCCACTTCCACTGAGGAATATCCAGTGGGTGCGACAATCCTCCTGGCTTCTTCTGCTCCACCTTTACCCTCTGGCAAGTCATATATATAGCTACATACTCCGCTACGTGCTTCTTTATAATGGGCCAATAGAAGACTCTCTTCATGTCGCGATATATCTTGTCACCACCGGGATGAATGGTAATCCTAAAATGGTGAGACTCTGCTAGTACCACATCTATCAAATCAATATTAAAAGGAACACAAAGCCTACCATCCCTCCATAACCATCCCTTCGAGTCAATTGCATAATGCCTCAAATGACTCGACTGCTCCTCACTGTCAATCCTCTCAAAGGTATCTACTAGCTCCATATCTTCCTTTTGTCTATATCTAATACGATCCATTACTGTAGATTGCATAAAGCTGCTAGTAATCTTGAGGTAATATATAATGATTGTCGAAAGTTGAATGTAGAAATGATTTCAAAATGCTTACTCTTCAAGAAAAAAGGACTCGGTACTGCATGCTTTCTGCTCAAAGCGTCGACCACTGCATTACCCTTGCCTAGGTTATATAAGATATCAAAGTCATATGATGCCTTTGCTGCTTTAAATACAAGTCCTTTTAGGAGCACAAATACTTCAAGAACTTGTGATCCATATATAGCTCAAATCGCTCCCCTAAAAGGTAATGCCTCCACGACTTGAGCGCAAAGATAATGGCCCCCGACTCAAGATCATGGATGGGGTGGTTTCCCTCATGGGTCTTAAACTATCGACTATCATAACTTACCACCCTTCCTTCTTACATCAAGACCGCGCCTAACCCCATAACATAAGCGTCGATATAAACTGTAAATGGCTTTGCTCCATCTGGTAATACAAAAACTGGTGCACTAGTCAAGCCTCCTCCAACTTGATAAAAGCATCTTCATGTTTTGTGTCCCAAAAGAAAATTAGATACAACCCTGATTTTTCCGTATCGCTTAAATAAATTAAATAAAGGTTTAAGCTAGAAATTTAAATAGAAAATTTGATTTCTCATTTATTAAAGTTGGAGAAATTAGAATTTAAGTGTTTTATTAGAATAATAATTGAAATGAGAATTTTAAAATGTGTATTTATCAGATAATCCATATATGTATTTATTTGTGAAATTTTTTTGTTTTAAAACTTGTTAAATAATGTATTAGTGTTTATAAATAAGGTGTACTTTTTATTTAAAAGGGAAAATGGTAATTTATGGAGTTAAATTGATTTATGTGTTATGTTACCTAATTTTATAAAATGCAAAATACCTTGTTTTCAATAATAAAAAGTGTTAAATTTTGGTCTTTCAGTTAAAACAAAATCATTGTCATGTTTTCAAATACTAAAAAGAAGATTAAAATAATTGTGTAAATTGTGCTTCTTTCTTTTAAATTGAAAGTTAAAGATTGGAACATATTGTAGTATTTTTTGTAAATTTTTGGAGATGAAATCAATCTAAAATGTAGGTTTTAAAGTGAGATAATGAGGGAAAAATGGTTTAATTCTTTTAATTGATTGAGTTTGGACTTAAACGGCATTCTCGGCCCATTTATGTAAAAGAGAAATGGTTTTCTCTTCTGTACTTGGCAAATTAATAGGCACATTCATTTCTCAAATACGGTAAACAAAAGCTTCTTCCTTCCTCCTTTTCAAAATCTAGTTTTTTGAAAATCTAGTTTTAAAAATCAAAATAAAATTCCAGACATTAGGATAAAATCAAGGCAAGGTTTCTAAACCCTATTCTAACTTTTAGGCCTATTAATTTTAGCTTTTACAGTGAATTTATGGTGGTATTCTTTCCAATTATCTAAGTAAATTCTAGGGTTTGCTAAAATGGTTGAATCTTGATTTGTAGCAAGCTAATTGAAGAAGAAAGGTGAGTTTAGAAAGCACAACTATCTCTAGTCCGAATTCATTTACTGGTTTGGTTGTTTAGATGAATTGTTAATTGAATTCATTACAATTTGGTTGTGATAAGTGCATAACTTGTTGCCATATTCTCTGTTAGCTGAAACCATAGACTTTTAATCCCTTATAGAATCAATTCCATGATATTCCTATGCTTGCATGCTTCAAAATTCGTCACCCCAGAGACCAAAACAAATTGCAGTTCGAAAATCGTCAGAATGGACCATCAGGTAGGTTGAGGCACTGCTTGGAACTCAACCTCGGCAGCACCACTGGTCCACCTGGACTGGTGCACCGGTCATGGGCTGGGTTGAGTCCCAAGTTGTGCCAAAACATTTCCCCGATTGTCATGTTCGACTATTTATTCGACCGATTGTTTCCTTGATTGCTTTGTTGCCTTTCTTTGATGTTTTGGTTGATGTACTTGCATGGTTTAAGGCTATTTTGGCGATAATTTACTTGACCATTTCCGAATGTTTGAATCCTCACTTGGATACTCTAGTATCCATAGAGAAAAGACTCAATATTGCTTTGCCTAATACACTATTTAATTGCACCAATTTACAAAGTTTCTTACAAAGGAAAAAACTTTGAAAACAAATTGTTTTATACCTATATGTGTTCATATGTTTTAAGAGGAAGTAAATTTGGAACTTCATATGTGTATAGCTTCAATTACAAAGCGATTTCCAAGCAAGTTTTATAAGTATAGTTTAGAAATTAAATCGTGTTTTTAGTACATATATTATTAGTCCTTTTTAAATTAATATTGCAAATAATTTTCTTAGTAAAAATATTTTATTATACAAATGCACTATTTCATTTGAATGAGAAATTGAATTAAACAGACTAGTAAAACAAGTGGTATAAACGCTTGCATTTACTTCACCGATTAATTCATGGACTTGTTCAAATAAACATTTATTTGCACGGGTGGAATTTACTAGCTTTTAGTAAATATTTGAGCATCATCAAGTGTTTATGGGACATTAGTCGATGCTTTTATAATTACTAATCGGAAGTGGATAACACATATCTACTCGTCGAGTTTTCATATTCGATCTTGGGTAATCCGTTTAGGCGGATTAAATTGGTTTTCAGGCCCATCTTGTGATACTCGTTTTCTATCTAGTTATTATTTGTGAAGTGCAACCTCTTGTATTAGCATGCGAAATGCGTATCTCTTATGTCGACTTGTGAAGTACAAGTCTATTGCTTGCGTATTTGGATGTGATTATCTATGCTCTTATTGGTGTAGTTACTTTCACTTTGCTGAATTTTGTAAATGAGCATGAACTTAATTAAAATCGTAAATCATTAAATAAAGTATTATTATGTTAGTGAAGTACATTTATGGATATTATCCTTGACATTTATGCAAGTTTATTTTATCAGTACCTCACCTTTTGTGATAATTAGAGATGATCTGACCCAGGTGTTATTTTAATGCTCGGGTCAGACAGAGACTTAGGTATAGGGACTTAGCGACCTTAGATGTGAACTAGCTTAAGAAGTCTAATTTGAAGTTGTTATATATTGTGATGTACCATTTGAGTCCAGTATATATGCTTGCATATGTTGTAGACCTTTGTGGTTAGGTATATATTTGAGACATGTTTGTGATATATATGTATATGGATATATATATATATATATAAATGTGAGTCTAGTATATTCTGTAATGACCCATAATTTAATCACTTTGAACATGAATAGTTAATATGTTTTTAAATGATTAAATAATAGATTTTATATCTAAAAGTATTAACCCTGCCTAATAAAACAGAATAGTATAATTACTTGCCTAATAAAACAAGAGAGAATTATTAACCCTGCCTAATAAAATAGAATAGTATAATTACTTGCCTAACAAAACAAGAAAGAATTATTAACCCTGCCTAATAAAACAGAATAGTATAATTACTTGCCTAATAAAACAAAATAGCATAATGATTATTATATTCCATATGGATGGTTGCCATTGGACCAAAATCTGGTCGAATCCTGTTATGCCATGCAGATGGTTGCCATTGGACCAAAATCTGGTCGAATCAGGTTAGGCCATAGTTGATAAGGAGAATTCCTATTGGACCAAAATGTGGTCGAATCAAATTAAGCCACAAGGATGTGTTCTATTGGACCAAAATGTGGTCGAATCAAATTAGGCCATATGGCTGGTTTCTATTGGACCAAAATCTGGTCGAATCAGGTTAGGCTATAGGAAATTACTAAAGTACCCTTCTCTTCACCTATAAATAGCCAAGTCCATATCTCATTTTAATTCATTCAAAAACTAAAGAAAAGAACTAAAATTCATTATCAAAGGTGAAGTATTCCAAGTCTCCATCAAAGCAAATAGGATGTGAGTATATTCCTTGCTTTTATAGTTTAGCGAGTATAACTTATTCTGTGAGTATATTCTTTGCTTTCATAGTTTAGTTGGTATAACTTATTATGTGAGTACAATTTAATTATTTTATAGTGAGTATAATCTTAATCTCGTTCCTTTTACTAATTCACATTTTAATAAATGTTGTGTTAACTATTGATTGTAAATTGTTAATAATAATGAGTCTGTTATTATTCTTGTTTGGTTGTTTGATTTGTGCTCGACTAGTTTATGAGCAATAACTTTGATGTTTAGTTAAAAGGAACTTACACCACCTTTTAACTTAGGATTGACATTTAGTGACTTTTTGGTTAAAAGGAAATAACACCCCTTTTAGCTATCTCATTTGATTAAGAGGAAGCTTCACCCCTCTTGGTCGTATTCTCCTTTAAAGATGATGGGTTTAAGTTATGATTTGAATGGAAGGTTTAAATCTTTATTTAAAGTATTTTAAAGGAGCTTCAAAATTTATATAATGATTTAAATGGGTTATTTATGGAAAGTAAGTAGTCCTATACTTGGCACTAAAAGCCGATGAGTAGATTGATCCTCTATCTGTGAGATCTGGAACCGAAGTGTCTAGGCAAGGCTAGGAGCAACCAGTGCCCTGACTTACCTGGCTTTATTTCTGGGCGAGGGGTAGAGTAAGTCGAGAATATCGGAAACGTGACAAGTGTAGGAGATTTGATTTCCATAAATGATCTTTATAATTATAATGGAAAACATTCACATTTCTTATATACAATTGTTTTTGACCCATCTAAGTATGCTTTTGAAATATGAAATCCTCCCAAATGTTTTGTGAATATACTTATATCGATGAGATAAGTATATGGATATTTTCCAAGCATTGAAAAAGTATAAGTTTTAATTTCCATATACGATTGTTTTGTTATCCCCGATAGTTGATATCTTGACTATCAATTTCGATACCCTTCTTCCTTTTGTTTTTGTTTCGTCAATCTAAGACGATTTGTTGCTCATTTAGAGCATTGATATCCTTTATCGGAAATGACTAAATAAAGAGCGAGTGGGGGCCAAGCTATGTGGGGTTGCTCCCATTAGGGTATTTTCACATCTACTCTAGATTGGTTTCGGTTGTATGCGCACGGAGATGTGAAATACTCGGATACTCGGTAAGGTTGGCGGGGTCCGGCTTGGAGGTTTCCGAGAGCCATCGTAGTTCTCAAGTATATTTTCTAGAGGTATACTTTCGGTAAGGGGGGCGCACCCTCCTAGTCATTGTTGGAAAAAATTTCCTTTTCCTTATTTTTGATTCAAATCTTTGGATTGATTCTTTCTTAATTGCATCGGGAAGCGTCTTGCGCTCTTCGCGGTGTTTAATTATTTTTGTCCATTCTTTTATGTTTGGATGTTGTCCTTGTGAGGGGAAACCCGTCTGCATTTTTACTACGTGGTCTCACAGGTTATTTTGTGTGTTCTATTTTTTTTATATTTGGAGTTTACTCATACCGGACTTATTGTCTGACCCGAATTGTTTGTTTTCCCTAAACGTTCGGGTACTCATTTATATTTGAGTAGTCCGGAAATGACAGGTTTCTTTGGGCTCTTTTGAAGATGGTGGACGAGCAGGAGGCTCCTTATCTATCTAGCTATTTATTTCCGCTGTTATGAGAAGTTGGCTCTATGTATGTATATTTAAAGGCGGGTTGTTATAACTGCCTAGACTGATAGTAGTACTTTTGTTGTAACTTTGATAACTCCATGTTGGGGAGTAACATTATGTACTGTCTTACTTTTATGTTATATTTAACCGTTCCGTTGTGAGATTATTGTTGTGTTCTTATATTTTACCCCATGACAACTCGTCTTTCTGATACTTGGGCAACGGCACATGAATACCATGGATGTATTAAGTGTCGTTCTCAGGGGTCAGAAAGGAGGGTCGTCACATATTCTTTAGTAGACTCGTACTTTTGTAAAGATATTGATGTGTATTATTTCCATTGCGACATTTGATTCTATGTTGTATATTATATTATGTATTGTTTTGAATTAGATTAAACCATTGTATTATTATTTTTCACCTAGATCGAATATGTCGAATTACCTCTTGTATTAAAAAGAGGAATAATTATAGTAATATGGTTCGACGTATCGATACTCGCCCAAAGCAATATTATGGATGGTCGCTCCTAATCGGCCTTATTCTCCACACTAACAGACAGTATTAGCCAGTAATACCCTTTGTTAGTGTAGGTCTTGAGGTAGGGCATTACAGTTGGTATCAGGGGAAAGGTTCAAAAACAATATAGGATATAAAAACACAAATTGTGGTCTAGATTGACTTAGAGTCCCGTCCCTTAGTTGTGTCAGGTAGAGTTTAGGATTTATTTCCTATTTAGGAACAGAAATATATGATTATTGGGAATAATCATTGGGACGTATTTGTAAAAAAAAATACCTTATAAATTATTTTTATAAGGTGATTTTAAAAAGTAAGTGTTGTGTAGTAAAGTCCTGATCCGTTAGTGATCAGAGTTGCGCAGCAGAAGTTAATAGATTGTTTCCGCTGAGCACCGTAATTAATTAATTATTTATGGTTGATTGCATGATGTGTTCATGGATGAATGGATGTGTTCTTAGTTTCCTATTAATAGGTTTTCAATTATATGAAGATATATATATATATATATTGATAAAGAAATAATTGGAAATTAGTTTTGTGTTAAATTGCCCGTTGATTACTTTAAGAATTCTGATCAATGCGTGTGATCAACGTTATCGATAGGAGTTCCTAAACACTTCAATGAGACAGTCAGACACGGTGCTTTGAGTTTTAGTATTTTTAAAGCTTTAACAAGAGTTATAAATAATATTTGAAAAAGAGATAAATTTCTAATTGAGTTAAATATTCTTTTGAAAGGAAAAACATTTTTGAAGAGTAAATCAAGAAGAGAAATTTATTTTCATAAAAATATATATATTTAATAAATTTTAGTTGTTTTGAAAATTTTATTGAAAACTATAAAGATATTTTAGATATCATGGTAATAACAACGGTTGTAGCCATCGATCATTAGCAATAGCAAAGATCAATGGCATGGCAATGTTGATTTTATGATCAACATCACAGCCATCTGAAAAAGCGATTTGCTATAAATAAATGGCAAGGCAACGTGGTTATATCATTTTTTGGTATATGGGAAATTGTTTGTGATGCTTTTGCTTTGTTATGTATATCGTTTCTTGATTTAAATGAATGACAATTTTGAGCCCTAATCTAAAGGAAGTTATAACAGAAGATGTAAGAAATTGTGTAAATAAATTTTGAAATTCCAAAGTAAGAAATTATTTGAAAAGAAAGTTTGAATTTTATAACTGATGATTTCTAATTTAAAAAAGATGAATCTTTTATTTTAACTAGTGTAAAATACCATAAGAAGTTAATATATATTATTTGAACAATATAGAGTTATAAAATTGTTTTGAAGAAGAGATTTATCCGAAATCAAATCATTTAAATTTCGAAAGGAAGTTTAAAGTTTTAATTATATACTTTTATGAGGTAAATATTTTGAGAGCCTTAGTTTTATAATATTAAGAGTGCTAATAATCGATGTAGTTTTACTAATTGGTTTAAATGCCTTCGAGTAATGTTTCATCGAATATTGTACAACACATTGAACAGAATGTTTGTGTGGTAATTACTAGCCCATTAGCGAATACTCGAATTCCACCTGTTAGTATAGGATGCCTTGGTTAAATTCTTCTGATTGCTATTAGGAAGTATTTAACACTTTTTGATTGTATTCTCTTTTGGTGTTCGGTCGGACCGATAGATCCTTAAGGTAATATAGCTTAGGTTTTCCAATATAAGGATATAACTTATACTAAAATAAAAAAATTATGATTACGAAAGAAAGACTTCAAAGTGTAAGATAAAATAAAAATTGATAAATCTAATATTTTGGTGAAGGAAGGAAAAATTCTTTTGGTTTGATTATTATATGTATCTTCTATTAGAAGTTAATTTTCTAGTTTATTAACTTCAAATGAAGAAATTGAATTGCATGGAATTATAAACGATTCATAGTTGAATATTTGTGATTTCTATGTTATGAAAAATATAATTCCTTGAAATGATGTTTGGTTGCTATTGCTTCTATGGAATAAGAACTATGATTAAATGATTTGGTAATCCCAAGTGGTTATGGGTCATTTGGGATCACCTTATCGATTAATTGTATGACTAGTTTTATAGTATATTTGAGTAAGTGGAGCTCACTGACTTGTAGTAAATGTTCAAGTAAACCCGAGTGGTTATGGGATGCATGGGCATTACTCGAATGATTCTTATTAGAAGGTATTTGACACTTTTGTGATGACATGTGAAGTGCATGTCTTTTTTGTTAACTTGTGAAGGGCAGTCATTTGTGATAGGCCTTGGTTCTAGACTTGCAATGTGTAGTCATTTATGTTAGGCTTGCGATGTGCAGTCATTTATGTTAGGCTTGCGATGTGCAAGTAGACTTGTGATGTGCAGTCATTTATGTTCGACTTGCGATGTGCAGGTAGACTAGCGATGTGTGGTCATTGGTGTTAAACTTGCAAAGTGTGGGACCTACAGGTAGATTTGCGATGTGCAGTCATCGATGTTAGACTTGGGATGTGCAGGTAGGCTTGCGATGTGCAGTCATCGATGTTAGAATTGTGATGTGCAGGTAGACTTGCGAAGAGCAGTCATTTGTGATAGACCTTGGCCCTAGACTAGCGAAGTGCGGTCATTTGTGTAGACAAGTAAAGTACATGCCTTTGAATATTCGACAAGTGAAGTGTTGTCTTTTGTGTTAACTTGCGAAGTGCATACCATTATTGATATGTTGGATTTATAACTTACTTTCAGGCTAGTTTATTTATGATGATATGAGTTGATTGCAATCTTGAATATGATGGATGATGATTGTGGTTATTGTATGATTTAAAATATGATAAATCCATTAGAATGTTTTAAATTAAAATACAATTTGTGAAATGCAATTTGTGAAGTATAATTTGTGTACAAATTTTTAGAGGAATTAATCTTTGCTTTAAAAGTGGAAAAATTGTGAAGTACGAATTTTTGGAAGAAAATAATTTTGGAGAAATCAATTTCTGAAAAGATTAAGCAAAGACCATTTGAGAAATTGATTTAAAAGAAGTGAGGTTTTATAAAAAGAAGCAATTATATTGGAAATTGATTGAAGAAATCTAATTCTTGAAATATAATTTGGATGGATGAATAAATATACTTAATGTTTTAATCTTTTGAAAAGGAAATTAAATTTTTTTATACAAGGATTTTCTTGTATATTGCTTGATTATTTTGTGCTTGGATGTTTGGTTATTTTAGTTTTAGTTCTATTTTGAAAATAGAAATATTATTATTAGTAATATATTTATATTATTTTTAGCCTTTTCTCCGAATTATAAATTGCAAGGACGTAATTCCTTTAAAGGGGGAAGTCTATAATAACCATGATTTTTCAGTATCGCTTAAATAAATTAAATAAAGCTTTAAGCTGGAAATTTAAATGAGAAATTTGATTTCTCATTTGTTGAATTTGAAGAAATTAATATTTAAGTGTTTTACTAGAATAATAATTGAAATGAGAATTTTAAAATGTATATTTGTTAGATAATCCATATATGTAATATATTTGATGAAAATTTATTATTTTAAAACTTGTTAAACAATTTATTAGTGTTTTCTAAATAATGTATAATTTTTATTTAAAAGGGAAAAAGGGAATTTTTGGAGTTAAATTGATTTATGTGTTATGTTGTCTTATTTTAGAAAATGCAAAGTACCTTGTTTTCAATAATAAAAAGTGTTAAATTTTGGCCTTTTTGTTAAAATAAAATCATTGTCATGTTTTCAAATACTAAAAAGGAGATTAAAATAATCGTTTACATTGTGTTTTTTTCTTTTAAATTGAAAGTTAAAAGATTAAAACATATTGTAGTATTTTTGTAAATTTTTAGAGATAAAATCAATTAAAAATATAGGTTTTAAAGTGAGATAATGAGAGAAATATTGTTTAATATTTTTAATTGATTGAGTTTGGGCTTAAATTGCATTTCTAGCCCATTTCTATAAAAGAGAAAGGGTTTTCTCTTTTCTATACTTGGTAAATGAACATGTACGTTCATTTCTCAAATACAGTAAACAGAAGCTTCTTCCTTCATCCTTTTCAAAACCTGGTTTTCTCAAAAATCTAGTTTTAAAAATCAAAATAAAATTCAAGAAATTAGAATAAAATCAAGGTAAGGTTTATAAACCGTATTCTAACTTTTAGACCTATTAATTTCAGTTTTTACAGTGAATTGATTGTGGTATTCTTTTCATTTGTCTAAGTAAATTCCAGGGTTTGCTGAAATGGTTGAATCTTGAGTTGTAGCAAGCTTATTGAAGAAGAAAGGTGACTTTAGAAAGCACAACTATCCCTAGTCAGAATTCATTTACTGATTTGGTTGTTTAGATGAATTGTTTATTGAATTAATCTCAATTTGGTAGTGATAAGTGCATAACTTGTTCCCATATTCTTTGATAGCTGAAACCCTAGACTTTTAAACCCTTATAGAAACAATTCCATGATATTCCTTTGCTTACATGTTTCAAAATTCGTCGCCCCAGAGACCAAAATAAATTGCAGTTCGAAAATCATCAGAATGGATCATCAGGGAGGCCGAGGCACTGCCTGGAACTCAACCCTGGCAGCACCACCGGTCCACCTAGACTAGAGCACCAGTCACGGACTGGGTTGAGTCCCAAGTTGTGCCAAAACATTTCCCTGATTGTCCTGTTCAACTATTTATTCACTTGATTGTTTCCTTGTTTGCTTTATTTCCTTGCTTTGCAGTTTTGGTTGATGTAGTTGCATGGTTTAAGGCTTGTTTGGTGATAATTTACTTGACCATTTCTGGAAGTTTAAATCCTCAATTGGATACTCTTGTTTCTATATAGAGAAGGCTCAATGTTGCTTTTCCTAATACACTATTTCATTGCACCAATGTACAAAGTTTCTTACAAGGGAAAAATCTTTGAAAGCAAATTGTTTTATACCTATATATGTATATATGTTTTAAGAGGAAGTAGATTTGGAATTTCATATGTGTATAGCTTTAATTACAAAGCAATTTCGAAGCAAGTTTTATAAGTATAGTTTAGAAATTAAATCATGTTTTTAGTACATATATTATTAGTCCTTTTTAAATTAATATTAATAATAAATTTCTTAGCAAAACTATTTTATTATACAAATACACTATTTCACTTGAATGAGAAATTGAATTAAACAGTCTAGTAAAACAATTGGTATGAAACGCTTGCGTTTACTTCGTCGGTTAATTCATGGACTTGTTCAAATGAACATTTATTTGTACGAGTGGAATTTACTAGCTTTTAGTAAATATTTGAGCGTCGTCATGTGGTTATGGGACATTAATCGACAATTTTATAATTACTAATCGGAAGTGAATAACACTTATCTATTTTTCGAGTTTTCAGACTCAATCTTGGGCAATCCGTTTAGGCGGATTAAAAGGTTTTCAGGCCCATCTGATGATACTCGTTTTCTAGCAAGTTATAATCTACGAAGTTCAACCTCTTATAATAGCGCGCGCAATGTGCGTATCTCTTGTGTCGACTTGTGAAGTACAAGTCTATTGCTTGCATATTTAGATGTGATTGTCTATGCACTTATTGTTATGGTTACTTTAACTTTGATGAATGTTGTAAATGAGCATGAACTTATTTAGAATCGTGAATCATTAAATGAAGTATTATTATGTTAGTGAAGTACATTTATATATATTATCCTGGACATTTATGCAAGTTCATTTTTATTGGTATCTGATCTTTTGGGATAATTAGAGATAGTTTGACCTAGGTGTTATTTTAATGCTCGGGTCAGACCGAGACTTGACACGTACAGGGACTCAGCGATCTTGGATGTGAGCTAGCTTAAGAAGTCTAATTTGATGTTGTTATATATTGTGATGTACCATTTGAGTTTTACATAGATGCTTGCATATGTTGTAGACCTTTGTGGTTATGTATATATTTGGGACTTGTTCATGATATATATGTATATGGATATTAATGTGAGTCTAGTATTTTCTTTTGTAGACTCATACTTTTGTAAAGATATTGATGTGTATTATTTCCGTTACGATGTTTGATCTTATGTTGTATATTACATTGTGTATTGTTCTGAATTAGATTAAACCATTGTGTAATTGTTTTGCGCCTGGATTGGATATGTCGAACTACCTCTTGTATTAAAAAGAAGAAAAGTTATAGTAATATGATTCGACGTATTGATACTCTCCCAAAGCAATATTACGGAAGGCCGCTCCTAACCAGCCCTATTCTCTACACTAATAGACAGTATTACCCAGTAATATCCTTTGTTGGTGTGGGTCTCGGGATGGGGCGTTACAAGATTCTTCTTGGTAAGATGGGTCAAAGGGGCAGAGATATTCACGAAGTTATTAATGAACTTCCAATAGTAGCCTGCCAAACCAACAAAACTCATCACCTCTGTGGCATTCTTCAACACATGCTAATCCTAAACTGCTGCCACCTTACTGGGATCAACGCCAACCCACTTTCTGAGACCATATGTCCTAAAAAAGCATACCTCCTCTTCCCAAAAGTGGCACTTTGAAAATTTTGCCATCAGCTTATGACCATAGAGTGTATTGAGCACTTCTTTAAATGCACTGTGTGCTCCTCCTCGCTGCTTGAATAGACTAAGATATGATCCACGAATACCACGACAAACGTGTTAAGCAACCCTCTAAAAACTCAGCTCATCAAATCAACAAATTAGGCGGGTACGTTGGTCAGTCCGAAGGGCATGACTAACCACTCATAAAGTCCGTTGGGTGTATGGAAGGCTGTCTTCTAGATACTGTCCTTGGCTACATGCAACTGGTGGAATCCAAGAGCTAAGTCAAGCTGTAATAACACCTTAGCTCCAACTAACTGATCATAGAGATCGTCTATACAGGGCAGTGGATACCTATTTTTCTTTGCCAGTTTATTCAACTTCCTATAATTGATAAAGAGTCTAAGAGAATCATCCGTCTTGGTGGAAAATACTATTAATGCTCTTCACTTCAAAATGCTCCTCCAAATGAAGCCCTTCTCTAACAACTCATTCACTTGCTTATTCAACTTGTGTCTCTCCTTAGGAGCCATATGTCTTAAAGGTAAGGCAACATGTATAGCATTCTCTATAAGATGGAACTCGAATTCTCTCAAGACTGGGAGACCGGTAACCTTGAAAAAGACATCTGGGTAGAGGTCTTTGGAGGTGGTGGACACTCTCGTCTCTTGTGCCCAAACTGACTGCAAGTATAGTACTTGACCTTTGGACCCTTTTATTTTCACTCCTTAGTGAAATGCCCCTTCTTGCCACACTTTCTACAATGCATATCTTGCTTCCTTATTATTCCTTTTGGGTCCACCTCCCTCCTACGTTGGTTATGCTGATGTGCTTTCCCTCTAGCCTTCTTAGGTTCTTCCTCCGCTTCCTCCTTAGAGACGGTATTTAGCAAAGCCATCTCTACTAAACCCTCATATGCAGCACCCATAGGAATGTGACTCAGAGCTAAACCTTGAACAGGTTAGTTCAGCCCCTTAGCAAACTTCAAGCCTTCTTATGTGGGGTATCGGTCAGTCCCATCCCAAATCTAGCTAGCTCATTGAATTGATTGACATACTCTTCAACTGATAGGTCACCCTGCTTTAAGTGAATAAACTTCTCTAACTGCACACCTTCCCCAACCTTAGAAAGAAACTCCACCTCGAATCATCTTTGGAACTCTCCCCAAGTTATTTCTCCTCAATCAGTCTCAGCCTCGGCTACCTTCCACCAACTAAGAACCTCACCCTGTAACTGCCATATAACTAACTGCCTCCTCATCTCATCAGTCAAACCCATCAAGCCAAAAATCATCTCACGTGTATGGATCCATGCCCTCAAATCTACATAAGACTCAGTCCCCATATATGACTTTCCTCTAATATTAGCAAAATCTTTGCATAGCTTAGAAAAATCTACAGCGGTATGTGGGTGGGCAGGAACTGCACCTATCACCCTCTCTACGGGTCCTCTAGTGGGATTACGCTTGGTTTGTCTCCTCACCTGAAGATACCGGCTAAACCAAATCAGAACGTTTACGCCCAAAACCTCGGTTGTGTCGCATGAGCCTGAACCTGCGGGGTTGCTCATCTTCTACCTATGAATTTTAAGAATTGTATTAGCTACATTTCACATATAGTATAGGCACAACTAAGAGATAACATAGGCATAATTTAAAGAGAGCATAGGCACGAATAAGAGAGGTTACGATATGTATAAAATCTTTGAAAACCTTTATTTATATACATATATATTTTCAGAACCCATTTTTGAAAACGTTTGAAATACACTTTTGGAAAACCTTTTAAAAAACCTTTTTAAAAAAAAATTCAAGTACATTCTCTCAATACGCTCCTAATTCCTAAGGAATATTGAACCTATGCTCTGATACCAAATGTGACAACCCGCACCTCCTGACACAACAATCCAAGACCTAGTGTGACTTTCGAACTTGTATTATGCCGAGAAACACAAGCTATCGGGTTTTATAACATTACAGAGACTAAAATAACAGATATAATCTAAGATATACTGCACTTTCAAAGCTCACAGCAGAAGGGATAAAACATATAATACTATAAAATATCTATCTCAGAAAATATCCCATAATACAGTCTTAGAAAGTCAGTACGTATTTAAATACAAAGTACACAAAAATATCACTCCATGTCTGATAAAGGAAATACAAAGTATTAATAAGATAAATAAATGGATACATGGAGAGTAAATATGGTAATAAGCAATACCTATGATACGCTCGTCTCTCCAAGTAATAAGACTGGGCCAATCAACTATCGCCCTGTCCACTTATAGTTGAGAAAAAGAAAGGAAAAGGTGAGGATTTGACAAAAGTCTGGTGAATGAGTACAAGTTTAGTATATGGTGATCATGTACAGTTAACTTTAACTCTACTCTAAGTGACATAGGATGTACTATAAGTGTCTATACCTAAGGGTTTTTGTCCAACACACACCTACACTACAACTTTTGCAGGCTACTACAAGGATCAAACTACTGATCGATCAAAAATGACTAACGATCAACCACTACTCCTAGAGTTACTCAATATGAAAACACCGCCATTGGGCTACTCGACTTTGAAACACCACCACTAAGCTGCTATGGAGATAAATTCCCACTACTATCACCACTATTAGGCTACTATGGAAATACGTTCCCACTACTATCACCGCCACTAGGCTACCGAGGAATGAATTTTCCCTCAATTATGACTACATGTAACCCAACTACGCATCGAGGGGGAAACCTGCAATGCCGACTCGTCGAAATGTCTCATTGTCTACATCTGTGTCCATCTCTCGACCGTAGTTACACCTCTTATTGCACGTGCTGGGATCCATATTTGAACTGTATCACATCACACTTGTATCCTTGTATACCAGGACTCCTATAGTGTTGGGCCCACAAACTTCATCGGGTCTCAGTCAGTGCTACGCATCCACCGTAGAACCTCCTATGAGTGCTATTTGCGATAAAAATCCCCCCATTTGAATAATCAAACTTCATTGGATAAAGAGTATTTACTTAACATGGCAACGTCCTAGCTTCATCTCATAGGGAACTAGCTTCCCTACTTCTCCCAACATACAAACATATAGCGCTAAATAGGCACACACCATACTTAACATATACATTAATATTATTCTTAACCTAGGCCTTAGGCCAAGGTTTAAATTCTGCATTTCTGGCCATAATCGGTCGACCGCTACATGCTATCGGTCGGCCACTTTTTGTCGACCGCTCAGGGTGAGCGGTCGATCGGTCGTAGTATGAAAATTAGGTTTGTTTATTTTTCCTGATTCGATTTTGATTACTTTTAACTTCTATTAATTAGCATATAGAGTGAAAGAACCATAACCAATTACAGTGACTAGTTTCTCTAGTGATTATACCCTATTTTCATCGATTTGATATTCATGCATTTAACAGCTTATACAGTAACATTTAACCAACTTTTAGGATTTCAATTAAAAAGGAGTTGACAGTTTTATCAATTTACAATAACTTTAGTTTCTAATTAAAATTTCTGGTTTGATAATTAGGGTTTATAATTTACATTTTAAATTACTAACACACTAAATCAAAAAACATAGGTTAAATTTAACAATAATAATCAACTTGCTAAACCTGTTCCCACTCACCTTAGATCCAAGCTCTTCCAACACACTCTTTCAGAAAATCGCCTTCCGTTAGCTTTCTCCTTCAAGATCAAATTTGCTATTGTTCTTTTGATTTGATTTTATTTTAATTTTTAAAGAAATTTTATAAGTGGAAAGGAAGTATTACGGCAAAGTTACATTAGTCTGAATGTTTTTTAGTGAATTTAGGGTTAGCCTAGGTGTTAATTTATAGAGGTTAGGAACTAATTTGGACAATTGATTTAGCCTGGAGAACATTTTTCTGCAATCGCATACACACATCAAAACTTGGCCATGAAGTAAACAATCTCAGTCGTTTAAACGAGCTCCAGAACGCTCGAATTTCCAATGTGAATGGTCAACTACCATTGCCTCTAGGTCGACCGCTATAAGTCAATCATCGACCTCCTTGGGTCAACCAGTTATGGTTTTAAATCTTGTAAGTTTTTTATTTTGATGTTTATTTTATTTTTAAATTTACAAACGTCCATAACTTCACCATTCTAACTTCGATTTAGAAATGTAATATATGAAAATTATCCAGAAAATTGCTATGAATGCAATGGTTCAAGTTCCGTAGCCAAATTCGGATGCTTAAAAAAATTTCATTTTAGCCCTTGTTTATTTAAATTTAATTTTCTTATTAAATTTCTGCTATTTTTAGGGTGTTACAAGTAACTGGAAAAATATTACAAATGATTCACACCAAATATTATTATTAATTCATTTACTCAAATTCCTTGCAATCTAGAATTTCCTTAATATTATTATGTATAATGAATTTAAAGGATAACTTAAGAAATATTACTGAAACTCTCATATCAGATGGTATTATAACTTTGTTTATTC
Organism: Allium fistulosum; assembly: GCA_030737815.1. Lineage (NCBI taxonomy): Eukaryota > Viridiplantae > Streptophyta > Magnoliopsida > Asparagales > Amaryllidaceae > Allium > Allium fistulosum. The sequence goes on from CM060904.1 coordinate 825,354,338, forward strand.
AGCTTTGTTACATTCAAAAATATAAATTAGAAAAGAAATTTTATTGATATAACAAAAACTCTTTTAAAATTTATATGTAATCAAATATACAAGATTAAGTAATTCTAACTTAAAACACAATATTTACTTATACACATGCACACATACCCCTTCAAAGCTTTTAAAATCACAATACAAATAAAAATATAATTTATAAATGTCTTTCCTCAATTCCCATAATTAAATACTATTAAAAAATAAATATATAAACTTCAAATTAACATATTTTTATTCCAAATCATAGAATATAACACAAAACCTTTTCTTTATATATAACATCATAAATAAAACATAATAATATAATTACCTAATAATACTTGGAAGTAGATCTCATGATTTTTTGAAATTAAATAAGATATAAATATTAATAGGAATACATATCAATTAGTTTAATTAATTTTTAATTTTTCTTAAACTAGATAGAGCAAAAATGTGCACACTGGTTGACCGCTAACGGTCAACCAATGATTGCCCTGATCGTGAATTCATGAAGTATAGCTTGACCATTTGGCTTCGGTTCCTCCACCATATTGCTATTTCTCCTCCAATTAGATGCACACCAATGATACAAGCACATAAATGATATTCCATACATGTTTATGAAAAACAGACATAGATTTGTGAGTTAGATCACTCACCAAAAAATAAAGAACCTTGAATTCATTCCTGCGACCTCTTTTACACCTTTCCTCTTAATGTAAAATCCCCATAGCTCCAACCTTAATCGATCTCTTTACTTCTATATAGCTAATTGTGTAGTATAGTGCTGAGATGAATATACTTTGATTTGGGAATTTATATGAATTTTTTTTATTTTTAAAGGAGAATGGTTTTCATACTTTTGTTTTATGAAGAAAGAAGTGATAAAAGTGGAAGGGGAGGCTTACTTGGATCATTTTTCATAATGAATGAAGAATTTTCTAGGGTAGGAGAAGTATAGATATTGTACAAGTGGATATGGGCTTCTTGTTGGGCCTAAAGTAATTCATACCCTTTTCATTTCTTTATTTTAACCAATTATCACTAAACTTTACTTAACTAAAATTAATATCAAATTCCAAATAAAAATCATGTTTATTTTACTCATATAATTGTCGAACACTATAAAAAATTTATAGAATTTATTCCCCGTAATTCTTTTTATTTTAATTATTTATTCAGAAGTATTAAGTTTGGCCCATTATATTTAAAATTTACATTTTAACCCAAATTAACTCAAATTTACATTTTAAAATTATTTATTACTCAAATTAATATTATTCATTCCACATATAAATTTTACAAAATATTATTTTCATGTTTTAACTTATTTTAATTTAATTACCACCTATTTAGATTTTAAATCTGTTTATTAGATTAATTCCAAAATTATTCTCATTTAATATTTAAAATTGGTTTTAATTAATTAATCATCGTTAATAATTTTAATTAATTAATCATCATTAATAATTTTAATTAATTACCTCTCAATACTAGGTTATTACAGACCTCCCCTTTAAGAAAATTGCGTCTTCGCAATTTTTTCTTAGAGAAAAATCTATTACTAAGCTGATAACTCCAAGCTTAACTACACCATTATAAATATGCTATCAAAGAGTATCATTAGGTAATATTGTCATATAATACGAAGAATGAGGCGATAATGGGCTTACACACGTGAATATTTCCTTAGGCTAATACTGGTACGTATTTCAAAATTAGATCTTACTCACCACTATACATACACAGTATCGGCATAAAGCAATAAACACATGTGCCACTAGGATAGAACAGTACATAATATACAATAAGTAACTGAGAACATGGAGTCATTAAATGTAGCGATCAATATATAATAGAAAATATGCATAGGTCTGATATACATCACAATGTCATATATAAATAATGAGAGTATATAAAACAAATAATATACTACACCACAGAATAACAAGTCTCCACTATGCCTAGAAAACATAAGCTGGTCTCATCATCCCTAAACCTGAAATAAATCGGACCGACCCGACTATTATATAAATAACACACAGGTTAGATTAAGTCTAAATATAGAGGTTAAAATACATATATAACTCAGTATATGTATGATACAATGAAATGATAAACAACATCCAAAATAACTCAAGACAACATCCATCCCAAAACCATGCATAAAGATGTCATCACCCATATAAAATCACATCAAATAAGGAATCATAGAAATATTATCTAATAGGTGAATCATACATATCCAAATCATCATCAAAGTCTAGAAACATAAATACTTGAGATATCATTATGTAACAATCCGTAATTTTTTATAATTAAATTTTGTTAATTTAATGAAGTTTTGTGATTTAATGTTGGAAGAAATGAAAATTTGTGATTAATAATAAGAATATAACTGAAATAAAATGAAATAGTGTTGATTTAATGTAAATTAAATTAATAACTACTTTAAATGTAATTCCAATTAATTGAAATGGTTAAAAAGTTATAATTGGTATGGGTTGTAAATTAATTGTAATAATATGTATTAATTGATAATTGGAGTAAAAGAGTAATTTGATAATTTAAATGTTGATTAATTAATGAAATAATGTGTGATAAATTGTAATTGAATAAAATTAGTGTTGTAGTAGTAATTACAACACTTGTAGTAAACAATAAACTTATAAGATGTGATAAAAGGTTAATGGTGACAATTATTATATGTTACCTATTTATTTAGTCTGTAAAATTTAATTGGAAATTAATTGCAAGTAATTCACTTAATTAGTGCAGTTAATGTAGATTAAATTGGTAATTGTAGAACATTAATTCAATAAGATGTAACCCAATGTAAATTTTATTCATAATATGACAATTGATTGAATAAAAAGAATTGTAATCAAGTTTGATCAAATTATTGGAACTTAAATTATAATAATTGGATTTATTGCGATTAAATGAAATTAACTACTACGTTAATGAAAACTAAGATGATAAATTGTAGAATATCAGTGTAATATTAGTATAATAAGATATCTACAAATGTTAACTGTGTCTATAAAGTAATAATGGACTGAATTAAAGGATAGAAATCAAACTAAATCAATTTATTGGAATTTAATTATATTTAACTGAATTTAAATTTCAGTCGAAATTGGACACTTTAACTGATGTAATAATTAACATTGAAATTATATGTAGACTTATTTTAAATTATTATAAAGGTCTGAGTAATCAAAAATGATGAAAATTTGTTAGTTTATAAATATTGAATTTAAAAAGTGATTTAACCAAATTTATTTCAATTTAATAATAAATTATTTAATTAACGTGAAGATAGCCATTTTGGCCACTATCTCGGATTTCGATGAAACCAATTTCTTCAGATCCGTAACAGTGAATTATTGTAAGATTTCAAGTTTCGTAGCGATCAGACTTCTCGTTTGATCGTATGGACTCGAAACGCGTAGAAATCAATTTAATTAAATTCAATTGAAATCAATTTGAAATAAGCTGATTTTAAGCTAACTTCTTCATACGATGGAATTAGAACTTGAAACCTGTTTGTAACAACCCGCATATTTGTCGATTTTATATTTAAATATTTTATTCAAATATTTCATCGTTCGTCGGATTTTAGTCCGAAAAGCTACTTTTTGCAAACAGTCGAATTGGGACTCGGGACCACTTCCATTGAGTTCAAAATGCCGTTTGCGACCTTTTTGAGTATAAACTTTGATATATTTGGAGTTAGTGGAATTTGGCCACTTTTTCACTTAGGGCTTTGGTTTGGGCTGAACCCATTAATCACTTACTAACTCAGTTCCAACCCCCTCTTCTCTTCATTCACTTCCATTTCCTAATACAACTCAAGCTTTATCAAAAATGGGGGAAGAGAAAAAGAATTAGGAAATTCAAAGCCCTAACCATCTTTGCAAATCCAAGTTCCATCTCCAAATTCAAGAAGAAGCTATTGGTAAGCCTTCTCTTCATCTTCTCCAACTCTTTCCTTCTTCAATTTCAAAAATTCCTAAACCTAACTTTGGGAATGTTCTTCTTTTTGAGCATAGATTCAAGCTCATTTGGGTTGTGTTGAAGAGTGGTTGATTCTCCCTTTGCTTTCAAGCTCCTTCTTCATTGTTTTTGTGAAAAGGTGAGATTTTTATCTCACATCTTAGTCTATAACTATCTTCGATTGTTAGGTATGAATTCCTAACACTTATTCTTGTGCAATTGCTTTTGGTTTGGATTGATTTGGTGAATATTCCAATTTTTAGTGTTTTGAGTTCAATTCTTTGAAAATCCTAACTTTGATGTTTTGATCATGTTTTTGGTGATGAATCAAGAGCTTATATGGCCGAGTAGTCGATGGGCGTAAACCCTTAGTGCCGTTGCTCGACCGATTGCATTTCGGAAGGGATTGGCATTCATTTGATTGGCATGGGAGTGCTGGAAAACAGGCTCCGGTCGACCGACCTTAGGGTCCGGTCGACCGACCTGCTACTCTAGCATTTCCCTGCCTCTGTTTTGAGGAGTGCAGGTTACAGGCTTCGGCCGACCGACCTCAGGGTCCGGTCGACCGACCTGCTACCCGAGCATTTCTGTCTCTGGTCCGATCAACCGACTCAGGGAGTCCGGTTGACCGACCTGCTCCCTTTTGCCAATTATGCCTATATTGCCTATTTGTTTGAATTTCCAACTTTAATCGATTCGTGTTGTTTCCCTTTTGTTGTTATCATTTATTATCGGCTTTGATGACATTTTCTTCGTGATTTTTGGGAATATCTATTTTGAAGGATTCAGTATCGATTTCTTTGGATTTTATTAACATCTTCGAATGTGAATTTTTATGATTGATTGTTTCTACAATCACTTCAATGATTTGTCATTTTAAAAACATAAAGGTTTCAATACTAGTATTAAATATCAAAACTTCTTCATCAAAACGATTTCAACTCTATACTCAATATCAAACTCGTTTATAAAACCGTTTTCCAATCTACTAGTATATACAAACCTTTGCCTCACTCGTATGAGAAATCTAATTAAACGGCTTAGTAAAACAAGTGGTATGAAACGCTTGTGTTTACTTCGTCGGTTATTTCTTGGACTTCTTCGATTGAACCTTTTGTGACAATTCCCTAGTGAAGATCTATAGTTTGTTCGTAAATATTTAAGTTAAGCTAGTGGTTATGGGACATGAAGCTAAACTTTTATATTTACTAGCTTAATGTAATTGACACTTCTTGATGATCATGACGATCCTTTTTATGATTTAGACTAGCAATTGTGCGATGTCTCTTTGTCTGCACGGTTAGACTAGACCTCATATGTGTGATTTCGACTCACACATATCTCTTGTTTGCGAGGTTAGACTAACACCATCTGTGTGATTTCGACTCACGCATACCTCTTTAACTACAAGGTTAGTCTATACCTCATTGGTGTGATTTCGACTCACACATATGGGGTAGCTCCCCATGGTCTTCGGACCGCTATGTGATAGGCCTCTTTCCCTTTTTATGATTTCTGGATTTCGTGCGTTGATTTCTGGAAATTTTTTGCTTCACCTATTTTCGTGATTTCTATTGATATGCTTTATCAATTTTCACATTGGTGATTTCGTTTGTCATTGACTTGTTACGAATACAAGTTTTGGGTATGATGCCCTCTTTGGATCTTTGAGAAGATTCTTGTGATATTGATTAATCTTTTGTTGATTATCATTTTCATACTTATAGTAGTATGCCATTATGGATATTATATGTTTATGCCATATCTCTTATTTTATACCTTGTCATCTGATATTTATAGTTAGACTGATCCGTTTATTATTTTCTTATGAAATAATACTCGGGTCAGACCGAGATGTTACAGGTGCTTTTTCTCGACTTCTCTCCAAGGATCTATTACTCTGATTTTTGGCTAACTGTGGAGACCCAAAAATTTTGAGATAAAAAAATTAAATAATATATATATATATGATAAATTGGTTAACAGAAAATAATTGAAGAATAAAATGATTTGAAAATGAATATCAAAAGGGAATAAAATATTTCAACAAATAATGAGAAGAAAAGAAAATTTTACTAAGGCATGAATGAGTTTTAAATACACATATCTTATGAAATACTATAAATTTATATGTCCAGAAAAGTATTTGGGCAGTGGAATAATTCCTTTTAGCAATTGAAATGCATACCAACTAGTCTGGTAATATTTATAGGTATGAATGTATTTTAAAATAAATCAAGATAGATGACAAAAATTTGTTAGCCAAAAATAAAGCTTACAAAAGAAATATAGGGCTGAGTCACATAAAAATGGTGTGCAAGGAAATCATGCAAATAGCATGTGCACAGAAAAGTAATCAGGCAACTGTTTTACTGAAAATGGAAACCAAGAGAAAATGGCACTTATAGCCATAGAAATGCATACATTAATCCCTGAGTAAGGTAAGGACAGAATGGGTTTTTCCTCCATTTAAAACCCTAACAGAATGATTTAAATCAGGGGAGGAACAATAGTTGTCCAGGGGGGAGAAAACAGAATTAAAAATAAAATAAACTTACATTGTCCTCAGACCTGAGCACTCCCGGAGAGAAGCAAAGGAAGGTGAGTGGTAATCACTTTGAGATTTATGGCACTAAGACCCATATTAAGGGCAGCCAAGTTATTTTCATGTATAAAATTTATTATGATTTTTAGTTTGATTTTATTCTCTGAATAAATGCATGCTAATTATGGGTGATGTTTTGATTGAACTTTTGGTTGGAGTTTTGATCTGTCTTTGTTTGTTAAGATGGTTTCAGTCTTTTGTTTTAAAATATAAGTAATCAAACATGTACTTAGATCATAGAAGTAGATTTAATGATCCAGTTTTATATGAGAAATAAACTGAATATCATACTGAGAAATGGGATATCAAAGGAAAAATAGCAGGCAGCATGAATAATGAGATTTATGCTTATGCCTAGTCTATATTAAAATGACATGAACAATGCAGTATCATGTATAGGTGATGAGTTGTTCCTACTCTAAGTTAATATGTTTTATGGGTTTATCTTAAAGAAAAATCATGTCCTATGTTCTCAATAAAAATAAATAGATAGGATATGGTTTCATCATATTTATGTGAGATATAGGAAAACTTCTATAGATATATATATATATAAATTTCAGAAACATGATTTGAATAAATTAACCTTGGGATGGGATTTGGTATTTGTGCATGAAAGCTTGTTATGTCTAATTAAAACCCCTGATGGAGTTTCTTAAACTATTGATTTTTGAGAGAAAAGGGAAAGAATGCAAAGCATTTCAAGTGATAATAAAATCCTCAGAAGATAAATAAGTATGGTCTCTAAATTATAAAAATAATTTAGGAATGGTGCCTTGATCTGCTCATCATCAGGAGGATGATGGGTATGTGCATGACTTGATAAAGTCCTGTAGGCCTCTGTGAAAAGGGATAACAGAACTGAGCCCCTTTTCAATGCACACATAGTGTTCAATGGCAAGGAGTTAGACCAAATACAAAATATAAAGAGAAATGAAATGAGATTGATCGGTCAGGCTATGGAATTGGAAATAATTTCATAGGAGTATACATATGAAAATCTAGATGAAATGAATGCATGGTTGTTTGAGTGTATGATTGATAGACAAGTTCACCAATACTCAGATTTAGTATGAATTAGTTCTCATTAAATTGATATGTTTTCTATGTAGCATTAAGAAATTACCAAATGTTTAACCTGTGATTTCACTCATACCAGAAATTTATTTCTGACCCTATTTGTTGCTTTGTAACATTTGGGGTGTCTCATTTTTGTTGAGGCAGCTCTAGATGTTGCTGCAGGAAAGGAAGCATAAGAATCTTGTTAGCATGGATACCTGAAGACCTACTTGCATTTAGAGTACTTAAGGAATTTGGCAGAAATATTGTAATAATTAGGCTAAGCAAAACTTCATTATGTTTAAGTATTTTCTGATTTGATATGTGCTTATCTTTCTGAGTAAAGAATATGTAAAAACTTTTGTATTACATATATGTGGTTATTGGTTTCTGTTTTAAATGACTGATCTGGATGATATCTGGTGAAGTATGATATAGAGGATCATGCCATTTAACTTGATATGTGACCATGATTCCCTTGGCAATGTCTGATTAGTTTTCAAAATGGCAAAGTAGAAATGATTATAGAAAGAGAGGAATATATACATTCTGTAAAATATTTTAAAGTCTGAGTTGAATCAAAACTGAGTTAATCAGTAATGCATGATCATGGCTTATAATTGATATAAGCATATGTCAAGCCTGAAAATGAAACCTCTAATTCTTAGTTGGGTATTTAAATTTACAGTAGAAGCTTACATTGATTTGTGAAGTAGATTCATGTGCATTTTTATATTACCTATAGTTCTCACAGCACTATGTTCAATATATCTCACTATCTAGGTGCATAACTCAAGTCTGGATGCATTAGGTCATGATCAACTCGAGTCTGATTAAATAACTAGTAGCCCTTTTTGCAATAGGCATGCCCATCACTTAACAACACCTTAGACATTACTATTTAGTAATAAATGAACATTAGTTATCTACCAGATAAGTTCACCTGAGAATCTGTATTAATTTGGGTTGTAACTTAGCCAAAAATCATTTTGTCTTCAAATATATGCTAAGTCTTTGTAGAGTATGTGTGATGCATTTGTACTATGGCTGAATGGATGTGTTTTCTCTGCTTGGTCTTCTACCCAATCTGTTTCTTGATCACTCACATGTTTCTTGCATACTAACAAAATTGATATATGAGTATCCTTATCTAATACATAAATTTTTGTAATTAGGAATTATGAACCCCGGGTTAAACTAGAAGGAAAGAGATATTTTAAACTCCCTCTTATTTTAGCATAGAACAATTAGTATCAAATTACAAAATCCCAGAATCTATATATATATATGGTTTTAGAACCAGGAAGTTGAACAATTGAAAAGTAAAGCAAGAGAAATAAGAAAAATGTTATTACTTGATCTTGTAATCAAGCTTGAGTTTTAAGTAAGTAAAATCAAGAAAAGAGGGGCTATGTGACACCAAAACTCTGGAACAAGAGAAATAAGGTGTGATTAAATTCCTTTGCCAACTTCAATTACTCTGATAGGCAAAGAGTCATATATATATCTTCATATATATATATGATCTAATTTAATTTAATATACTGATATTTTTATATTGGTCAAATAAGGGATCTTGGGAAAAATGTGAAAAGGGAAGTGATCCATTGAAGCATAAATCTATATATGTAAAAAAAAAAACTCAACAGAAAATTCATTAAAAAGAAATGGATAAGTAGAGGGTCACTTCAGTTGGTATCAGAGCTATGTTATTAAACATAGCAGAAATAAAAATCAGATTCTCTTATTAAAATAAAATCTTATGAGACTAAATACATAACACTATTTTCGGTATAAATGAGATTACTGAAATAATTAACTTACAAATTAATCTAACTAGCTATGTAAAAATTGTATAGCAAATCATGGTAGGAAGACCACCAAGTCATGGAGCAGGACCCTCCAATACCACACCAATGGTTAATTTGCAAGATTTGGTGAGGGCCTTTAGAGAAGGAGCAGTGCACAGGGAAGAGAATCCTCATGAGGAATTATCTAAGCTATTGAAGACATTCTCAAACCTAGGAGGCAAGGACTTTGAGGGCACTGAAGGGGTTATGGGTGTGCAAACATGGTTGAGGACTTTAGAAAGAATATTTGCAGACATGCAAATTAATGATCAAAGGAAAAGGCAGATAGCTTCAAGAAGGCTCAAAGGAGCAGCACTAGATTGGTGGGAAGTAATTATCACAGGAAGGCCAGAAGATGAGATAACATGGAATCAATTCAAGGAGATGCTTGAGGCAAGGTTTGTTCCAGCAACAGCTAAGGCAACATTGCTTGAGGAATTTATAAGGTTGAGGCAAGGGCCAATGAGTGTGAATGAATACACTCAAAAATTTGAGAGTTTGTCCAAGTATGGAACTATGCTCATAGGGAATGAAGAATCAAAGAATTCAAGGTTCATTCAGGGACTCAATGCTGGTTTGAGTAGAGCAATGCTACCATATAAAGACAGAACATTTGATCAAGTCATAGATCTCACTCTTTCTTTTGAACAACATGACAATGCAAGGGAAAAGTTCAGAAACATGAGAACTAACAATCAAAAGAAAGGGAAGAATAGAGCACATCCTTATGACAAGAAGAATGTAGACAAGAAAGTTGAAGGAGCAGCCACTGGGGAGGTTAAGAAGAAGGTTACCTGCTACAATTGTGGCAAGGAAGGACACATGAGCAATAGGTGTCAAGCAGCTAAGAAAGCACCATTCAGCTGCTACAACTGTGGGAAAGAAGGTCACAATAAGAGGAACTGCCCAGAATTCAAGAAAGGGGCAAGGGTAGGAGCACTGGAAGCCAAGGCTAAGGCAAATGCAGTGGGAAACTTTGGACAATTGGAAGGTATACTTCTAATTAAAAATTACCCAATCACAGTTATATATGACACTGGAGCTACACATTCTCTGATATCACAAGACATAGTGGATAAATTAGCTCTCACATACAATACAGTTGAAAAACCCTTGTTTATTCAAAGCCCACTAGGTAGTTCTTGTCTGCTTGGATTAAAATGTTTGGGAGTAGAATTAAACATAGGGGGAAATATGTTTAAATCTGACTTGTTTGTGTTAAAATATCCTGGAATAGGAATTATTCTAGGAGTAGATTGGTTGAATAAATTCAAAGCAATTTTGAATTTAGAAAATTTTACAATTTCTTTGAAAACAGAAAATGGTAAAAACATCATAGTCATGAGTGAAGTAGCCAAAACAAATTGTCTTAATCAAATATGGAGTATGACTGAAAAGGAAGTGACCTTAAAAGACCAAAAAGTAGTGAATGAATATCCAGATGTTTTTGGGGAAGTTGTGGGAATTCCAAAAAATAGACCAGTGGAATTTCAGATAAGGCTGATCCCAGGATCAAGTCCTATCATCAAAAAGCCTACTAGAATGGGTCCAAAGGAATTAGTAGAATTAAAACAACAGTTGGAAGAATTAGAGCAAAAAGGCTTCATAAGGCCTAGCAGTTCAAACTGGGGTTCTCCAGTTGTATTTGTGAAAAAGCATGATGGTACACTAAGAATGTGTATTGATTATAGAGAACTAAATAAGTCACCATCAAGAACAAATACCCACTCCCCAGAATTGATGATCTATTTGATCAACTGAATGGAGCAAGGATTTTCTCAAGACTAGATTTAGCCTCTGGATTTCACCAAATGAAGGTTGAAGAGGAGAGTATAAAATACACTGCTTTCAATACAAGGTATGACCTATATGAATTCTTGGTAATGCCTTTTGGATTGACAAATGCACCATCCTATTTTGTAGATTTAATGAATAGGACATTTAGAGATTTTCTAGACAAATTTGTGGTTGTTTTCATTGATGACATATTAGTGTTTTCAAAATCAGAGGAGGATCATGCAAAACACTTACATCTGGTTTTGTCTAGACTGAGGACATATGATTTAAAGGCTAAATTCTCTAAATGCACATTTTGGCAAAATGAAGTAAAGTTTTTGGGGCATATTGTATCACAACAAGGAGTTAGTGTAGATCCAACTAAGGTGATAGCAGTGCAGTCATGGGATAGACCCAAATCAGTGACTGAGGTGAGATCATTTTTAGGAATGGCAGGCTACTATAGAAGGTTTATAAAAGACTTTGCAAGAATAGCCATTCCATTGACCAAGTTAACCAAAAAGGAGCAACCCTATGTGTAGACAAAGAAGTGTGAACAAGCTTTTTCATCACTAAAGAAAGCACTGGTGGAAGCTCCAGTTTTGCAAGTACCAGAGGGAAATGAAGGGTTAGTGGTTTATACAGATGCTAGTGGATCTGGATTGGGGGCAGTGCTCATGCAACATGGTAAAGTCATAGCATATGCATCAAGGCAACTCAAGCCAAATGAAACTAGGTATGCTACACATGATTTAGAACTAGCTGTTGTAGTATATGCATTGAAACTATGGAGACACTATTTATTAGGTGCTAAGTTTGAATTGTTTACAGATCATAAGTCACTTAAATATTTATTTTCTCAAAAAGACTTGAACATGAGGCAACATAGGTGGGTGGAATTTCTAGCTGCCTATGATCTTGATATATTATATACCCCGGGAAAAGCTAACAAAGTGGCAGATGCATTGAGTAGGCATCAAGCAAAATTGGCAAACTTAATGATGACTGAATTCAAGGATTTGACAATCCTCAGTGAAGTAGAAGTAAAAGAAGGGATGGGGGTATCAGATAAAACACACAGTGATATGACTGAATATGGAAAACTAAGCCTTATTTCTTTAAGGTCAACTTTGGTTGATAAAATAGGAAAAATGCAGGATCAAGACACAGATTTAAAGGAGAAGAAAGATATGATGTCACAAGGCATGACAGTGGAAAATTATGAAGTAGATGAAAAAGGCTACCTAAGGAAAAAGGGGAGACTCTGCATACCAAATATGGAGGAACTGAAGCAAGAAGTTATGGATGAACATCACAAAACAAAATACACAATACACCCAGGTGGCACAAAAATGTACCATGATCTCAAGAGAAATTATTGGTGGCCAGGGATGAAAGGAGCAGTGGCAAAGTATGTGGCAAATTGTTTAACATGCCAACAAGTTAAGGCAGATTATCAAAGACCCTCAGGATTACTGCAGCCTTTGGAAGTGCCTACCTGGAAGTGGGAAAGCATTTCAATGGATTTTGTGGATGGTTTGCCAAGAACAAGAAGAGGCAATGATAATATTTGGGTAGTGGTTGATAGGCTCACAAAAACAGCACACTTCATCCCTATAAGTTCAAACAGAAATGCTCATAAACTAGCTCAGTTGTTTGTAAAAGAGATAGTGAGATTACATGGTATTCCTAAGACCATCATTAGTGACAGAGACACCTTGTTTACCTCAAGATTTTGGAGTAGCTTCCAAGAAGCCATAGGAACAGAACTAAGCCTAAGCACAGCCTACCACCCACAAACTGATGGGCAAACTGAAATTGTTAATAAAGTTTTAGAAGACTTACTTAGAGCATGCATACTTGATTTTGGTGGCAACTGGGAAGATCACCTTTATTTAGCTGAGTTTGCTTATAATAACAGCTACCAGACCACCATAGGTATGGCTCCATTTGAGGCTTTGTATGGAAGGCCTTGCTTATCTCCTGCATGTTGGATGGAGGCAGGTGAAAGAGTATTTCTTGGACCAGAACATGTGAAGGAAACCTCTGCAAGAATTGAATTAGTGAGGCAAAGAATGAGAGTGGCACAAGAAAGACAGAAAGCATATGCAGACAAAAGAAGGAGGCCAGTAGAGTTTGAAGTGGGGGATTATGTATTTCTCAAAGTTTCACCCATGAGGAAAATACTAAGGTTTGGCAAAGCTGGAAAGCTATCACCAAGGTATATAGGCCCATATGAAATTGTTCAAAGGATAGGAACTTTGGCCTATAAATTAAAGTTGCCAGAGGAATTGAGCAACATACATGATGTATTTCATGTATCTCAATTAAGAAAATGGGTGCATAACAAGGAAACTATTCTTGAATCCCCTACACGTGTTGAAATTCAAGAAAACCTGGTTTATAAGAAGGAACCAGTAGGCATAGTGGCTAGAGAGGAGAAGAAATTGAGAAACAAAATAATAAAGTTGGTTAAAATACAGTGGAGTCTAGATGGAAATGATTGCACTTGGGAGGCTGAAGATAGGATGAAGGATAAATATCCTAGTCTATTTTCTACATAAAGGTATGCCTGAAACTATAATAAATTTAAGTACTATTTAAACATATATATATATTTGATTAGTTCTGGATGCATAAGTTTTTTTTAAATTGCTTAGATAAAGATTAAAACTCTTGCACAGTGGAAAAGAGAGATATATTTATAATTGTGGGACACAATTCCTTTTAGGAGGAGAGTATGTGGAGACCCAAAAATTTTGAGATAAAAAAATTAAATAATATATATATATGATAAATTGGTTAACAGAAAATAATTGAAGAATAAAATGATTTGAAAATGAATATCAAAAGGGAATAAAATATTTCAACAAATAATGAGAAGAAAAGAAAATTTTACTAAGGCATGAATGAGTTTTAAATACACATATCTTATGAAATACTATAAATTTATATGTCCAGAAAAGTATTTGGGCAGTGGAATAATTCCTTTTAGCAATTGAAATGCATACCAACTAGTCTGGTAATATTTATAGGTATGAATGTATTTTAAAATAAATCAAGATAGATGACAAAAATTTGTTAGCCAAAAATAAAGCTTACAAAAGAAATATAGGGCTGAATCACATAAAAATGGTGTGCAAGGAAATCATGCAAATAGCATGTGCACAGAAAAGTAATCAGGCAACTGTTTTACTGAAAATGGAAACCAAGAGAAAATGGCACTTATAGCCATAGAAATGCATACATTAATCCCTGAGTAAGGTAAGGACAGAATGGGTTTTTCCTCCATTTAAAACCCTAACAGAATGATTTAAATCAGGGGAGGAACAATAGTTGTCCAGGGGGGAGAAAACAGAATTAAAAATAAAATAAACTTACATTGTCCTCAGACCTGAGCACTCCCGGAGAGAAGCAAAGGAAGGTGAGTGGTAATCACTTTGAGATTTATGGCACTAAGACCCATATTAAGGGCAGCCAAGTTATTTTCATGTATAAAATTTATTATGATTTTTAGTTTGATTTTATTCTCTGAATAAATGCATGCTAATTATGGGTGATGTTTTGATTGAACTTTTGGTTGGAGTTTTGATCTGTCTTTGTTTGTTAAGATGGTTTCAGTCTTTTGTTTTAAAATATAAGTAATCAAACATGTACTTAGATCATAGAAGTAGATTTAATGATCCAGTTTTATATGAGAAATAAACTGAATATCATACTGAGAAATGGGATATCAAAGGAAAAATAGCAGGCAGCATGAATAATGAGATTTATGCTTATGCCTAGTCTATATTAAAATGACATGAACAATGCAGTATCATGTATAGGTGATGAGTTGTTCCTACTCTAAGTTAATATGTTTTATGGGTTTATCTTAAAGAAAAATCATGTCCTATGTTCTCAATAAAAATAAATAGATAGGATATGGTGTCATCATATTTATGTGAGATATAGGAAAACTTCTATAGATATATATATATATATAAATTTCAGAAACATGATTTGAATAAATTAACCTTGGGATGGGATTTGGTATTTGTGCATGAAAGCTTGTTATGTCTAATTAAAACCCCTGATGGAGTTTCTTAAACTATTGATTTTTGAGAGAAAAGGGAAAGAATGCAAAGCATTTCAAGTGATAATAAAATCCTAAGAAGATAAATAAGTATGGTCTCTAAATTATAAAAATAATTTAGGAATGGTGCCTTGATCTGCTCATCATCAGGAGGATGATGGGTATGTGCATGACTTGATAAAGTCCTGTAGGCCTCTGTGAAAAGGGATAACAGAACTGAGCCCCTTTTCAATGCACACATAGTGTTCAATGGCAAGGAGTTAGACCAAATACAAAATATAAAGAGAAATGAAATGAGATTGATCGGTCAGGCTATGGAATTGGAAATAATTTCATAGGAGTATACATATGAAAATCTAGATGAAATGAATGCATGGTTGTTTGAGTGTATGATTGATAGACAAGTTCACCAATACTCAGATTTAGTATGAATTAGTTCTCATTAAATTGATATGTTTTCTATGTAGCATTAAGAAATTACCAAATGTTTAACCTGTGATTTCACTCATACCAGAAATTTATTTCTGACCCTATTTGTTGCTTTGTAACATTTGGGGTGTCTCATTTTTGTTGAGGCAGCTCTAGATGTTGCTGCAGGAAAAGAAGCATAAGAATCTTGTTAGCATGGATACCTGAAGACCTACTTGCATTTAGAGTACTTAAGGAATTTGGCAGAAATATTGTAATAATTAGGCTAAGCAAAACTTCATTATGTTTAAGTATTTTCTGATTTGATATGTGCTTATCTTTCTGAGTAAAGAATATGTAAAAACTTTTGTATTACATATATGTGGTTATTGGTTTCTGTTTTAAATGACTGATCTGGATGATATCTGGTGAAGTATGATATAGAGGATCATGCAATATAACTTGATATGTGACCATGATTCCCTTGGCAATGTCTGATTAGTTTTCAAAATGGCAAAGTAGAAATGATTATAGAAAGAGAGGAATATATACATTCTGTAAAATATTTTAAAGTCTAAGTTGAATCAAAACTGAGTTAATCAGTAATGCATGATCATGGCTTATAATTGATATAAGCATATGTCAAGCCTGAAAATGAAACCTCTAATTCTTAGTTGGGTATTTAAATTTACAGTAGAAGCTTACATTGATTTGTGAAGTAGATTCATGTGCATTTTTATATTACCTATAGTTCTCACAGCACTATGTTCAATATATCTCACTATCTAGGTGCATAACTCAAGTCTGGATGCATTAGGTCATGATCAACTCGAGTCTGATTAAATAACTAGTAGCCCTTTTTGCAATAGTCATGCCCATCACTTAACAACACCTTAGACATTACTATTTAGTAATAAATGAACATTAGTTATCTACCAGATAAGTTCACCTGAGAATCTGTATTAATTTGGGTTGTAACTTAGCCAAAAATCATTTTGTCTTCAAATATATGCTAAGTCTTTGTAGAGTATGTGTGATGCATTTGTACTCTGCCTGAATGGATGTGTTTTCTCTGCTTGCTCTTCTACCCAATCTGTTTCTTGATCACTCACATGTTTCTTGCATACTAACAAAATTGATATATGAGTATCCTTATCTAATACATAAATTTGTGTAATTAGGAATTATGAACCCCGGGTTAAACTAGAAGGAAAGAGATATTTTAAACTCCCTCTTATTTTAGCATAGAACAATTAGTATCAAATTACAAAATCCCAGAATCTATATATATATGGTTTTAGAACCAGGAAGTTGAACAATTGAAAAGTAAAGCAAGAGAAATAAGAAAAATTTTATTACTTGATCTTGTAATCAAGCTTGAGTTTTAAGTAAGTAAAATCAAGAAAAGAGGGGCTATGTGACACCAAAACTCTGGAACAAGAGAAATAAGGTGTGATTAAATTCCTTTGCCAACTTCAATTACTCTGATAGGCAAAGAGTCATATATATATCTTCATATATATATATGATCTAATTTAATTTAATATACTGATATTTTTATATTGGTCAAATAAGGGATCTTGGGAAAAATGTGAAAAGGGAACTGATCCATTGAAGCATAAATATATATATGTAAAAAAAAAACTCAACAGAAAATTCATTAAAAAGAAATGGATAAGTAGAGGGTCACTTCACTAACTACTTAGATCAGTAGTTTTTATCGTATACATTTGAGATGTCGACTCATAGATGTATACTTATTCTTTTGTGTAGCTTGTAGCTATTCTTTTGTATTATCGAGGATCTTTCTGACCACTACTCTGATGAACACTTTCATGTGTTATATATATTTATTCATATCTTTTTCCGCCTTTGTGATATGGATGTCTGTGACTGATTGATGTTATGTTTATTTCTATGTTTGTTTCCGAAGATTATATATAGCCACTGTGTGATAGCTTTGAGTTTGTATCGGTATGTCGGATTTCCTCCTTAAATGAAATGCATGTTATACTATCTGACATATCGGTGCTCGCACAAAGAAGTTACGCGGATGGTCGCTCCTCAATAGCCTTATTCTCCGTGCTGGTTGACAGCACTACACCGTAGTGTTCTTGCCTAGTGTGGGTATAGAGGTGGGGCGTCACAGCTTGGTATCAGAGCCAAACTTCGGAACGATGTAGAATAATTTAGCAAGGATCATGTCCTAAGTCTTTCTTAGGAGTCGTGCTTTAGGAATTTATTCGAGTCAATTGGACCCGTTCTATCCTATTCTCTTTTATGATTCCTTGTTTTATCAATCAAGTTTGATTGAAATTCATTCTGTGAATAACTTTTTCCTCTTCTTTCTTTCTTTCTTAAAGAAGAAGAAATGGTTGGATTTGGCAGTCCTAGCACTGGTCAATCCAGTAGTCCTTCTCTGGATGGCGTATTCATGTCAGCCCAACAACTTTTGGATCTTATAAAGAATCAAAGGTTTATCTGTGCTTTGAGTAAGAACCCCGAAAAGATTTTATCTTTGAAACTTGAAGTTCCTTTCAATCAGCTTGTGGATATCACTCTTCGACATGAAGAGGTTGGTAAAGGGAGTGTTTGTGATATTGGGACTTCCAAGAAGAGGCATATTAAGATCAAGGGCCTTAATCCCAATAAGAGAGTGAAGAAAACTACTTTTGTAGCAAAGACTCCAATCCCTAATCATGGAGGATGCTACAATTGTAATTCTAAGGAACACTATGCGAATATGTGTCCAAAACCCCATTCTTGTCGCTATTGCAAGAAACCGGGTCATCTTTTATCTGCTTGTCCAAAACTTTTGAACAAGGACATGAGAAAGCTAAATATTGTGCAAGCCCCTAACAACTCTTCTCTTAGTCAAGGTATCCATTCTATCCTTGATGACATTTATTTTGTGATTATCTTATTCGAGTTCTTTTTGATATGGGTTTCATCTCATTATTTTTATATCAAAAGAACTTGTGATTCTTTTTCTTTAAACATTTCTGGGCTTGATGACTTCTTTGAGGATTGTGAATCTGGATTGGTGGATCCACAACACTCAATTTGCTTTTTATTGATGTCGAAATTATTTTACGTAATTTTTCTTTCCGAGCCGATTTTTACTTATGCTTCGGAATTGACTTTTGTAAGGATTGGCTTAATTATTATGAAGCCATATCCTTTGTCCCGTGTGGACTATTCATCTTCGACATTTTCAATCTGTTAAGCAGATTTCCATTTTTCCTTTGTGATTTTGATTCCAATTTGATGGCATCATTTTATTCTTTAAGCTCACATGATGAGGAAAGCGTTATTTCTCTCATTCATGTAGTTTGAGAATTTTCCGGAATTTTTGAGTTTGTCTTAGGATTATCACCTAAGCAATCTTTTGAGCGGTGTTAAGGTCTTTTTAGCTCGACCTTGCCACCGATTTTCATTTGCTACGAGTTGCGGGAGATAAAATTTCATTTACCGCATTCCGCACTCGTTATGAAACTTATGAATGACTTATTGTGTCATTCAGTTTGTCCAGCTTATTTCATCCATTATATGAATCGAGTATTCTACGATCTCGATAACTCCATTCTTGTATATATTGATTTTGGATGAAAACAGCAAATTAAAATTTTGCAAATCTTTTTCATAAGATTTATTTATAAGTACAATTTGATTTTGCTCTTAC
The DNA here is from genome assembly GCA_030737815.1 of Allium fistulosum. NCBI lineage: Eukaryota > Viridiplantae > Streptophyta > Magnoliopsida > Asparagales > Amaryllidaceae > Allium > Allium fistulosum. The sequence continues at coordinate 825,373,810 of CM060904.1, forward strand.
ACGAGCAAAGAATATTCTTAAAGATTTTTTAAGAAACATGTTTATAATATAAAAGATGATTTTGTGATTGTATTGCCCATTGAGTGCTTTAAGAATTCTGGTCGATGCGCTTGATCAACGTTATCGATAGGAATCTCCTAAACGCTTTGATGAGACAATCAGACACAGTAAATTGACTTGTAAAATAAAAGTTTTTCTGAAAAGATTATTACATAAAGATAATTGTAATTTTAAAAAGTTTTAGTTTTTCGGAAAAGAAGATTATTTAAAAGAACTCTTTTCCGATACTCTTATTCTTGTGATTCCCGAAGGGAACCAAGACTTTATCTTTTGTACCAATGCTAATCGTATTGGTTTGGATGCCGTTCTCTTGCAAAAGAGAGCGTGATATCACTTGTGCTTCTAAATCATTAAAGCCGATCGAGACTAGGTATGCCACTCATGATCTAGTGCTCGCGGCTATTGTTTTCGCTTTTAGAGTTTGGCATCATCATTTTTGGGGGAGAAATTTGTTCTCCACTCCAATCATAAATCTTTGGAATATTTATTTTCTCATAAGGAACTTAATATTGGATCGAGTTCCTTGCATCTTATGATCTTGATATTCTTTGTATATTCCCGGAAAGAGGAACCGTGTTGCCAATGCGCTTAGTCGTAAGAAACAAGTGGTTATTTCTTTGATGATATTCGAATGGAATGATCTCGAGATTTCCTCCACGTGTAAAATTCGAGATCGTGAATCCAATTTATGTTCATCTCTTGTTTTGGGTAGCCTTAAGGCTCATCCTTCTCTTTTAAACCGCATCCTTGAAGCTCTAAAGTAAAATTCCCGAATTGGCTTTTCTTAGTCAAAGTTGTAGGGATCAAAATAAGGTTGATGGTTTGAAAAGTTTTGAAATCGATGCTCGTGGTGGCGTTAGAGTGTTTGGTAGACTTATTGTGCCAAACATTTTTGATCTTCGTAAAGACATTTTAGAAGATCCTCGTCGTCCTAAATTTTCCATTCATCCCGGTAGTAGTAGCGATATTATTATTGGGATGGAATGAAATCTGATATTGCTAACCTCATTAAGCGTTGCATGACTTACCAACTCATTAAGGCCGTGCATCAAAGGCCCAGTGAGTTATTGCAACCTTTGTATGTTCCAATTTGGAAATGGGATCAAAATTTCCATGGACTTTATTGATAGTCTTTCCCGATTCTCGTTCGGGTCATCACAATCTATGGGTGATTGTAGACAGACTTACAAAGTCCGCCCATTTTCTTCCCGTTCGGTCCAATCGGACCGTACCTCTTTTTACTAAACTCCTCGTCTAGTTAAATTGCATGGAATTTCTACTTCTATGGTTAGCAATCGCGATCCATTATTTTGCTAATGGATTTTGTAAGGTCTTCAAAAGCTTTGGAAATAAAGCTTAATTTTAGCACCGCTTATCGTCCTCAATCCGATGGACGACCAAGCGAGTGAATCAAACTCTTGAAGATCTTCTTTCGTGCATGTGTTCTTGATTTTGGTGGAAGTTGGGAAAATTATATTTCTCTTGTTGAGTTTTCTTCCAATAATAACTTCCAACCTTGTATTGGTATGGCACCTTTTGAGGTACTCTACGGAAGGCTATGCCGATTTTCTTCGTGTTGGCTTAATAAGCCGGTGAGAACTGGTTTTAGGTCCAGATCTTTTTGGTGTTCATTCATGTTTCACCTATGATGGGTGTTGTGCGTTTCAATCGATCGGGAGAGTTAGCACCTCGATACGATGGTCCATTTCCCATCACCGAACGTATTTGTTCCATGGCTTATCGCCTTTTTATTACCGGCTCAATCTTTTGCTATTTATGATGTTTTCCACGTCTCTCTACTACGGAAATACCTTAGGGATTCCGATCTTTATTCTTGAGCCCGGTTTAATTGAGGAAACTGAAGTTTCACCAAATTTGACTTAGGAGCAGCATTCTATTCATATCATTACTTCGGAGGTTGAACGCCTTCGAAATAAAGATATTCTTCTTGTGAAAGTTCAATGGTTCTCAAATCCTAAGGATTGCACTTGGGAATCCAGAGGATTCATCGTGCGAACACGTTCGGACTCACTCTTTCATGCTCTTTATGGTGAACTTCTTATTTCAAATTTTCTTTTGTGTTGATATGCTTTTATGGTTGTTACTCTTTATTTTCTTCTTAAGTATTGCAAGGATGCAATTTCTTTAAGAAGGGGAGTCTGTAACAACCCGCATATTTGTTGATTTTATATTTAAATATTTTATTTAAATATTTCATCGTTCGTCGGATTTTAGTCAGAAAAGCTACTTTTTGCAAACAGTCGAATTGAGACTCGGGACCACTTCCATTGAGTTCAAAATGTCGTTTGCGACCTATTTGAGTATAAACTTTGATATATTTGGAGTTAGTGGAATTTGGCCACTTTTTCACTTAGGGCTTTGGTTTGGGCTGAACCCATTAATCACTTACTAACTCAGTCCCAACCCCCTCTTCTCTTCATTCACTTCCATTTCCTAATACAACTCAAGCTTTATAAAAAATGGGGGAAGAGAAAAAGAATTAGGAAATTCAAAGCCCTAACCATCTTTGCAAATCCAAGTTCCATATCCAAATTCAAGAAGAAGCTATTGGTAAGCCTTCTCTTCATCTTCTCCAACTCTTTCCTTCTTCAATTTCAGAAATTCCTAAACCTAACTTTGGGAATGTTCTTCTTTTTGAGCATAGATTCAAGCACATTTGGGTTGTGTTGAAGAGTGGTTGATTCTCCCTTTGCTTTCAGGCTCCTTCTTCATTGTTTTTGTGAAAAGGTGAGATTTTTATCTCACATCTTAGTCTATAACTATCTTCGATTATTTTATTAATTTAATGAAGTTTTGTGATTTAATGTTGGAAGAAATTAAAATTTGTGATTAATAATAAGAATATAACTGAAATAAAATGAAATAGTGTTGATTTAAGGTAAATTAAATTAATAACTGCTTTAAATGTAATTCCAATTAATTGAAATGGTTAAAAAGTTATAATTGGTATGGGTTGTAAATTAATTGTAATAATATGTATTAATTGATAATTGGAGTAAAAGAGTAATTTGATAATTTAAATGTTGATTAATTAATGAAATAATGTGTGATAAATTGTAATTGAATAAAATTAGTGTTGTAGTAGTAATTACAACACTTGTAGTAGACAATAAACTTATAAGATGTGATAAAAGGTTAATGGTGACAATTATTATATGTTACCTATTTATTTAGTCTGTAAAATTTAATTGGAAATTAATTGCAAGTAATTCACTTAATTAGTGCAGTTAATGTAGATTAAATTGGTAATTGTAGAACATTAATTCAATAAGATGTAACCCAATGTAAATTTTATTCATAATATGACAATTGATTGAATAAAAAGAATTGTAATCAAGTTTGATCAAATTATTGGAACTTAAATTATAATAATTGGATTTATTGCGATTAAATGAAATTAACTACTACGTTAATGAAAACTAAGATGATAAATTGTAGAATATCAGTGTAATATTAGTATAATAAGATATCTACAAATGTTAACTGTGTCTATAAAGTAATAATGGACTGAATTAAAGGATAAAAATCAAACTAAATCAATTTATTGGAATTTAATTATATTTAACTGAATTTAAATTTCAGTCGAAATTGGACACTTTAACTGATGTAATAATTAACATTGAAATTATATGTAGACTTATTTTAAATTATTATAAAGGTCTAAGTAATCAAAAATGATGAAAATTTGTTAGTTTATAAATATTGAATTTAAAAAGTGATTTAACCAAATTTATTTCAATTTAATAATAAATTATTTAATTAACGTGAAGATAGCCATTTTGGCCACTATCTCGGATTTCGATGAAACCAATTTCTTCAGATCCGTAACAATGAATTATTGTAAGATTTCAAGTTTCGTAGCGATCAGACTTCTCGTTTGATCGTATGGACTCGAAACGCGTAGAAATCAATTTAATTAAATTCAATTGAAATCAATTTGAAATAAGCTGATTTTAAGCTAACTTCTTCATACGATGGAATTAGAACTTGAAACCTATTTGTAACAACCCGCATATTTGTCGATTTTATATTTAAATATTTTATTCAAATATTTCATCGTTCGTCGGATTTTAGTCCGAAAAGCTACTTTTTGCAAACAGTCGAATTGGGACTCGGGACCACTTCCATTGAGTTCAAAATGCCGTTTGCGACCTTTTTGAGTATAAACTTTGATATATTTGGAGTTAGTGGAATTTGGCCACTTTTTCACTTAGGGCTTTGGTTTGGGCTGAACCCATTAATCACTTACTAACTCAGTTCCAACCCCCTCTTCTCTTCATTCACTTCCATTTCCTAATACAACTCAAGCTTTATCAAAAATGGGGGAAGAGAAAAAGAATTAGGAAATTCAAAGCCCTAACCATCTTTGCAAATCCAAGTTCCATCTCCAAATTCAAGAAGAAGCTATTGGTAAGCCTTCTCTTCATCTTCTCCAACTCTTTCCTTCTTCAATTTCAAAAATTCCTAAACCTAACTTTGGGAATGTTCTTCTTTTTGAGCATAGATTCAAGCTCATTTGGGTTGTGTTGAAGAGTGGTTGATTCTCCCTTTGCTTTCAAGCTCCTTCTTCATTGTTTTTGTGAAAAGGTGAGATTTTTATCTCACATCTTAGTCTATAACTATCTTCGATTGTTGGGTATGAATTCCTAACGCTTATTCTTGTGCAATTGCTTTTGGTTTGGATTGATTTGGTGAATATTCCAATTTTTAGTGTTTTGAGTTTAATTCTTTGAAAATCCTAACTTTGATGTTTTGATCATGTTTTTGGTGATGAATCAAGAGCTTATATGGCCGAGTAGTCGATGGGCGTAAACCCTTAGTGCCGTTGCTCGACCGATTGAATTTCGGAAGGGATTGGCATTCATTTGATTGGCATGGGAGTGCTGGAAAACAGGCTCCGGTCGACCGACCTCAGGGTCCGGTCGACCGACCTACTACTCTAGCATTTCCCTGCCTCTGTTTTGAGGAGTGCAGGTTACAGGCTTCGGCCGACCGACCTCAGGGTCCGGTCGACCGACCTGCTACCCGAGCATTTCTGTCTCTGGTCCGGTCAACCGACTCAGGGAGTCCGGTTGACCGACCTGCTCCCTTTTGCCAATTATGCCTATATTGCCTATTTGTTTGAATTTCCAACTTTAATCGATTCGTGTTGTTTCCCTTTTGTTGTTATCATTTATTATCGGCTTTGATGACATTTTCTTCGTGATTTTTGGGAATATCTATTTTGAAGGATTCAGTATCGATTTCTTTGGATTTTATTCACATCTTCGAATGTGAATTTTTATGATTGATTGTTTCTACAATCACTTCAATGATTTGTCATTTTAAAAACATAAAGGTTTCAATACTAGTATTAAATATCAAAACTTCTTCATCAAAACGATTTCAACTCTATACTCAATATCAAACTCGTTTATAAAACCGTTTTCCAATCTACTAGTATATACAAACCTTTGCCTCACTCGTATGAGAAATCTAATTAAACGGCTTAGTAAAACAAGTGGTATGAAACGCTTGCGTTTACTTCGTCGGTTATTTCTTAGACTTCTTCGATTGAACCTTTTGTGGCAATTCCCTAGTGAAGATCTACAGTTTGTTCGTAAATATTTAAGTTAAGCTAGTGGTTATGGGACATGGAGCTAAACTTTTATATTTACTAGCTTAATGTAATTGACACTTCTTGATGATCATGACGATCCTTTTTATGATTTAGACTAGCAATTGTGCGATGTCTCTTTGTCTGCACGGTTAGACTAGACCTCATCTGTGTGATTTCGACTCACACATATCTCTTGTTTGCGAGGTTAGACTAGACACCATCTGTGTGATTTCGACTCACACATACCTCTTTAACTACAAGGTTAGTCTATACCTCATTGGTGTGATTTCGACTCACACATATGGGGTAGCTCCCCATGGTCTTCGGACCGCTATGTGATAGGCCTCTTTCCCTTTTTATGATTTCTGGATTTCGTGCGTTGATTTCTGGAAATTTTATGCTTCACCTATTTTCGTGATTTCTATTGATATGCTTTATCAATTTTCACATTGGTGATTTCGTTTGTCATTGACTTGTTACGAATACAAGTTTTGGGTATGATGCCCTCTTTGGATCTTTGAGAAGATTCTTGTGATATTGATTAATCTTTTGTTGATTATCATTTTCATACTTATAGTAGTATGCCATTATGGATATTATATGTTTATGCCATATCTCTTATTTTATACCTTGTCATCTGATATTTATAGTTAGACTGATCTGTTTATTATTTTCTTATGAAATAATACTCGGGTCAGACCGAGATGTTACAGGTGCTTCTTCTCGACTTCTCTCCAGGGATCTATTACTCTGATTTTTGGCTAACTACTTAGATCAGTAGTTTTTATCGTATACATTTGAGATGTCGACTCATAGATGTATACTTATTCTTTTGTGTAGCTTGTAGCTATTCTTTTGTATTATCGAGGATCTTTCTGACCACTACTCTGATGAACACTTTCATGTGTTATATATATTTATTCATATCTTTTTCCGCCTTTGTGATATGGATGTCTGTGACTGATTGATGTTATGTTTATTTCTATGTTTGTTTCCGAAGATTATATATAGCCACTGTGTGATAGCTTTGAGTTTGTATCGGTATGTCGGATTTCCTCCTTAAATGAAATGCATGTTATACTATCTGACATATCGGTGCTCGCACAAAGAAGTTACGTGGATGGTCGCTCCTCAATAGCCTTATTCTCCATGCTAGTTGACAGCACTACACCGTAGTGTTCTTGGCTAGTGTGGGTATAAAGGTGGGGCGTCACAGCTTGGTATCAGAGCCAAACTTCGGAACGATGTAGAATAATTTAGCAAGGATCATGTCCTAAGTCTTTCTTAGGAGTCGTGCTTTAGGAATTTATTCGAGTCAATTGGACCCGTTCTATCCTATTCTCTTTTATGATTCCTTGTTTTATCAATCAAGTTTGATTGAAATTCATTCTGTGAATAACTTTTTCCTCTTCTTTCTTTCTTTCTTAAAGAAGAAGAAATGGTTGGATTTGGCAGTCCTAGCACTGGTCAATCCAGTAGTCCTTCTCTGGATGGCGTATTCATGTCGGCCCAACAATTTTTGGATCTTGTAAAGAATCAAAGGTTTATCTGTGCTTTGAGTAAGAACCCCGAAAAGATTTTATCTTTGAAACTTGAAGTTCCTTTCAATCAGCTTGTGGATATCACTCTTCGACATGAAGAGGTTGGTAAAGGGAGTGTTTGTGATATTGGGACTTCCAAGAAGAGGCATATTAAGATCAAGAGCCTTAATCCCAATAAGAGAGTGAAGAAAACTACTTTTGTAGCAAAGACTCCAATCCCTAATCATGGAGGATGCTACAATTGTAATTCTAAGGAACACTATGCGAATATGTGTCCAAAACCCCATTCTTGTCGCTATTGCAAGAAACCGGGTCATCTTTTATCTGCTTGTCCAAAACTTTTGAACAAGGACATGAGAAAGCTAAATATTGTGCAAGCCCCTAACAACTCTTCTCTTAGTCAAGGTATCCATTCTATCCTTGATGACATTTATTTTGTGATTATCTTATTCGAGTTCTTTTTGATATGGGTTTCATCTCGTTATTTTTATATCAAAAGAACTTGTGATTCTTTTTCTTTAAACATTTCTGGGCTTGATGACTTCTTTGAGGATTGTGAATCTGGATTGGTGGATCCACAACACTCAATTCGCTTTTTATTGATGTCGAAATTATTTTACGTAATTTTTCTTTCCGAGCCGATTTTTACTTATGCTTCGGAATTGACTTTTGTAAGGATTGGCTTAATTATTATGAAGCCATATCCTTTGTCCCGTGTGGACTATTCATCTTCGACATTTTCAATCTGTTAAGAAGATTTCCATTTTTCCTTTGTGATTTTGATTCCAATTTGATGGCATCATTTTATTCTTTAAGCTCACATGATGAGGAAAGTGTTATTTCTCTCATTCATGTAGTTTGAGAATTTTCCGGAATTTTTGAGTTTGTCTTAGGATTATCACCTAAGCAATCTTTTGAGCGGTGTTAAGGTCTTTTTAGCTCGACCTTGCCACCGATTTTCATTTGCTATGAGTTGCGGGAGATAGCATTTCATTTACCGCATTCCGCACTCGTTATGAAACTTATGAATGACTTATTGTGTCATTCAGTTTGTCCAGCTTATTTCATCCATTATATGAATCGAGTATTCTACGATCTCGATAACTCCATTCTTGTATATATTGATTTTGGATGAAAACAGCAAATTAAAATTTTGCAAATCTTTTTCATAAGATTTATTTATAAGTACAATTTGATTTTGCTCTTACACGAGCAAAGAATATTCTTAAAGGTTTTTTAAGAAACATGTTTATAATATAAAAGATGATTTTGTGATTGTATTTCCCATTGAGTGCTTTAAGAATTCTGGTCGATGCGCTTGATCAACGTTATCGACAGGAATCTCCTAAACGCTTTGATGAGACAATCAGACACAGTAAATTGACTTGTAAAATAAAAGTTTTTCTGAAAAGATTATTACATAAAGATAATTGTAATTTTAAAAAGTTTTAGTTTTTCGGAAAAGAAGATTATTTAAAAGAACTCTTTTTCGATACTCTTATTCTTGTGATTCCCGAAGGGAACCAAGACTTTATCTTTTGTACCAATGCTAATCGTATTGGTTTGGATGCCGTTCTCTTGCAAAAGAGAGCGTGATATCACTTGTGCTTCTAAATCATTAAAGCCGATCGAGACTAGGTATGCCACTCATGATCTAGTGCTCGCGGCTATTGTTTTCGCTTTTAGAGTTTGGCATCATCATTTTTGGGGGAGAAATTTGTTCTCCACTCCGATCATAAATCTTTGGAATATTTATTTTCTCATAAGGAACTTAATATTGGATCGAGTTCCTTGCATCTTATGATCTTGATATTCTTTGTATATTCCCGGAAAGAGGAACCGTGTTGCCAATGCGCTTAGTCGTAAGAAACAAGTGGTTATTTCTTTGATGATATTCGAATGGAATGATCTCGAGATTTCCTCCACGTGTAAAATTCGAGATCGTGAATCCAATTTATGTTCATCTCTTGTTTTGGGTAGCCTTAAGGCTCATCCTTCTCTTTTAAACCGCATCCTTGAAGCTCTAAAGTAAAATTCCCGAATTGGCTTTTCTTAGTCAAAGTTGTAGGGATCAAAATAAGGTTGATGGTTTGAAAAGTTTTGAAATCGATGCTCGTGGTGGCGTTAGAGTGTTTGGTAGACTTATTGTGCCAAACATTTTTGATCTTCGTAAAGACATTTTAGAAGATCCTCGTCGTCCTAAATTTTCCATTCATCCCGGTAGTAGTAGCGATATTATTATTGGGATGGAATGAAATCTGATATTGCTAACCTCATTAAGCGTTGCATGACTTACCAACTCATTAAGGCCGTGCATCAAAGGCCCGGTGAGTTATTGCAACCTTTGTATGTTCCAATTTGGAAATGGGATCAAAATTTCCATGGACTTTATTGATAGTCTTTCCCGATTCTCGTTCGGGTCATCACAATCTATGGGTGATTGTAGACAGACTTACAAAGTCCGCCCATTTTCTTCCCGTTCGGTCCAATCGGACCGTACCTCTTTTTACTAAACTCCTCGTCTAGTTAAATTGCATGGAATTTCTACTTCTATGGTTAGCAATCGCGATCCATTATTTTGCTAATGAATTTTGTAAGGTCTTCAAAAGCTTTGGAAACAAAGCTTAATTTTAGCACCGCTTATCGTCCTCAATCCGATGGACAACCAAGCGAGTGAATCAAACTCTTGAAGATCTTCTTTCGTGCATGTGTTCTTGATTTTGGTGGAAGTTGGGAAAATTATATTTCTCTTGTTGAGTTTTCTTCCAATAATAAATTCCAACCTTGTATTGGTATGGCACCTTTCGAGGTACTCTACGGAAGGCTATGCCGATTTTCTTCGTGTTGGCTTAATAAGCCGGTGAGAACTGGTTTTAGGTCCAGATCTTTTCTGTGTTCATTCATGTTTCACCTATGATGGGTGTTGTGCGTTTCAATCGATCGGGAGAGTTAGCACCTCGATACGATGGTCCATTTCCCATCACCGAACGTATTTGTTCCATGGCTTATCGCCTTTTTATTACCGGCTCAATCTTTTGCTATTTATGACGTTTTCCACGTCTCTCTACTATGGAAATACCTTAGGGATTCCGATCTTTATTCTTGAGCCCGGTTTAATTGAGGAAACTGAAGTTTCACCAAATTTGACTTAGGAGCAGCATTCTATTCGTATCATTACTTCGGAGGTTGAACGCCTTCGAAATAAAGATATTCTTCTTGTGAAAGTTCAATGGTTCTCAAATCCTAAGGATTGCACTTGGGAATCCAGAGGATTCATCGTGCGAACACGTTCGGACTCACTCTTTCGTGCTCTTTATGGTGAACTTCTTATTTCAAATTTTCTTTTGTGTTGATATGCTTTTATGGTTGTTACTCTTTATTTTCTTCTTAAGTATTGCAAGGATGCAATTTCTTTAAGAAGGGGAGTCTGTAACAACCCGCATATTTGTTGATTTTATATTTAAATATTTTATTTAAATATTTCATCGTTCGTCGGATTTTAGTCAGAAAAGCTACTTTTTGCAAACAGTCGAATTGAGACTCGGGACCACTTCCATTGAGTTCAAAATGTCGTTTGCGACCTATTTGAGTATAAACTTTGATATATTTGGAGTTAGTGGAATTTGGCCACTTTTTCACTTAGGGCTTTGGTTTGGGCTGAACCCATTAATCACTTACTAACTCAGTCCCAACCCCCTCTTCTCTTCATTCACTTCCATTTCCTAATACAACTCAAGCTTTATAAAAAATGGGGGAAGAGAAAAAGAATTAGGAAATTCAAAGCCCTAACCATCTTTGCAAATCCAAGTTCCATATCCAAATTCAAGAAGAAGCTATTGGTAAGCCTTCTCTTCATCTTCTCCAACTCTTTCCTTCTTCAATTTCATAAATTCCTAAACCTAACTTTGGGAATGTTCTTCTTTTTTAGCATAGATTCAAGCTCATTTGGGTTGTGTTGAAGAGTGGTTGATTCTCCCTTTGCTTTCAAGCTCCTTCTTCATTGTTTTTGTGAAAAGGTGAGATTTTTATCTCACATCTTAGTCTATAACTATCTTCGATTATTAGGTATGAAATCCTAACACTTATTCTTGTGCAATTGCTTTTGGTTTGGATTGATTTGGTGAATATTCCAATTTTTAGTGTTTTGAGTTCAATTCTTTGAAAATCCTAACTTTGATGTTTTGATCATGTTTTTGGTGATGAATCGAAGAGCTTATATGGCCGGGTAGTCGATGGGCGTAAACCCTTAGTGTCGTTACTCGACCGATTGCATTTCGGAAGGGATTGGCATTCATTTGATTGGCATGGGAGTGCTGGAAAACAGGCTCCGGTTGACCGACCTCAGGGTCCGGTCGACCGACCTGCTACTCTAGCATTTCCCTGCCTCTGTTTTGAGGAGTGCAGGTTACAGGCTTCGGCCGACCGACCTCAGGGTCCGGTCGACCGACCTGCTACCCGAGCATTTCTGTCTCTGGTCCGGTCAACCGACTCAGGGAGTCCGGTTGACCGACCTGCTACCCGAGCATTTCTGTCTCTGGTCCGGTCAACCGACTCAGGGAGTCCGCTTGACCGACCTGCTCCCTTTTGCCAATTATGCCTATATTGCCTATTTGTTTGAATTTCCAACTTTAATCGATTCGTGTTGTTTCCCTTTTGTTGTTATCATTTATTATCGGCTTTGATGACATTTTCTTCGTGATTTTTGGGAATATCTATTTTGAAGGATTCAGTATCGATTTCTTTGGATTTTATTCACATCTTCGAATGTGAATTTTTATGATTGATTGTTTCTACAATCACTTCAATGATTTGTCATTTTAAAAACATAAAGGTTTCAATACTAGTATTAAATATCAAAACTTCTTCATCAAAACGATTTCAACTCTATACTCAATATCAAACTCGTTTATAAAACCATTTTCCAATCTACTAGTATATACAAACCTTTGCCTCACTCGTATGAGAAATCTAATTAAACGGCTTAGTAAAACAAGTGGTATGAAACGCTTGTGTTTACTTCGTCGGTTATTTCTTGGACTTGTTCGATTGAACCTTTTGTGACAATTCCCTAGTGAAGATCTACAGTTTGTTCGTAAATATTTAAGTTAAGCTAGTGGTTATGGGACATGAAGCTAAACTTTTATATTTACTAGCTTAATGTAATTGACACTTCTTGATGATCATGACGATCCTTTTTATGATTTAGACTAGCAATTGTGCGATGTCTCTTTGTCTGCACGGTTAGACTAGACCTCATCTGTGTGATTTCGACTCACACGTATCCCTTTGGCTTCGAGGTTAGTCTAGACACCATTTGTGTGATTTCGACTCACACATATCTCTTGTTTCCGAGGTTAGACTAGACACCATCTGTGTGATTTCGACTCACACATACCTCTTTAACTACAAGGTTAGTCTATACCTCATTGGTGTGATTTCGACTCACACATATGGGGTAGCTCCCCATGGTCTTCGGACCGCTATGTGATAGGCCTCTTTCCCTTTTTATGATTTCTAGATTTCGTGCGTTGATTTCTGGAAATTTTATGCTTCACCTATTTTCGTGATTTCTATTGATATGCTTTATCAATTTTCACATTGGTGATTTCGTTTGTCATTGACTTGTTACGAATACAAGTTTTGGGTATGATGCCCTCTTTGGATCTTTGAGAAGATTCTTGTGATATTGATTAATCTTTTGTTGATTATCATTTTCATACTTATAGTAGTATGCCATTATGGATATTATATGTTTATGCCATATCTCTTATTCTATACCTTGTCATCTGATATTTATAGTTAGACTGATCTGTTTATTATTTTCTTATGAAATAATACTCGGGTCAGACCGAGATGTTACAGGTGCTTCTGCTCGACTTCTCTCCAGGGATCTATTACTCTGATTTTTGGCTAACTACTTAGATCAGTAATTTTTGTCGTATACATTTGAGATGTCGACTCATAGATGTATACTTATTCTTTTGTGTAGCTTGTAGCTATTCTTTTGTATTATCGAGGATCTTTCTGACCACTACTCTGATGAACACTTTCATGTGTTATATATATTTATTCATATCTTTTTCCGCCTTTGTGATATGGATGTCTGTGACTGATTGATGTTATGTTTATTTCTATGTTTGTTTCCGAAGATTATATATAGACACTGTGTGATAGCTTTGAGTTTGTATCGGTATGTCGGATTTCCTCCTTAAATGAAATGCATGTTATACTATCTGACATATCGGTGCTCGCACAAAGAAGTTACACGGATGGTCGATCCTCAACAGCCTTATTCTCCGCGCTAGTTGACAGCACTACACCGTAGTGTTCTTGGCTAGTGTGGGTATAGAGGTGGGGCTTCACACTATTCCATTAAGTTTAAAATTATTGAAAACATATATTTTGATATATGGGATGACCCATTTTCATTCCGGAGATAGAACGGGCTTTTCGGGTCGTTATCGTCAATTCAAATCTATTCGAATGTTCATTCTTTCTTATCGGGCTTGGTTGTATAAACAGTTTTTCTCTCAAAGCCTAGCATTCACTTCCTCATTACTGTACGTACAATTCTTTCTGGCTATCTTTTTCCTAAATGGCAGAAACTCCATTTTTCTAGATTCAAATTGCAAATCAAATCAAATCGAAAAATTAAATCCCCTCAAACCATATCGAATTTTATATTGTTGGGAAGGTTTCGACGAATGGAACCTACGTCTAGTGTTCGTTTTTCGTAACAGTGCCTGAATCAACCACAAAGCGCGGTCAAAGCAAAGAAATCACGAACCTTAATCGACATCAATCGGCGAGGTTGGCTTGTGGGTTTTGTAGAGATTGCTGTGTGGAGTGGGATGGTAGTGGCCGCACGACCTGAAACGGAGGGAGGTGACCAGATTTTTTGAACTAAGGTTTCGAAACCCTAGGGGTTCACTGGCAGCGCGACTAACAAGGGAACGACGGAGCATTTCGGGAGGCAGGGTTGGGTGCGGTCAGGCCAGAGGTGATGGTGGTTGTGGCTCGAAACGGTGACCGGAGTTGGTGGGGGACGATGGTCAAAGTTGCGGTATGGGTTCGTGTCCTGCTATGTTCGAACAATTCACGGGTTCGTGACCGAGTAGAGGAGAAAGCAGGTGACGTGTTAGATAAGGCATTTTTTTTCTTTTCTTTTTATTTATTTATTTAATATCGTATAACTTCTAATTGGTATAACTTTTGCATACGATGTCGGATTTACGCACGGTTTCTTGCACTGCGATTGTAACGAAATTCCGGACATTTTAGGACAGGTTTGACGTATTCTGAGACTGTTGAATTTTAGGCCCTATTTTGGATTTTAAATTGATTTAAAATCAAAGGTGAGTGTTTTAACCCACTCACAATTACTAAACTACCTTATGTTAGTTAAATTTAATTTATGATGTGATTAGAAATTAATGGATCGATGTTTGGAAATTGTCATTCTAGTTTAATTTGACTTTTATTGCATTTAATCATCGTTTAATTTAATATTGAATATAAATTGTCGATTTAATACCTGTTATTGAGGATAAGTTATCTATTGATGTTTATTGATTAATTTGGATGATGATTGTGATGGATGTTTGATTGTTGACATTGGATGACTGGATGTTGTATTTTATATTGTTATAACACTGCAAGTTCCCTATGGGTTGAAATGATACATACCCGAACGATCTATAGATTAGGGAAAAATCTTTATGGGTTGAAATGATAGACTCGAGCGATTTTATGGATTTTTATTAAATTCAGGATTGCGGTTTGAAAATGATATATAATTGTAAAAAATTAAATTGTGGGTTGAAATGATAAATATCCGTATTATTTGACCATAGGGTATAAAATTATATACGGACACTGGATTGGTTAAATTAAATGATTTTTAAGTCCTTATATTTTGAATTCAGTTAACTGGCATTTTGAAATAGAAATTGATTTATATAAACTGAACTATTTTCGATAATTCAAGCGTTAATGTTGAAATTGGAATTGATTTAATGAATTGTTCAAAGGATTTAAATTGGAATTTTAAAGTTGAAGAGTTAAATATAAATGAATTTATCGGAATTGAGTTATGGAGATGTTTGGATATAACTTTGAAATCTAGTTTAAACTAATTTAAACTATTTTAATTAATTTAAAATATTTTAATCAATTTAAACTATTTTAATCTATTATAACCTATTTAATCCAATTTAATCTATTTTACCTATTTTAAACTAATTAAATTTATTTATTCTATTTAATATAATTTAAATCTATTTTAAATTTATTTAATCTATTTTAAATCTATTTAATATAATTTAAATCTATTTAATCTATTTTAAATTTATTTAATCTATTTTAAATATATTTAATATAATTTAAATCTATTTAATTTATTTTAAATCGATTTAAATCATTTGAAATCAAATTAAATCAAATTTAAATCTATTTAAATCTATTTTACTATTTCAACTATTTTAAACTATTTTAAAACTATTAAAACTATTTATGACTATCTAAACTATTTTCTAAAATTTCAGACTGTGTATTGTGGAAGTATTTATATTTAAATCCTTGATGATGATTTACAACCTAAGTTGGAATTTGGAATTGGTACCTTTTTGTGAAATAACATATCTTAAGTAAATATGATGATTTGAAATGAGGGTTTAACCTATTTTGAGAATATGATTTTGAAGTGAATATGGTTTTGAAAGTGAATATGATTCCGAAAGTGATATGGTTTGAAATCAAACATGATACTTTGATATTAATTATGAAATGGTTTTGGAAATGTAAAAGGACCATCCGGTGTGAAATAAGCGTTTGGTTGTTAAAGAGACCAGGTTCGGATATTTTCATACTCTCTGCCAATACCGAAAACCACATTAACAACTGTGTACGTAGTGGAGATTCCAGAAATGAAGTAGGATGGTTTGGCGAATGATTCTATATGAGGTATTTACGTGACCCTGACTCCCGTGAGTCAGCTTGATGTGGTTAAAACAGGAGCTACGCCGGGCCAAGTGAGGCCATTCCTCCTATCGGACACATTTCTTCGATACCATTCTATTACTTTGTGATTGATTTGGTGGCCACCCCTTGATTTTGATTTGGGAGTGTGTTCCGAGGTGGGCGGTAGTAGCTGATATGCATTACCACCAGTCCGGATCCGCAATTGGTATATCTACCCTGTCATTTCCTCGAGTGTCGTGTCGCATGCCCTATCACGCCTTCTACAACTTTGTTTTGTACCATATCTATGGAGTGCCCTCTAATAGCCCTCCAGTTTACGGAGGAATTACAGTACTGTATAGACTATGGGAATATATAAAAATGTGTTAAGGGGGATATGGGTAACGCCTTAACGCTATTTTAATACTTTACTTTACTATAGACATATTATAATAGCGTATTGTACTACTTAGTAGATAGTTTAACAGATCCTTAGAAGATGGTAATCCCGAACATCTCTTAAGTTATTGCACTAACGTTGACACTAGATAGGAGATGTCAAACCCCGTAAACATCTCTGACGCCGTTACACTCATATTTATTTACTGTTGATTTAACTTACATAAGATCTTTTAGTTCTAACTCGAGTGTTTTGTCTTTTCAATTCGCTCGGGTCAGTCTAAGCTTTTCAGTTTATCGAAGACAGCTTTCTGGAGGATGAAGACGAAGATTTTGTGCTATTATTATTTATTATATTTATTCTGTTATCCCGCCTTTTGGCAAGGCCGTGACACCAAAAGGTTGACTGGAAAACTAAAGACAGTTCGTCGCAAAAGTTCGTTATACACTGTTTCACCATGGATATCAATGAATTTTGTCCGAGCCCGGATCAGGCTACAATTGATAGGACACAACAAGCAGAGTCATGAAAGCCAGCACTCCAAATTTCAAGTCAATCCGAGTTCGTATGATCAAGTTATGATCGATGCAAGATGGAAAAGAACACCCTATTTTCATATCCATCAAATGGCCTGGTTTCGTATCGATCAACGTTGACCTCTTCGTATCCATCGGCAAAAGATATGTTCAAATCCATCAAGTTTCTCCTACTTCGAATCCATAAATGTTGCTAGACTTCATATCCATTGCATCCGCATCGATCAGAAGGGAATTAGCCTCGCGTCTACCTGGTTCGTATCCATCAAATTAAAGTCCTTCGAATCCATCGAGTCAAGGCGGCGAGGTCTCCGGGACGACTCGATCAAATGGGCGAAGAAAGCGGATCGATGCAAGGTATGCGCTCCACATCACCACGAGAGCACGCGCAGGCGATCGATTCGAATCGATCGATTCGAACCACACAGCCACCGAGAAACTCCATTTCGAATCGATGATAATTCACGAAATACAAGTCCAAATGCTATGAAATTTTCACTGGAGCTTACATACACATTGAAGAGTGTCCACACCAAATTTCAGCTCGATTGGATGATTCTTTGATCGATTCGAATGGATTTCGAATCGATCTCGAAGTGGGCCCAACTTTCCTGAGGCCGGGCATATGGGCCCCCTCACATGCCAGAAGTGGTTTCCCTAATTTTAGGTGAAATATCAGCCTTCTACACCTATAAATAGAGCCCCTGGTCATTCAGAAAAGAGGTCGGATAATTTTAAGAGCTAAAGAGCGCCTAAATTCTGCCAGATTTACTCCAAATCACCACTATTGCCTTAGATTCAGACTTAGATTAGAAAATCTGTGGTACTACATGATAAGAAACTGTGATCTTCAAGTATCAAGCAATAAAGTCATCAACTTCAGAGTGGACGTAGGCAAGATCGCCGAACCACTATAAATCCTGTGTCATTTACTTTTTTTTTTTTAGTTTCCTGAGTGATTTGCATACTTATTTCTCTACATATTTGATATTTGTGATCTGTGATTGCGAACTGTTGCCTTCAACGGCTATTGGGTGTTTGTGACCAAATTTGGCGCAAACATTTTGGTGCTTTCACTGAGAACACGCTAGTTCAGGGATTCTACCGCTTGAAAGTTGAATTCGAAGGTTTAAGAGTTCAGATTTAAGAAGTTATGACGAGGCAACCAAGCAGAAGACAGAGACCAGAGAGAAGTCAACACGAAGGAAGTCAAGAGGCTTCCTCAGGAGCGAATCAGGCATCAATCTTCATCACCACGGATGAGATGGAGACAATGATGAGAAGACAAGAGGAAATGATCCAAAATTTGTTTCAATAGATTGGGAAACTTGGAGCGCAGAATCAAGGAGCAACCAGAGTTCAAAACAAAGCAGGACCATCTGGTGTAGTGCCAGAAGTAGGGGGTACACACTTAGGACATGTTGATTCGAACCCGGGAAGAGAGGCAAGGACATCCGAGCAACCTGGCGGTGATAGAGGGATGAACGCTCGGCCAGGGAGGCAGACACTAGAAATCTCACATGGCCTCGGGGAGCAGATCGAAGGTAGTGAACGAGGACTACAGCTTGGAGACAATGATAGATTGGCAGAGATGGTCAGGCGAGCCATGAGAGGCGGATTAGTAAACAGAGATCTTGAAGACGTGAACAGGTGTCCCTTTTCTCCTGCGATTAGGATGGCTAGGAACCCACCAGAATTCAAGTTACCATCAGTGGAGATGTACGATGGGAGGATGGACCCTGCGGTCCATCTGATGAAGTATATGAGGCATATGGAGGTACTGGGGGCATCACAAGAAGTCATGGCCCGGTGCTTTCCATTGTATTTAAAAGATATCGCAGCATTATGGTTTAGGCAGTTGGAGAATGTCTCCATAAGAACATGGGCAGATTTAACTGAAAGATTCATGGAGCAATTTAGGGTCCACATTGCAAGACCCAAGAATGTGATGAGTATGGCAAAGCTAAAGCAGAAAGTTGGGGAGTCTTTGAGGAATTTTCTGATGCGTTTCAATGCAGCAGCAGCATCGGTGGATCGACCGGATCCATCCATGATTATGATGGCAACTGTGTCCGGAATAGCAGATGGCACAGAATTCAAAAATTCACTAACTAAAGACACACCTATGGATCTAGGAGAATTTTACCATGAGGCAGAAAAGTTTTTGTGATTAGAGGATGCTCGTATAGAAAGAGAAGAAGAAATCGATGTTTACACAGTTAGAGGCGGTAATTCACCTGGAAAAGGTGCATAGACTGGTAAAGGGAAGCGGAAAGCTAGAGAAAATGACGACAGGTTAAAGCGGCAATGGAAGGAGACGCGATTTACCACCTATTCAGAACTGAACGAGAGTTTGGAGCAAATCTACCAAGACACCAGAGAGCAAGTTGCCTATCGTAGACCAATGCGAAGGGATCCAACTGTTGACGAGAAAAAATCAAACAAATATTGCTTATTCCACGAGTTGAATGGACATAGCACAAATGACTGTAGACACCTGAAGGATGAGGTAGAAGGGCATATCAGGAACGGTAGGCTACTTCAGTATGTGAGGAGGCGAGCTCCAACGGTGGAACCAGAGCGACCACCGTCTACATCAGCTAGGGGTGGCCTCGAGCCGGGGCAACGTATGGTTATCAATTGATCAAAATAACGATGAACAAGTCGTAAACTTCTCACTAACATGGTTAAATCATTTACACATGTGGGAGATCGCGAACGATCCACAGACATGCTCTGAATGACCATTGACCATATCATAATGAGAATTTACACTTTAACATCCTTGCTTTACTTTTGTTTCATGTTGATTTGGACATTTAGACTTTGCTTGTTTGAACATTTTTGTTATGGGATTCATGTGAACGTTAATTTGATATCTGCAATTCTGTAGAAGAAGTTACTCGGGTATGCTTTGGATCGCGAACGGTCCATAAGCACACCTTGTATGACGATGAACCGCCACGATCGCTGATTCAGAAATTCACCCGAACGTGAACCTGACATCGATAATACTAAGTCCCCCCCCCCCCGGGCACACTCATTTGCCTCGAACGGCACCCGACCACGAACGGTCACCGTTTGCCTCGTACGGCACCCGACCGCGAACGGTCACACTTCATTTATTATAATATTCGATCGCGAACGATCACATTCTGCCTCGTGCGGCATTCGATCGTGAACGATCACATTCTGCCTCGAGCGGCACTCGACCGTGAACGGTCACAATTCATTTAGTATGATATCCGATCGTGAACGATCACACTTTGCCTCGTGCGGCACCAGATCGCGAACGATCAAATTCTCCCTTGCACGACACTAGATCGCGAACGATCACAATCCGTCTAGAACGGCATCTGACTTCGAACAGTCACAATCCGTCTTGAACGACATCTGACTTCGAACAGTCACAAATCATCTAGAACGACGCTCGATCGCGAACGATCACAATCTATCTAGAACGACATCCGACTTCGAACAGTCGTAATCTGTCAAGAATCACACTCGATCGTGAACGATCACAATTCGCCTCGAACGGCACCCGGCCACGAACGGTCACCATTCTCCATGAACGACATTCGACCGCGAACGGTCACACATACCCTCAAATGACATACGATCCTGAACGATCGTCATTCATGGTCAGATAAAAACTATCAATTTCTTTGCAGGTCATCAACAGGATATGAACATCCAGCTTATGGAACTACAAAACACACCTTCCTATCGCAAGGCATGTTTTGGGGGGCAAATGTTATCCCGCCTTTTGGCAAGGCCGTGACACCAAAAAGTTGACTGGAAAAATAAGGACAGTTCATCGCAAAAGTTCGTTATACACTGTTTCACCATGGATATCAATGAATTTTGTCCGAGCCCGGATCAGGCTACAATTGATAGGACACAACAAGCTGAGTCATGAAAGCCAGCACTCCAAATTTCAAGTCAATCCGAGTTCGTATGATCAAGTTATGATCGATGCAAGATGGAAGAGAACACCCTATTTTCATATCCATCAAATGGCCTGGTTTCGTATCGATCAACGTTGACCTCTTCGTATCCATCGGCAGAAGATATGTTCAAATCCATCAAGTTTCTCCTACTTCGAATCCATAAATGTTGCTAGACTTCGTATCCATTGCATCTGCATCGATGAAAAGGGAATTAACCTCGCGTCTACCTGGTTCGTATCCATCAAATTGAAGTCCTCCGAATCCATCGAGTCAAGGCGGCGAGGTCTCCGGGACGACTCGATGAAATGGGCGAAGAAAGCAGATCGATGCGAGGTATGCGCGCCACATCACCACGAGAGCATGCGCAGGCGATCGATTCGAAGGGATCGATTTGAATCGATCGATTCGAACCACACAGCCACCGAGAAACTCCATTTAGAATCGATGATAATTCACGATCTACAATTCCAAATGCTATGAAATTTTCACAGGAGCTTACATACACATTGAAGAGTGTCCACACCAAATTTTAGCTCGATTGGATGATTCTTTGATCGATTCGAATGGATTTCGAATCGATCCCGAAGTGGGCCCAACTTTCCTGAGGCCGGGCATGTGGGCCCCCTCACGTGCCAGAAGTGGTCTCCCTAATTTTAGGTGAAATATCAGCCTTCTACACCTATAAATAGAGCCCCTGGTCATTCAGAAAAGAGGTCGGATAATTTTAAGAGCTAAAGAGCGCCTAGATTCTGCCAGATTTACTCCAAATCACCACTACTGCCTTAGATTCGGACTTAGATCAGAAAATTTGTGGTACTACATGATAAGAAACTATGATCTTCAAGTATCAAGCAATAAAGTCATCAACTTCAGAGTGGACGTAGGCAAGATCGCCGAACCACTATAAATCCTGTGTCATTTACTGTTTTTATTGAGTTTCCTGAGTGATTTGCATACTTATTTCTCTACATATTTGATATTTGTGATCTGTGATTGCGAACTGTTGCCTTCAACGGCTATTGGGTGTTTGTGACCAATTTTGGCGCAAACATTTTGGTG
Source organism: Allium fistulosum (assembly GCA_030737815.1). Lineage (NCBI taxonomy): Eukaryota > Viridiplantae > Streptophyta > Magnoliopsida > Asparagales > Amaryllidaceae > Allium > Allium fistulosum. The sequence goes on from CM060904.1 coordinate 825,395,934, forward strand.
CTTTCACTGAGAACACGCTAGTTCGGGGATTCTACCGCATGAAAGTTGAATTCGAAGGTTTAAGAGTTCAGATTTAAGAAGCTATGACGAGGCAACCAAGCAGAAGACAGAGACCAGAGAGAAGTCAACACGAAGGAAGTCAAGAGGCTTCCTCAGGAGCGAATCAGGCATCAATCTTCATCACCACGGATGAGATGGAGACAATGATGAGAAGACAAGAGGAAATGATCCAAAATTTGTTTCAACAGATTGGGCAACTTGGAGCGCAGAATCAAGGAGCAACCAGAGTTCAAAACAAAGCAGGACCATCTGGCGTAGTGCCAAAAGTAGGGGGTACACACTTAGGACATGTTGATTCGAACCCGGGAAGAGAGGCAAGGACATCCGAGCAACCTGGCGGCGATAGAGGGATGAACGCTCAGCCAGGGGGGCAGACACTAGAAAGCTCACATGGACTCGAGGAGCAGATCGAAGGAAGTGAACGAGGACTACAGCTTGGAGACAATGATAGATTGACAGAGATGGTCAGGCGAGCCATGAGAGGCGGATTAGTAAACAGAGATCTTGAAGACGTGAACAGGTGTCCCTTTTCTCCTGCGATTAGGATGGCTAGGAACCCACCAGAATTCAAGTTACCATCAGTGGAGATGTACGATGGGAGGATGGACCCTGCGGTCCATCTGATGAAGTATATGAGGCATATGGAGGTACTGGGGGCATCACAAGAAGTCATGGCCCGGTGCTTTCCATTGTATTTAAAAGATATCGCAGCATTATGGTTTAGGCAGTTATAGAATGGCTCCATAAGAACATGGGCAGATTTAACTGAAAGATTCATGGAGCAATTTAGGGTCCACATTGCAAGACCCAAGAATGTGATGAGTTTGGCAACGCTAAAGCAGAAAGCTGGGGAGTCTTTGAGGAATTTTCTGACGCGTTTCAATGCAGCAACAGCATCGGCGGATCGGCCGGATCCATCCATGATTATGATGGCAACTGTGTCCGGAATAGCAGATGGCACAGAATTCAAAAATTCACTAACTAAAGACCCACCTATGGATCTAGGAGAATTTTACCACGAGGCAGAAAAGTTTTTGTGATTAGAGGATGCTCGTATAGAAAGAGAAGAAGAAATCGATGTTTACATAGTTAGAGGCGGTAATTCACCTGGAAAAGGTGCATAGACTGGTAAAGGGAAGCGGAAAGCTAGAGAAAATGATGGCAGGTTAAAGCGGCAATGGAAGGAGCCGAGATTTACCACCTATTCAGAACTGAACGAGAGTTTGGAGCAAATCTGCCAAGACACCAGAGAGCAAGTTGCCTATCATAGACCAATGCGAAGGGATCCAACTGTTGACGAGAAAAAATCAGACAAATATTGCTTATTCCACGAGCTGAATGGACATAGCACAAATGACTGTAGACACCTGAAGGATGAGGTAGAAGGGCATATCAGGAACGGTAGGCTACTTCAGTATGTGAGGAGGCGAGCTCCAACGGTGGAACCAGAGCGACCACCGTCTACATCAGCTAGGGGTGGCCCCGAGCCGGGGCAACGTATCGTTATCAATTGATCGAAATAATGATGAACAAGTTGTAAACTTCTCACTAACATGGTTAAATCATTTACACATGTGGGAGATCGCGAACGATCCACAGACATGCTCTGAATGACCATTGACCATATCATAATGAGAATTTACACTTTGACATCCTTGCTTTACTTTTGTTTCATGTTGATTTGGACATTTAGACTTTGCTTGTTTGAACATTTCTGTTATGGGATTCATGTGAACGTTAATTTGATATCTGCAATTCTGTAGAAGAAGTTACTTGGGTATGCTTTGTAGGATCTAGATTAACCCTAGAGGGGGGGTGAATAGGGTTATCGCAAATTTTCTCAAATTAAACGCGGAAGCAATCAGCAGATAAATAAATATGCAGTAAAGTAAATCACACACAAATTTACCCAGCTTCGGCAACCCCTGCCTACTGCTGCATTCCCATATTTCTATTAGAATTAAACAGTCTCCCACTTACAAACACTCTGACAGACTCGCAGACACTCGCTCCCGCTCACAAACACTCCTACAGACTCGCACACCCTGCTCCACCTATAAAGCTTCGTAAATTCGCAAACTCTGCTCCCGCCTATAGAGCTTTGCAAACTCGCAGCCCCCTGCTCACTGAACTAATTCTAACTAGACAATCTGACAACACCTAAACCCTAGGTGGTGATTAACTCTGACTGGACTTTGAAAAAACAAAATACAAAATACAGTTTGAACACTAGGGCAAAATATAGAATGACAGTTTAAAACACTTTTGCCCTCAGAATAAATTTGGCCTAAAAACTAGATCAATAAAACCTGGCCCAAATTTAAAAACTAAACTAAAACCCTACAAACTCAAATTAAATCTAAATTTAAAACCCTTAATGAAAATAGGCCGGCCCCTTTAAACTATTATCGACCCGCTGTTTTATTTCTTCGACTCCCTGATTATTATCTTCGGCCCAATTCGTTCTGAGATAAAATAATGGTGACTCCAAAATTGGAGCTTTCAGCGATTCTTCGATTCTCTGATAAATAATGGCGGCTGTGATCCTTTTCTCGTTCGATCTGAAATGGAGTCGGCTTTGTTCGATGTTTCTTCGATCTGAAAAATTAGGGCTTGACAAAATTTGGGTCGCCGACGTTTGTTGATTTGCCTTTTCCTCTGTTGATCGGCCGACTCCTCGAGCTAGCTTCGGCTGCTTCTTTTCGTTGCTTATGGAATTAGGTCTTCGACCTTGCTTTTGCTTCTGTGAGAAATTGCTTGCGATCTCGACTGTTGGTTCGGTATGTATTTCTCTGTTGTTCTCTGAACTTGAATACTTTTGCTTTATTGTTGGTGATGATTGGGTTTTCTCTGATCTTCACCACACCTCGTCAATGATGATTTGGGTCTCCTTATATAGGCGTCTGATTTGGTTTACGTGATATTCAGGTTGTTGAAACTTTCCTGTTTTAAGCTTCGATATATTTGGGAATTTCTTCCAACTCACGGCTTTGTTTTGAACGTGCGATCTTTGAATTTATTCCATAAACTTTCCAAATTTATACCTCTGACTTTTTCAACTTGTAAGCGTGATTAACATATACAACTTTGACTTGAAATTTCTTGACTTCACTGTGACTTCGATGATCTTCTCTGATCATCTTCACTACTGTATATATATACTGTTCTTTGACCATATGACATTGGCTTCATTACCTTGTTGCTCCTGCATGTAGTTTGACCATTTGTGTTCACTGTGTATTCATGTGCATTGATACTCTAGTCTTGATTCACTGTTGTTGTGCATTCATTGTAGCTGCTTCCCTGTGCACTTGTTCTTGATCATCTCTGAGTTCTTCCCTGTTGATTAGCTCATCTGGAATTTTGTCGTTGACCATGGCCATGACATTATTTACTGTTGATCATTCTTTCTAGAGTAGGTTCTGCATTCATGCATGTTGGCATTCATGCACTTGATTGTTGTACTTGATTCATCTTCTCTGTTGAACTGCATTGATGAACTTGATCATGTTGGTCTTGATTTTCTGGTTGATGTAGAAGTTTGTAACTTGATTTGTGTACATTGATGATGTTGAGCTACTTGTAGCTAGACCATTTGTAGCTGTGCACCTCATTGTTTACTAGTTGTCTTGCTCAGTTGATTCATACATGCTTGCATCCATGTAGATGTTGACACTGGTTGTAGTCTGGTCTTTGATACCTGTTTGCATTTGAGTTCATCCTTATTTGTATTGTTGCAGTATCATGTTGACAGACTTGATCACTTGAGTTTTCCTGCTTGGTGGCTTTTGTTGTTGTCCAGTTTGTACTTGTCTTGTTGAACTTGTACATGCATTTGCCTTGTTGCAGTTACACTTTGAATTTTGATCGAGCCCATTTGCATTTGTGTTGAATCTAATTTTGATTTGACCTTGTGCACTCGAGTTGGCGAGGCAGTGCACACGTGCATACGTGTGTACTGCAGCCACTCGTGATTACCTGTCCCTGATATGAATACTGATATGCACAGATATTACACAATCAAAGATGATGACGTTTAACCCATATATCTGAGACAGCTTTAAAAACAAATTTTATATTTTTGCAAATCAAATTCGTTTCTGTTCAGATTACTGCTGTAGATTGTTAATTATACAGGTACACAGGAAACAAGACAAATACTGGAGTTGGACAATGCAGATTCAGAAAAAACAACTGAGTGTTTGAGTGATGTAGTGAGGAAATCATTGTAACAGTGAAAGTGTATGAGTGAGAGTGAGCTATAAATATGAAATCAGTGTACTGTAAATATTGTACTGAATAAAATATTATTTTGAATAAAATACTGTTTTGAATCTGTTAAATTCTGTGCAATAGTATTCGTACTCAAAATGAATATTTATTCCTATGTGTATAATCTGCAAACACATCTATAATTCGATATATATTTTGTTATCATCAAACACTAAACACACATCAAACATGCTTTGGATCGCGAACGGTCCATAAGCACACCTTGTATGACGATGAACCGCCACGATCGCTGATTCAGAAATTCACCCGAACGTGAACCTGACATCGATAATACTAAGTCCCCCCCGGGCACACTCATTTGCCTCGAACGGCACCCGACCACGAACGGTCACCGTTTGCCTCGTACGGCACCCGACCGCAAACGGTCACACTTCATTTATTATAATATTCGATCGCGAACGATCACATTCTGCCTCGTGCGGCATTCGATCGTGAACGATCACATTCTTCCTCGAGCGGCACTCGACCGCGAATGGTCACAATTCATTTAGTATGAAATCCGATCGTGAACGATCACACTTTGCCTCGTGCGGCACCAGATCGCACGACCTCCATGGTAATCCCGAACATCTCTTAAGTTATTGCACTGACGTTGACACTAGATAGGAGATGTCAAACCCCGTAAACATCTCTGACGCCGTTACACTCATATTTATTTACTGTTGATTTAACTTACATAAGATCTTTTAGTTCTGACTCGAGTGTTTTGTCTTTTCAATTCGCTCGGGTCAGTCTAAGCTTTTCAGTTTATCGAAGACAGCTTTCTGGAGGATGAAGACAAAGATTTTGTGCTATTATTATTTATTATATTTATTCTGTTATCCCGCCTTTTGGCAAGGACGTGACACCAAAAGGTTGACTGGAAAACTAAAGACAGTTCGTCGCAAAAGTTCGTTATACACTGTTTCACCATGGATATCAATGAATTTGTCCGAGCCTGGATCAAGCTACAATTGATAGGACACGACAAGCAGAGTCATGAAAGCTAGCACTCCAAATTTCAAGTCAATCCGAGTTCGTATGACCAAGTTATAATCGATGCAAGATGGAAGAGAACACCCTATTTTCGTATCCATCAAATGGCCTGGTTTCGTATCGATCAACGTTGACCTCTTCGTATCCATCGGCAGAAGATATGTTCAAATCCATCAAGTTTCTCCTACTTCGAATCCATAAATGTTGCTAGACTTCATATCCATTGCATCTGCATCGATCAGAAGGGAATTAGCCTCGCGTCTACCTGGTTCGTATCCATTAAATTGAAGTCCTCTGAATCCATCGAGTCAAGGCGGTGAGGTCTCCGGGACGACTCGATCAAATGGGCGAAGAAAGCGGATCGATGCAAGGTATGCGCTCCACATCACCACGAGAGCACGCGCAGGCGATCGATTCGAAGGGATCGATTCGAATCGATCGATTCGAACCACACAGCCACCGAGAAACTCCATTTCGAATCGATGATAATTCACGATCTACAAGTCCAAATGCTATGAAATTTTCACAGGAGCTTACATACACATTGAAGAGTGTCCACACCAAATTTCAGCTCGATTGGATGATTCTTTGATCGATTCGAATGGATTTCGAATCGATCCCGAAGTGGGCCCAACTTTCCTGAGGCCGGGCATGTGGGCCCCCTCACGTGCCAGAAGTGGTCTCCCTAATTTTAGGCGAAATATCAGCCTTCTACACCTATAAATAGAGCCCTCATGTTGTTCCGCTGCATTTATTTATTTTTTATTCTTGTTGTATGTAACTCTATTCTGTATTATAAAAGTTTAATCAATGTTATTTGTAAACAGTTTCATGAATTGTTTATTTGATTATTATATTTTTTCATTTCGCTGCGAGATTCTATATTTGTTTTTTTCTTTCTCTGCTTTTTCTTATTTACCCCATAACAATCTACCCTTTTCAATGGTTTGAGTCTGACGTGTGTGTCTGCTTAAAACGTCCAAAAAGGCAGGTCGTTACACATTAAGTATAGTCAGGCTAGCTTAGAACAATGCTCTAGTGTATCTCTCAATCTCAAATAATAAAATATCATCATCAAATCATAGAAATTAACAAGAAGGATTGGTCTAGCACACAACAATAACCTAAATAAATATAAAGTGGACACTCCTGGATTTGTGGAGCTCATAAAATAAAATAAATAACATCCATATATTCAATCAATAAAGAATAGGTTATCTGCTTGAAAAATATAGGTTGTCTGCATATCAATCATATAAATGTAAGATAAGGGGATTGATCATACACTTGACACAGTCACATGTATAATTATAGCTCATCATCTTACGTGAAGAGTATAAGTAATATATGTCTATCTACTACACATCAAAACCAGATGGGAGACGGATGGTCATCTACTTGCTCTAAAAGCCGCACGTATTCGTTTGAAAAGACTCCTACGATCTTCAGATACCTCCCGTCAGGATCGTGACAATATCAACCGGTGTGCTCGTCAATGCAAGAACTCAACTCGATCACGAGCCAGCACATGCCCTTATGGTAACAAACTTCTGGAATAGGTGACACAGGAGCGAATGCATATAGCGATAGCACATAGCTATATTTAGGGTGTCACGGATTCGGGGTGTGACTCTGCATCAGGCAAAGGATGCCGTAAATCATCAATATGGCAAGGATGCCATAAATCAACAATGTAAAAAAGGATGTCGTATATCATAAATATAAAGGCAGATGTTGAATACTAACAGTTATGGAAGATTTAGAACTTTAAAAAACATGGAAGGTTACAGCATATCAATAATATACGAAAGATTATCACATATCGAAAATGAAAAGAAGGTTGCATCATATTATCCAAAATAAAGGTGTTGAATGTCAATAACCCCAAATAGGTGTTAGAAATAAGCAATGTTAAGGGGATACATAAGATTGACAACATTAAGAGGGTATCAAATACCGATGATACAAGGGGATACCGGGCTTTTACCTGGGTGGCATGTAGCATCAATACCGCCTGCCTCTATCCCTATAATAGATCCTTTAGGCCATTCAAAAAATGGCAAATCATTTCTTTTCTTCCTTCTTAAATTTGAAAAGTTGTAACCCTAAATTGAATCAGGGCAAACTCAAGAATTTTTCGTAACTTTTGAAACTAATGAGAACAAGGACTTGAACAATTTTGTATAGCCTATTTCTCATGAATTATGCATATTTAACTGTTACTGAACTGTGAATGTGCATAAGACAAATCCTTGACTAGGATTCGGACTTATAAAAATCCTTTAAGCCCTTATCTAAATTGAGGGTTATCTTGCATAATGCCTAATGTGCCTAGGAGACATATAAACAAAGAACAGTGACTCATGTGAATCATCTATCTAGTCCGTTAATAGTGGACTATTGCACAATTAAGTGACTTAGCAATTTTACCTTTGGATATATGGTTCAAAATTTTCAACAATTTCACTATTCTACCAAAGGACATAGACATTATAGGACTATTTCAAATAACATCATTGTGTATTAATTCTTGAGTCAATCTTTGGTTTAACAACATTATTATCATATCGTGGATGTTAGACCAAACTTTTGTTTAGCATGGCATTATAAATGATAGACCAATTTTTGGTTTAACATTTTGGCACTAGAAGAAGGTCCCGAACCTCCAAGTCGTTATAACTTTATCTTAAAATTAATTGCTTGAAATATTTTCAGGAAAATGGTGAAAGCTAAGAGAATTAACGTTCCAAATGAGGAGATAATACAACAAATGACATTAGAAGACAATGTCACTCCACGCTTCAATCCAGAAAATGTAGAACCTGGTCGACCTTCAAAACCAGTAAAGCCAACAAATAGTGAGGTTAAAATCAAAGATTTAACGCGGCAAATGGCGACAATGCAAGAATTACTAGAGAAGGTCCTTTTATAAAAGTCTTCCAAAACAAAAAGGTTCACTGAAGGAGAAGAGGTTGAATCTCCAAGGAGGAATCTAGATACTTCCTTGCTCAAAAGTAAGGAAAATGGCAAAATCGTTATGACCCCATAGAAAAGAGTAATCCAAAATCTAGAGCTGTAGTATTCTCTCCAAAATAGCTAGCGGATAATAAGGTTAAAGCTGATCGCCAGGAAGAATTAGCAGAAAGTTCTAATGAACAATCGAGAAGTTCAATCTCATGTAAGGTGTACAGGCCTTATAGAGGTAATTACCACTATGATGAAGCTTACTTGAGAGATACGGCTGATAAAATGGCAGAGGACATGCTTGATATCAATGGAAAGAGGATCCTTGATCCCAGGGTCAACAAATTTTTTTGTAAAACCCCTTTACAGAAAGAATGATGTCTATCAAAATTCCATCATACATCAAGGTTCCATCGCTAAGGTATAACGGGACCACCGATCCTGATGATCATCTTCTAGCCTTCGAGAGCCAAATGGACCTCATAATGCTTCTAGGGCCATATGTTGCAAGCTCTTTCCGACCACTTTTCAAGGAGAAGTTGTTAAGTGGTATAGACATTACAGGGAGAAAACCATTTATTCTTAGAAGAAATTCTCTTACGAATTCTCGACACAATTGTGTGTATGCAAGGACCCTGCTATCGATTCTAGTATGTTGTCCAATGTTAAGTGGAGAGTGGAAGAGCTACTCGATGAATACTTGAAAAGATTCAACATGGAGGCACGAAAAGCAGAGAACAGGACTGACAGAGAGAAGTTAATGTCAATGCATTCAGGTATGATTGATTAAACCCCCTTTTAGAAGGAACTTTACATCCATGGATGCAGTCCTTCAAGATTTTCACTTCCAAGCTGACAAATTCATCCATATGGATGAGATGTTTCAAGCTAAGAAAAAGTCTCAAACAAAGAAGGAAGCAGGAAGATCTGAAACTTTGATCACCCTAACAAGAAGCCAAGATAGGATGAGAGTAAGAGAGGAAGATGGAATGAGATCCCGAAATCTAAATACGTGGCTTTAAACAAACCAATCTCTTATATTTTTGCTGCAGCTAAAGATGGAGGCTACTTCCCAACCTCTTACAAGGCAAGGAATAACCCCAAGGTAAGAAGGGAAGGAGATTATTACGTCTATCACAAGGCGAACGGACACAAAACAAATGAATGTCATGTTTTGGCTGGAATCATTCAAAACATAATTCGATCTGGGCTCTTGAAAGAGGTTGTTAAGGAGATTCAGAAACCTACTCATCTTGAGGAGAATAATTAGAGTCCTTCAAGCAACAATGCAAATTTCATAGAAAATGATTATCAACCAGATTTTATCCCTCCGATCAGTAGCATATATGTCATCCATGGAGGTCCCCATCTCTTTGGAAACAGCAAAGGAGTCAAGAGCAAGTATATAAGGGAGGAAAGAGATGTAATCTTTTCTATTTAGGAGTAGCCACCACTCAAAAATCTCAAATACCAACTTCAAATGCCCAACTTAACAATAACCACACAGGAGTTGAGAGGGGTTCGTCACCTCAATAATGATCCACTGATGATAACTTCGCAAATTGAGCTCTCTATAGTAACAAAGATTTTATTCGATACTGGAAGTGCAGTGAACATCATCTTCAAGCATGCCTTCGATCAAATGGGTATTCCAAAGGAGAAGCTAGAGCCAAACTTTGAACTAATCTTTAGGTTCAACAATAAAGGGTCTACTTTAATATAACAAATCAAACTCCTGATGCAAATGGGAATTCCACCACATTCTAGAACTTTCAAAAATCTATTAGTGATAAAGTACTAACCTTCCTACTATAACACTTTCTTTGGGAAACCAGCCCTGGACAAACTAGATGCGTTCATGTCATCAAAATATCTAATGGTGAAATTTATAACTAAGAGTGGATGGGGACGATAAAAGGCGAGCAATTTAGCTCTCGAGAATTGTATTTTGCTGCACTTGATAATTGACAAAGATAGTACATCTTGTTACAATTCGGAGAAAGGCAAATCAATCAAAACTAAAATAAAAAAGCCCTTGGATAATGGCCCTTCAACCCAACCATCTAAGGCAAATAAGGGGCAAGAGCAATTGAGAAAGCCATGTGTTAAAAAGATTTAACTTTTCCGAGAGGAAAAGAAAAAGGAAAGAGGAAAACTGTTAGCGCCAAAATTGGTCACTAACCCCCAAATGCAAATGAAAGCACCAAATAACAATCACCGCTCACAGATAGAATGTATGTAGAGGATGTTAATATGAAGAATAACAGAAATTAAGATGAAAGCGGTAAAGACAAAGAATTTATAGTGGTTCGGCTGACTCCGGCCTACGTCCACTCTCGAAATTTCCTTTTTATTGATGTTCGAATCAATTAAAGTTACAAACTGGTGGGATAGCCTTAGCCTTAGGAAATAGAAAGTTAGAGAGTAGGAGAGAGGATCCTCTTTTATTGTGCCCCTGCCTCTCTATTTATAGACAAAGACGGGTTGGACTTCCCTGGTGGGCCTGGCAGCCGAGTACCTCAGCCCAAATGGAGTGGTCTCCATATGCCGAACCATGGATGCCGAACGCTGAATGCCGAACGTTGGGAGGTGCGAGATACCGAGGTATGGAGGTGCGAGGTACTGAGGTATGGAGGTGCGAGGTACTGAGGTATGGAGGTGCGAGGTGCTGAGGTATATAGGTGCGAGGTGCAATGCCGAGCGATCCTTAGTGCCGAACCTCCATCATGCCGAACGTCTCTAGATGCCGAACAATACTGGGGTGAGGTGTGCCGAACGGTCTTGGAGTGGAGGTATGCCGAACGACATTAGAGTGAGGTGTGCCGATCGGCATTGGAGTGGAGGTATGCTGAACGATACTGGGGTGAGGTATGCCGAACGGTCTTGGAGTGGAGGTATGCCGAACGACATTAGAGTGAGGTGTGCCGAACGATCTTGGAGTGAGGCCGGACGCTCTGCATGCCGAACGACCTTAAATACCAGTTGACCCATTCGTGTCGAATCGTAGAATAGCCGAACGTTCATGGATGCCGAACGTTCCTTATATGCCGAACAAAGCAGTTGTGCCGAACGTCATTTGAGTGAGGTGTGTCAAGCGACACCCGGGTGAGGTGTGCTAAGCGACACCCGAGTGAGGTGTGCTAAGCGACACCCGAGTGAGGTGTGCTAAGCGACACCCGAGCGAGGTTGATTCCTGAAATTTGTATCGTCATAACTTGAGCATATGAAGTCCGATTGACTTGAAACTTGCAACTTTGGCTTCCTCCTCTTTGATCGTCGTGTCATATCAATTCTAACTTAATTTGGACTTGGACAAAATTCATCGATGTCCATAGTGAACCTGCGGTATACAACTAATATTCGGAACAAGTAATCATTGATTTTTTGCTAATTCCTTGATATCTCGACCTTGCCAAAAAGTGGGTTAACACTTTGCCCCCCAAAACATGCCTTTTGGTAAAAGGCGTGTTTTGAATAGCTTCAGATCGAATGCAGTGAGCTTATGTTCTATTTATTTCTTTAGTATTGTCAATCAGATTTATGGCTGTTCGAAGCCGAATCAGTATCTACTTCCACTTACGGAAGTCAGTAACCAAATTCTATAGCCTCTCTGAACTATCGATGGTCACTCCGGACCCTTGCTAAGTCCATTCCAAACTTAACGATTGAATAGAAAGATCATGTTGCACTCCGGCGTTGCTTTCTATCCCTTGCACTCCGGCCCCAGTTAGGGCATATAGCGATGTCTTGGTTGTTCTAAACCGATCATAGCCTCTTCGGGCTCTTGCTGGATCCCATCCTGTCACTCTCCGGTGAAGGGGAAACAACGTTGAGTGAGCCGATCCTGTCGCTTTTCGGCGAAGCGACTCACTTCTTGCACTCTGGTTCAGTGTGTCTGAACATTAAGCGATATCTTGGCCTAAATCGTCGCCCGATCATAGCCTCTCCGGGCCCTTGCTGGATCCCATCCTATCACTCTTCGGTGAAGGGGAAACAGCGCTTAAGCAAGTCGATTCTGTCGCTCTCCGGCGAAGCGACTCACTTCCTGCACTTCGGTTTAGCGTTTCTGAACATTAAGCGATGTCATGGCCAAAATCTTTAAGCCAATCATAGCATCTCCGGGCTCTTGCTAGATCCCATCCCGTCACTCTCCGGTGAAGGGGGAAACAGCGCTCAAGTGAGTCGATCCTGTCGCTTTTCGGCGAAGCGACTCACTTCTTGCACTCCGGTTCAGCAGTTCTGAACATTAAGCGATGTCATAGCCAGAATCGTTAGGCCTATCATAGCCTCTCCGGGCTCTTATCGAATCTCGATCCAATCACTCTCCGGTGAATGAGAAACAGTGCTTAAGTGAGTCGATCCTGTCGCTCTCCGGCGAAGCAACTCACTTCTTGCACTCCGGACCCCGTCTCTCCAGGTAGGGTCATAAAGCGATCATCATTTTGTATTAGTACGTAATATTCGTCCTTTAACTCTCCAGTCAAAGGCTTATTTAGGAAATTCAAGTTTATTTATTAAATTCAGACCCTAGATGTTCAATCTCAAACATCAAGGAAAAACTAAACAACGCCTCTCCGGGCTGAACGGTCTATACCATCTCAGAGCATGCCTAGGGATCTCTCCGGTTCCCATACATGAGTGAGTGGAATAGCCGTTTTATTTTGAAAGCAAATCTAAGAAAAGTGATTGACCAGAGTTCATATCTTGAACTTGGCCCTTGCCATCATGATCAGTTGATGACGAGTCGTGATCCCGATCCTGGATCGTTCCTGTTACGTGGAGGCGGTGGCTGTTCAGGCCTTACCGCTGCTGTCGGTTCTTTGACATATTGTGGCAATCTACCACTCCTGGCATGTTCTTCCACCTCATCCTTTAGGTGGCGGCATTCATCGGTCGTGTGCCCATCCAGCTCATGGAATAGGCAATATTTTCCAGTTCTGCGTTCCCGCTCTGTGGGATCTCTTCTCGGCGGCTTTCGATAAGGGAGCTGCCCCCGAGTTTCAGTGTAAATTCGTTCCAGGCTTGCCGTCAAACCGGTGTATTGCCTGAATCTGGGTTCCCAGAATTTCTTCCGTTTATCAGGACCGTCCTGTGCATCGTCCTGCTTTCTCTTTCCTTTGTCTGCTCCAGACTGTCCTCCTGCGGTTCCTTCGCTTCGTGTAGTGTTTATTTCCTGCCTCTCGACTCGTGATTCCTCTAGTCGAATGAATTTTTCAGCTTCATGATAAAACTCTCCTAGATCTTACGGTGGGTCTCTGGTCAGAGAATCTTTGAATTCGGTGCCTTCTGCAATTCCTGCTACTACCGCCATCAAATTCATTGATGGATCCGGGCGATCTACAGAAGCCACCGTTGCATTGAATCGCAATAGAAAATCTTTTATGGACTCTCCGGTCCTTTGCTTTATCGAGGCTAAAGTCATCACACTCTTGGGTCGCGTCACATGGACCCTAAACTGTCTCATGAAGCATTCCACTAGCTCACCCCATGTCCTGATTGATCCAGTCTCTAGTTGTCTGAACCAAAGCGCAGCCAAATCTGATAAAAATAAAGGGAAGCATCGTGCCATCACTTCCTCGGATGCCCCCAGCACTTCCATATGCCTGATGTATCTGGTAACGTGCATGGTCGGGTCTGACTTTCCATTATAAGTATCCAGCGTGGGTAACTTGAACTTTGGAGGATTCCTCGCATTCCTGATATTCGGAGTGAACGGGCTCCGACTGACATCCTCTAAGCCTCCGCTTGACAATCCTCCTCTCATTATTCGCCGCACTAATCCAGCCATCCTTTCATCTCCATCAAGGGGTTGTCCCCTCAACATGCCTCTATCCTGCCCCCCAGGTCTCGAAGGGTATTCTGGGTAATATTCTTCATGTGGTTCATTAATGTTGGCGTTAGCTCTAGCCTGCTGAGCTCCGTCCGTGGGTCTTCCAATGTCAGATCCTGAGGGTCTGCCCCCAAGCCCTTGTTGATTGCCTTCGGGAACTGCATTCTGTTCTTGGTTCTGACCTTCAGCGTTCTCTGTAGCTCTAGTCTCCTGCCCCATATCGGCAGCAACTGCAGCCGGTCCTAAGTTCTATGCTCCGGCTGTTCTCATCTGTTCAAAGAAGCTCTGCATCGCTTCTTGTTGGCTCTTCATCAATCTTTCGTGAATCGAGTCCATCATTGCCTCCATCTCGTTTCGAGTGATGTAGATCGAGGCTCGGCCCTCTCCAGCTCCAGAGGAAGCTTCTTGACTCCCTTCCTGATTGCTCCTTCCTGTCGCTTGCTTCCTAGTTGATGGCCTGGCCATTGCTTTCTAGAATCCAAGTTCCTAGCTCCAAAATTCCCAAGTGTTTGCGTTCTCAGTGAAAGCACCAAAGTGTTAGTGCCAAAATTGGTCACTAACCCCCAAATGCAAATGAAAGCACCAAATAACAATCACCGCTCACAGATAGAATGTATGTAGAGGATGTTAATATGAAGAATAACAGAAATTAAGATGAAAGCGGTAAAGACAAAGAATTTATAGTGGTTCGGCTGACTCCGGCCTACGTCCACTCTCGAAATTTCCTTTTTATTGATGTTCGAATCAATTACAGTTACAAACTGGTAGGATAGCCTTAGCCTTAGGAAATAGAAAGTTAGAGAGTAGGAGAGAGGATCCCCTTTTACTGTGCCCCTGCCTCTCTATTTATAGACAAAGACGGGTTGGACTTCCCTGGTGGGCCTGGCTGCCGAGTACCTCAGCCCAAATGGAGTGGTCTCCATATGCCGAACCATGGATGCCGAATGCTGAATGCCGAACGTTGGGAGGTGCGAGGTACCGAGGTATGGAGGTGCGAGGTACTGAGGTATGGAGGTGCGAGGTGCTGAGGTATGGAGGTGCGAGGTGCAATGCCGAGCGATCCTTAGTGCCGAACCTCCATCATGCCGAACGTCTCCAGATGCCGAACGATACTGGGGTGAGGTGTGCCGAACGGTCTTGGAGTGGAGGTATGCCGAACGACATTAGAGTGAGGTGTGCCGATCGGCATTGGAGTGGAGGTATGCCGAACGGTCTTGGAGTGGAGGTATGCCGAACGATACTGGGGTGAGGTATGTCGAACGGTCTTGGAGTGGAGGTATGCCGAACGACATTAGAGTGAGGTGTGCCGAACGATCTTGGAGTGAGGCCGGACGCTCTGCATGCCAAACGACCTTAAATACCAGTTGACCCATTCGTGTCGAATCGTAGAATAGCCGAACGTTCATGGATGCCGAACGTTCCTTATATGCCGAACAAAGCAGTTGTGCCGAACGTCATTTGAGTGAGGTGTGTCAAGCGACACCCGGGTGAGGTGTGCTAAGCGACACCCGAGTGAGGTGCGCTAAGCGACACCCGAGTGAGGTGTGCTAAGCGACACCCGAGCAAGGTTGATTCCTGAAATTTGTATCGATCATAACTTGAGCATATGAAGTCTGATTGACTTGAAACTTGCAACTTTGGCTTCCTCCTCTTTGATCGTCGTGTCATATCAATTCTAACTTGATTTGGACTTGGACAAAATTCATCGATGTCCATAGTGAACCTGCGGTATACAACTAATATTCGGAACAAGTAATCATTGATTTTTTGCTAATTTCTTGATATCTCGACCTTGCCAAAAAGTGGGTTAACAAAAACCTAATAGACGAGGAAATAGATGGCAAAGAAATTGTCACCGAATTAGATTGCAGAAATGAGCAGGAAAAGATAAAGCCAACCAAAGTCATAGAAGAAGTAAGCCTAGATTCGCTTGATCCGACACAAATAGTAAAGATCAGAAAGGAGTTAGACAATAAGCTCACAGAGGAACTTATTTAGTTTCTTCAATCTAGCAAGGATGTATTTGCTTGGACCCACTCTGACATGGTCAGAATAGATCCAGCAACTATGAGTTATGCCCTGAACATAGGTCCAAATATCACTCCTATTTGATAAAAGAAAAGGCAGTTCGATAAGATTTGAGCTAATGCGTTAAAAGAGGAAGTCAAAAGGTAGCTTGAAAATGAATTCATTAGGGAAGTTTTCTACCTAAAATGGTTGGCCAATCCCTTCTTCATCAAAAAGCCTAATGGAAAATGGAGAATATAGGTCAACTATATTGATTTGAATAAAGCATGCCTCAAGGATTTTTATCCCATGCCTTGAATAGACCAATTAGTTGATGCAACATATGGACATAAATTGTTGTCTTTTATGGATGCATACTTAGGATATAATCAAATTCCTATGTTCAAGCCGGATGAAGAACATACAATTTTCATAACAGATTGGGGAATATGCTACTACAAAGTTATGCCTTTTAGGTTGAAGAATGTAGAAGCAACGTATCAAAGATTGTTGAACAGAATGTTTAAAGAACAAATTGGTCGAAACATGGAAATATATGTAGATGATATGCTAGTCAAATCTCAAGAGAAAGTCAATCACCTGAAAGATCTTGAAAAAATGTTAGAAGTATTAAGAAAATATAAAATAAATTTGAATCCGTAGAAGTGCACCTTCGGGATACAATCTAAAGTTTATGGGATATATTGTCAACGATAAAGGAATTAAGGCCAACCATGACCAAATCAAGGCGCTTAGGGACATGGAGGAGCCAAAGACAAGTAAACATATGATGAGCTTGAATGGAAGAGTAGCAGCTTTGAACAGATTCATCTCTAAAGCTACTAATAAGTGAATATCGTTCTTTGATGTGATCAAAAAGAAGAAATACTTTGAATGGGTAGAAGATTGCCAAAAGGCCTTTAAAGAATTAAAAGATCATCTGGAAGAGCCTCCAATCTTATCTAGCCCGGTAAAAGGGGGAAACTTTACCTCTATATGCAATTTTCGAGCATGCGGTAAGCTCTTTTTTTAATAAGGAAAGAGAATGGAACCCAACTTCCAGTATACTTTATTAGCAAAAGGCTAGAAAATGCATAAATCAAATACTCGGTCATATAAAAGTAAACATGCTGTTTAATGCTCACCACTCAAAAGCTGAGGGCCTACTTCTAAGCACACTCGATCAAAGTTCTAACCAACTTTCTACTCAAACAAGTTTTCAGCAAACCTGAGGCATCATGAAGGTTAGTAAAGTGTGGAATAGAGCTTAGCCAATATGATATTGAGTTCCAACCTCAAGTGGTGAATAAAGGACAAGGTATGGCCGACTTCATAAATGAACACACAAGATTCATCAAAGAACAGTCAAAAAAAGAAAGGGACTTGAAGCCCAAATAGCAATTGTTTGTTGATGGATCTTCAAATGAACAAGGAGCTAGTGCAAGATATGTGACCATTACTCCTGACGGACACCGGTTGCTTTATGCAATGAAATTAGTTTTTCCTGCTACCAATAATGTGGTAAAATATGAATTGATAGTGGCAAGGCTTACTTTAGCCTTACAATTAAAAATTACAAGGATTGAGATCTTCAATGATTCCTAATTAATGGTAAATCGGTTAAACCAAACGTATCTCTTCAATGATTCCAACTAATGGTAAATTGGTTGAACCAAACGTATCTCTTCAGTAATTCCCAATTAATGGTAAATCGTTTAAACCAAACGTATCAAATGAAAGATGCCAAATTGGTTCTTTACATAAAAAGGTGTTAAAGATGTTGACCTAATTTGAAGATTTCTTGATACATCAAGTACCAAGAGGGAAGAATTCCCAAGCTGATTCTTTGGCCAAGTTGGCTAGCTCACGAGGAACACCAGAAACATGAATTGTACTAGTCAGTTTCCAACCAAGTCCTAGTATAGAGGAAGAGGTCTCCAAACCAAAAAATGAGTCCATGGTATTAACAAGATCTCAAGCCCTTAAACAAGCTGATAAAGAAAATAAATCAAGAAATGCAAATGAAGAAAACCAAGAAAGAATGGTTTCTATAGAGATTAGTAGTCCATACGAAAATAACTGGATGACACCCATATTATGTACTTGGTAAGAGAAGAACTTCTAGCGGATAAAAGGGAAGTCGGAAAAAATAAAGCGCCAAACCTCAACTTTTATTATGATGGACGAAATATTTTACAAAAAAGGTATTCACTCCTTTACTTGAGATGTGTTAGTGAAGAAAGTAGTGCGAGATTACTAAGAGAAGCCTATGAAGGGTTCTATAGAGATCATTCTAATGGAATAAAATTAACCAATATGGTCATGAGGCAAGGTTTTTATTAGCACCAAATGAGTATTGATGCAGTAAATCATGTAAAGAGATGTGATAAGTGTTAAAAAAATTCAACAATTGGCATAGACCTCCTACTGAATTAACCCCAATTTCTAGTCCATGGTCTTTTGATGTATGGAGAATCGATTTAATTGTACCATTACCTATATCCAAAGGTGGAGCTAAGTTTGCAGTAGTAGCCATCGATTATTTTACCAAATGGATAGAAGAAGAACCATTACCAAACATAACATCGGGAAAAGTGTTAAGGTTTGTGATTAAAAAACATAGTCACATGGTTTGGAATACCGTATAAGATAATATCTGATAATGGAACTCAGTTTGAAAGTAAAGAATTCACCAGATTCTATAATAAGAATTGAATAATCAAAAGCTTTTCATCTATAGCTCATCCAAAGGCTAATGGAGCCGTTGAAGCTGCCAACAAAACCAATAAAATTATTCTTAAGAAATGACTGGGCAAAGCAAAAGGATATTGGGTAGAAGAACTACCACTAGTGCTCTAGGCATATAGAACTTCTACTAAGACTGCAACGGGTCATACCCCTTTTTCTTTAACATATGGATGTGAAGCAATGCTTTCAATCAAAGTTGAGGTTCCATCTCATCGAAGAATTGCATATGCATTTGATCCAAATCAAGAATTAAGGAAAGAATCCTTAGATTTTATCAATGAACTAAGGGATAAAGCAGCGATACGAACGACCGAATATCAACAAAAGATATCAAGGTACCATAACTCCAAGGTTAAAGGAATACCATTTCAAAAAGGTGATTTAGTACTTCGAAAAGTCATGGCAAATACCAAAAATCAATCAAACGGACCGCTTGGACCAAATTGGGAATGTCCTCTTATTATTCATGAAGTAATTCCACCAAGGACTTATCGATTATGTCGACCTGATGGAAACTTAATAGCGAGAACTTGGAATGCCAAACATTTAACGCCTTACTTCCCTACAATGGATGAATAAAGAAAATTGAGACAAGCATATCTATGAAATAGATAATATATGAAAGAAGGGAACTAAAAGGAAAAGTCTGAATCACTACCTAAGATGATAGTAAGGGGCGAAAGAAAGCCTTTGATCCTACTACAAAGGCCTAGTCAAAGCACCTCCTAGAGGAAGGTCGGAGTAAGCCTTTTGTCCCTTCTACGATAGCCTGGCCAAAGCACTACAAGCCTTCGGCCCCGCCTACATGGCTTGGACGGAGTGCCTCCTAAAGGGAGGACAAAGTAAGCCTTTGGTCCCATCTAAGATGGCCTGGCCAAAGCACCGTACCAACTTTCGGTCCCTCCTATAAGGCCTGATCAGAGCACGTCCTAGAGGGAGGACGGGTAAGTCTTTGGTTCTACCTAAGATGGCTAACCAAACACCCCAACCGATCTAAATCATTACCTATAAGGAATAAGGGGCTCAAACCTAAATCATTACCAAAAGAGTGATAAGTGTTTGGACCAAAATTGGTCACAAACCCCAAAAGTAGTGAAAGCACCAGTGTTTACACACAAATCTCCAATATCCAAGTATAGATCTCAGATCCAGATAAAGTAGAGAATAAAAATGAAGAAATAGCAAGTTAAAAGGCAAGAAAGTAAGAAAGAACACAAGGTTTATAGTGGTTCGGCAATCTCCGGCCTACGTCCACTTTGAATCGATTCTTTTATTCCATTTTGTATTGAGATTGCAATTACAAGCCTTTTAAACATAATGCTAGAGTTTCGCCTCCAAAAAAGAAGAAGATCCCCTTTTTAGCTGCCGTAGGACTGCTACTTATAGGCGTTGATCTGAAAATATCCACCTCAAAACATGGAATACCTCTTCTCATGCGCAGGTGGGCCCGCCAGAACGATCCAGAGCGATTTTAGATCGATCCATGTACAATTCGTATCGATCCAAAAGTGGTACAATCGAGCTGAGATCGATCATCGATGTTCTTGAGTGCATAAGGAAGCCCCTATGAAAATTTCATAGCTTTGGACTTGTAGATTTCTTGTTATGATCGATGCAAGTTGGTATTTGAGAGTAGGCTGAATGCTCTGTGTCCATGGATTTCGTATCCATCCATTATACTGCTTTTGTATCCATCAATATAGGCTGTTCATATCCATCCAATGTTACCACCTTTGTATCCATCAGCTGCTCTTTATTTCGTATCGATCCTTGAATGCTTGCCTTTCGTATCGATCTTGTGCCTTTGCTCGTATCGATCTGGTTCCATTGTTTTATGTCCATCAGCTCATACTGATCCCCTTATGCCAGCTGTCCTCTTCATATCCATTCTTTGCACCCATCAAGGTATCGTTCCCGAGTGCCTCCTTCATATCGATCTATAAGCGATCGATATGAAATGTCCATCCGAGTTCCTGAAACCGTTGCTTCTCTCTTTGTATCGATCCCACCCTTGCTCGATACGAAATGTATTGATGTACTTCGCCAACTAATCGATACGTGCGCATCGATCTGAGCTCCATATCCATGAACCTATTTCATGTCAAAAGCCGACCGATCAATGCAAAGGCCATCGATGCGTGATGCATCGAGTCGAAGATCGATCGATCCGAACATATAATCACCTCGATCGATACGAAAATATCGATCCTAGCCCATTTATCACCGATATTGATCCATCCATAACTCAAGCAAATGAACTCCGATTGACCTAAAATTTGAAACGTAGCTTCTCCAAGCCTTGTTCATCATCCCCGATTGACCCCACCTTAATTGGAGCTCGGTCCAATTTTGATGGTATCGATCATAGCCTTGTTTTCTAATCAATCTCCGATTCTGATATCCATCCGTTTTAGCCAATTTGTTGATATCCCGGATTTGATCAAAAGGCGGGGTAACATTTTCCCCCAAAACATGCCTTGCAGTAGGAAGGCGTGTTTTGAATAGCTTCAAATCCAACATCCAAAGTCCATATCCCATCCATAGCCATGCCATCCAATCCATTATCAAGCCATCCTATCCATGTGCCGTGGCCACATCCTTGTCTAAATCTATGACTGCTCCAAGTCGATATCCGATTCTGAATCCAGTAACCAAATCCTTAGCCAGTTTCATAGTCATTTGAACCCGTCAACCAAGTTTTAATTCATCCATATCCAATAACCAATAACCAAATCCATGACCTCTCCGAGTCGATATCCAAATCTGGGACCGCTCCGGGCCTTTAGCCAAATCCAGGACTACTCCGTGTCCACATCCAATGCTTAGCCATTCAAAGCCGAAATCCGAATCCATGACCTCTCTAGGTCTAAATTCAAATCCATGGACCTCGCCAGGTCATTTTATCATACTCCGGCCTCGACTCTCCGATCAAGGACTTGTATATTCTCCAGCCTCGACTATCCGATCAAGGACTTGTATATTCTCTCTCCGGTCTCGACTCTCCAGTCGAGGGCTTTTATATTCTCCGGCCTTGACTCTCTGGTCAAGGACTTTTATATTCTCCGGCCTCGACTCTCCGGTAGAGGGCTTTTATATTCTCCGGCCTTGACTCTTCAGTCAAGGACTTTAATATTCTCCGGCCTTGACTCTCCGGTCAAGGACTTTTGTACTCTCCAGCCTCTCCAGCCTAAGGCTTTTATATTGTGTTCGAGTCCCTTCCCTCGCTCTCCGGCGAAAGGACTCATAACTTGCGATTACTGCCCTGTCTCTCCGGTCGGGACCGTAATCATGTGACCTATATTATTTATTACATTAATTCAAATCCAATCATCACAAAGTCCAACTGACAAAATGAAAGTCCGTACGACCAGGAAAAAACTAAATAAAAGTCTATACAACCAAAGAAGAAACCAAAGTTTGCAGAAAAACAGAAAGAAAACAATATTTCATAGACCCGAGCATCACAGTTTATCATCATCTCAGAGCATGCCTAGGGTCCATCCTCGATCACGTACAAGTGTAAGTGACTTAGCCGTATTACTTCGAGGTCTGTTACTTATTCCATGCCACAAACCCAATCAGTTGATAACAAGCTGATGATGCCTAGATCCAGTGCCATCTTCTTTTGAGGTGGGCAGTGGTTGCTCTTGTCCTACCGCCACGGCTCGATTCCTTATATATTGCTGCAAATGACCATTCCTCACATGCTCCTCAATGATATCCTTCAAATGCCTACAGTCGCTCGTGCTGTGCCCGTCCAACTCATGGAATAGGCAATGTTTTCCCGATGCCTATTTGTATTCAAAGGGTTCCCATTTTGCCGGCCTTCGATACTGGAGGCACCCTCGAGTATCCAAGTAAATCCTTTCCAGAGTTTCAGTTAAGTCTGTATAAGAAGAGAACTTCGACTCTCTCTGTTGCCTTCCCGAAGTGTTGTCGCTGTCATTCATTTTCCTTTCGCTCCTATCGTCTTTGTTTGAATCCTCCTTGGGTGGACCTCCGCCTTTTACCGCATAA
The DNA here is from genome assembly GCA_030737815.1 of Allium fistulosum. Lineage (NCBI taxonomy): Eukaryota > Viridiplantae > Streptophyta > Magnoliopsida > Asparagales > Amaryllidaceae > Allium > Allium fistulosum. The sequence goes on from CM060904.1 coordinate 825,418,828, forward strand.
ACTTCAGCCTCTCTTCCTTCTCCCTCGGCCTTTGCATTCTCCTGTCGCAGAAACCTTTTCGCTTCGTGATAAAACTCCCCGATATCCATCGGTGGATCCCGTTCCAAAAATATCTTAAAATCTAAGTCATCGCAATTCCTGAGACCGCTGCCATCAAAACCATCGACGGATCAGGTCGATCCACCGAGCCTACCGCCGCATTGAATCTGGTTAAGAAATTTCTAAGTGATTCTCCCTTCCATTGTTTCATCGATGTCAAAGTCATCACATTTTTGGGTCTGACTATGTGGACTCGAAATTGCCTCATAAACCTCTCAATCAGCTCTGTCCATGCGCCAATAGAACCGCTTTCCAGCTGTGTGAACCATAATGTTGCTATATCTGTCAAATACAAAGGGAATCACCGCGCCATGACTTCCTCCAATGCCCCCAGCACTTCCATGTGTCTCATGTACCTTGTTAAGTGAACATCAGGATCTGTTCTCCTATCATACATCTCCAACATTGGTAGTCTAAAATTCGGTGGGTTCCTAGCTCGCTTGATCGTAGGAGCAAAGGGACTCCTATTCACATCCTCCAAGTCTCTATTCGCCAATCCTCCTCTCATAACCCGTCTGATCATGTCCGCTAACCTATCGTTGTCATCAAGTGGTAACCTTTGCCTGCCATCTCCAACTTGCCCCCCGAGCCCGCGAGGGAATCCTGAAACTTGTCCTTCTGGATGAGTATCCATATCTCGGTCAACTCCAAACTGCGCTACATTGCCTGGCATCCTTCCTGGAATCGTGCCAACATGATTTGGGGGAATGCCCCCGAGTACAGGAGCTGCTCCCGATGGTCCTACTCTGTCCTTCTTGCTTCGTTTCCTTGATTTCGATCCTGGACTGCCTCCATTCTTGTTACTACAGCTTCATGATTATCATTTCCATACATCTCCTGCTACTCCGTTCCTTTGGCCTTGGGCTCCAACTTGTCCAACCTGGCGGAGCAGATTATGTATCATGTCCTCTTGCCTCTTCAGCATCGCTTCCATCTCATCTTTAGTGATATAGATTGATTCCTGATTCGTTCCAGCTCCGGAGGAAGCCTCTTGACTACCCTCTTGATGGTTCCTTTCTGGTAATATCCTTCTAGCTGATTGCCTAACCATTGTCCCTTCTATATCTGACCTTTAAGCTTTCCAAATCTGAACTCCAAATCTGATGTAGCGGGCGCTAGTCCTTCTCAGTGAAAGCACCAAAGTGTTTGTGCCAAAATTGGTCACAAACCCCAAAAGTAGTGAAAGCACTAGTGTTTACACACAAATCTTCAATATCCAAGTACAGATCTCAGATCCAGATAAAGTAGAGAATAAAAATGAAGAAATAGCAAGTTAAAAGGCAAGAAAGTAAGAAAGAACACAAGGTTTATAGTGGTTCGGCAATCTCCGGCCTACATCCACTTTGAATCGATCATTTTACTCTTTTTTGTATTGAGATTACAATTACAAGCCTTTTAAATTAGTAAATAAAATGACAGAGTTTCGCCTCCAAACGAAGAAGAAGATCCCCCTTTTAGCTACCGTAGTACTGCTACTTATAGGTGTAGATCCGAAAATATCCACCTCAAAACATGGAATACCTCTTCTCATGCGCAAGTGGGCCCGCCAGATCTATCCAGGGCGATTTTAGATCGATCCATCTACAATTCGTATCGATCCAAAAGTGGTCCAATCGAGCTGAGATCGATCATGGATGTTCTTGAGTGCATGAGGAAGCCCCTGTGAAAATTTTATAGCATTTGGACTTGTAGATTTCTTGTTATGATCGATGCAAGTTGGTATTTGCGAGTAGGCTGAATGCTCTGTGTCCATGGATTTCGTATCCATCCATTATACTGCTTTCGTATCCATTAATATAGGCTGTTCGTATCCATCCAATGTTACCACCTTCGTATCCATCAGCTGATCTTTATTTCGTATCGATCCTTGAATGCTTGCCTTTCGTATCGATCCTGTGCCTTTGCTCGTATCGATCTGGTTCCATTGTTTTATGTCCATCACCTCGTACCGATCCCCTCATGCCAGGTGTCCTCTTCATATCCATCCTTTGCACCCATCTAGGTATCATTCCCGAGTGCCTCCTTCGTATCGATCTATAAGCGATTGATACGAAATGTCCATCCGAGTTCCTGAAACCGTTGCTTCTATCTTAGTATCAATCCCATCCTTGATCGATACGAAATGTATTGATGTACTTCGCCACCTAATCGATACGTGCGCATCGATCTGAGCTCCATATCCATGAACCTATTTCCTATCAAAAGCCGACCGATCAATGTAGAGGCCATCAATGCGTGATGCATCAAGTCGAAGACCGATCGATCCGAACCCATAATTACCTTGATCGATACAAAAATATCGATCCTAGCCCATTTCTCACCGATATTGATCCATCCATAACTAGAGCATATGAACTCCGATTGACCTAAAATTTGAAACGTAACTTCTCCAAGCCTTGTTCATCATGCCCGATCGACCCCACCTTTATTGGAGCTCGGTCCAATTTCGACGGTATCGATCATAGCCTTGTTTTCCAATCAATCTCCGATTCTGATATCCATCCTTTTTAGCCAATTTGTTGATATCCCGGCTTTGATCAAAAGGCGGGGTAACATTTTCCCCCCAAAACATGCCTTGTAGTAGGAAGGCGTGTTTTGAATAGCTTCAAATCCAACATCCAAAGTCCATATCCCATCCATAGTCATGCCATCCAATCCATTATCAAGCCATCCTATCCATGTGTTGTGGCCATATCCTTGTCTAAATCTGTGACTACTCCGAGTCGATATCCAATTTCGAATCCAGTAACCAAATCCTTAGCCAGTTAGTTCCATAGTCATTCGAACCCATCAAACAAGTTTCAATTCATCCATATCCAATAACCAAATCCATGACCTCTCCGAGTCGATATCCAAATCCGGGAGCGCTCCCGGCCTTTAGCCAAATCCAGGACTACTCTGGGTCCACATCCAATCCTTAGCCATTCAAAGACGAAATCCGAATCCATGACCTCTCTGGGTCTAAATTCAAATCCATGGACCTCGCTGGGTTGTTTTATCCTACTCCAACCTCGACTCTCCGATCAAGGACTTGTATATTCTCCGGCCTCGACTCTTTGATCAAGGATTTGTATATTCTCTCTCCGTCCTCAACTCTCCGGTCGAGGGCTTTTATATTCTCCGGCCTTGACTCTCCGGTCAAGGACTTTTATATTCTCCGGCCTTGACTCTCCTGTCGAGAGCTTTAATATTCTCTGGCCTTGACTCTCTGGTCAAGGACTTTTATATTCTCTGGCCTCGACTCTCCGGTCGAGGGCTTTTATATTATGTTTGAGTCCCTTCCATCGCTCTCCGGCGAAAGGACTCATAACTTGCGATTACTGCGCCGTCTCTCCGGTCGGGACCGTAATCGTGTGACCTGTATTATTTATTACATTAATTCAAATCCAATCATCATAAAGTCCAATTGAAAAAATGAAAGTCCGTACAACCAAGAAAAAACTAAATAAAAGTCTGTACAACCAAAGAAGAAACAAAAGTTTGTAGAAAAACAGAAAGAAAACAATATTTCATAGACCCGAGCATCACAGTTTATCATCATCTCAGAACATGCCTAGGGTCCATCCTCGATCCCGTACATGTGTAAGTGACTTAGCCGTATTACTTCGAGGTCCATTACTTATTCCATGCCACAAACCCAATCAGTTGATAACAAGCTGATGATGCCTAGATCCAATGCCATCTTCATTTAAGGTGGGCGGTGGCTACTCTTATCCTACTGCCACGAATCGATTCCATACATATTGCTACAAATGACCATTCCTCACATGCTCCTCAATGATATCCTTCAAATGCCTGCAGTCGCTCGTGCTATGCCCGTCCAACTCATGGAATATGCAATGTTTTCCCGATGCCTGTTCGTATTCAGAGGGTTCCCTTTTTGCCGGCCTTCGATATTGGAGGCGCCCTCGAGTATCCAAGTAAATCCTTTCCAGAGTTTCAGTTAAGTCTGTATAAGAAGAGAACTTCGACTCTCTTCGTTGCCTTTTCGAAGTGTTGCCGCTATCATTCATTTTCCTTTTACCCCTATCGTCTTTATTTGAATCCTCCTTGGGTGGACCTCCGCCTTTTACCGCATAAACTTCAGCCTCTCTTCCTTCTCTCTCAGCCTTTGCATTCTCCTGTCGCAGAAACCTTTCCGCTTCGTGATAAAACTCCCCGAGATCCATTGGTAGATCCCGTTCCAATAATATCTTAAAATATGAGTCATCCGCAATTCCTAAGACCGCTGCCATTAAAACCATCGACGGATCGGGTCGATCCAGCGAGGCTACCGCCGCATTGAATCTGGTTAAGAAATTTCTACGTGATTCTCCCTTCCATTGTTTCATCGATGTCAAAGTCATCACATTCTTGGGTCTGACTATGTGGACCCGAAATTGCCTTACAAACCTCTCAGTCAGCTCCGTCCATGCGCCAATAGAACTGCTTTCCAGCTGTGTGAACCATAATGCTGCTATATCCATCAAATACAAAGGGAAGCACCATGCCATGACTTCCTCCAATTCCTCCAACACTTCCATGTGTCTCATGTACCTTGTTAAGTGAACAACGGGATCTGTTCTCCCATCATACATCTCCAACGTTGGTAGTCTAAAATCCGGTGGGTTCCAAGCTTGCCTGATCGTAGGAGAAAAGGGACTCCTATTCACATCCTCCTAGTCTCTATTCGTCAATCCTCCTCTCATAACCCGTCTGATCATGTCCGCTAACCTGTCGTGGTCATCAAGTGGTAACCTTTGCCTGCCATCTCCAACCTACCGCCGAGCCCGCGAGGGAATCTTGAAACTTGTCCTTCTGGATGAGTATCCATATCTCGGTAAACTCTAAACTGTGCTGTGTTTCCTGGTATCCTTCTTGGTATCCTTCCTGGAATCGTGCCAACAAGATTTGGGGGAATGCCTCCAAGTACAGGAGCTGCTCCCGATGGTCCTACTCTATCATGCATCCTGCTTGCTCCGTTTCCTTGATTTCGATCATGGACTGCCTCCGTTCTTGTTACTCCAGCTTCATGATTCTCATTTCCATACATCTCTTGCTACTCTGCTCTTTTGGCCTTACGCTCCAACTTGTCCAACCTGGCGGAGCAGACTCTGTATCATGTCCTCTTGCCTCTTTAGCATCTCTTCCATCTCGTCTCTAGTGATATAGATTGATGCCCGATTCGTTCTAGCTTCGGAGGAAGCCTCTTGACTTCCCTCTTGATGGCTCCTTTCTGGTAATATCCTTCTAGCTGATTGCCTAACCATTGTTCCTCCTAGATCTGACCTTTAAGCTTTCCAGATCTGAACTCCAAATCTGATGTAGCGGGCGCTAGTCCTTCTCAGTGAAAGCACCAAAGTGTTTGTGCCAAAATTGGTCACAAACCCCAAAAGTAGTGAAAGCACTAGTGTTTACACACAAACCTCCAATATCCAAGTACAGCTCTTAGATCTAGATAATGTAGAGAATAAAAATGAAGAAATAGCAAGTTAAAAGGCAAGAAAGTAAGAAAGAACACAAGGTTTATAGTGGTTCGGCAATCTCCGGCCTACATCCACTTTGAATCGATCTTTTTATTCCTTTTTGTATTGAGATTACAATTACGAGCCTTTTAAATTAGTAAACAAAATGATAGAGTTTCGCCTCTAAAAGAAGAAGAAGATCCCCTTTTTAGCTACCGTAGGACTGCTACTTATAGGTGTAGATCCGAAAATATCCACCTCAAAACATGGAATACCTTTTCTCATGCGCAGGTGAGACCGCCAGATCGATCCAGGGCGATTTTAGATCGATCCATGTACAATTCGTATCAATCAAAATGTGGTCCAATCGAGCTGAGATCGATCATGGATGTTCTTGAGTGCATGAGGAAGCCCCTATGAAAATTTCATAGCAATTGGACTTGTAGATTTCTTGTTATGATCGATGCAAGTTGGTATTTGCAAGTAGGTTGAATGCTCTGTGTCCATGGATTTCGTATCCATCCATTATACTGCTTTTGTATCCATCAATATAGGTTGTTCGTATCTATCCAATGTTACCACCTTCGTATCCATCGGCTGCTCTTTATTTCGTATCGATCCCTGAATGCTTGATTTTCGTATCGATCATGTGCCTTTGCTCGTATCGATCCGGTTCCATTGTTTTATGTCCATCACCTCGTATCGAACCTCTCATGCTAGGTGACCTCTTCGTATCCATCCTTTGCACCCATCTAGGTATCGTTCCCGAGTGCCTCCTTCGTATCAATCTATAAGCGATCGATATGAAATGTCCATCCGAGTTCCTGAAACCGTTGCTTCTCTCTTTGTATCGATCCTAGCCTTGATCGATACGAAATGTATTGATGTACTTTGCCACCTAATCAATACGTGCGCATCGATCTGAGCTCCATATCCATGAACCTATTTTCTATCAAAAGCCTACCGATCAATCTAGAGGCCATCGATGCGTGATGCATCGAGTCGAAGACCGATCGATCCGAACCCATCATCACCTCAATCGATATGAAAATATCAATCCTAGCCCATTTCTCACTGATATTGATCCATCCATAACTCGAGCATATGAACTCTGATTTACCTAAAATTTGAAACGTAGCTTCTCCAAGCCTTGTTCATCATCCCTGATCGACCCCACCTTGATTGGAGCTTGGTCCAATTTTGATGGTATCGATCATAGCCTTGTTTTCCAATTGATCTCCAATTCTGATATCCATCCTTTTTAGCCAATTTGTTGATATCCTAGCTTTGATCAAAAGGCGGGGTAACAATAAGGAGTGAAAGAGAATCAAAGCTGAATCATCACCAAAGAGAGTGATAAGGGGCGAAAGAGAGTCAAAGCCTAAATCATCACCAAAGAGAGTGATTAGGGGTGAAAGAGAATCAAAGCCAAAATCATCACTAAAGAGAGTGATAAGGGGCAAGAGAGAATCAAAGCCTAAATCATCGCCAAAGAGAGTGATAAGGAGCAAAACCTAAATCACTACCTAGAGATAGTAATAAGGGGTTCAATTAAAGTCTAAATCATTACCTAGAGATGGTAATAAGGGATTCACTTAAAGTCTAAATAAGTGCCTAAATATGGTAGTAAGGGGTGAAAGAAATCAAATGAGCAAATCGAACTCTATCCTAATGAATGGATTAAAGCAATCTTTTAAAGGAAGAACAATCAAATATGAGCTATTGTGTTCCCAAGCAAAGATAAAGCAATCTTCAAAGGAAAGCAGAGTTTCTTTTCCGTTAGCACAAAGGAAAGTGATATTATTGCCAGATGGTTTTCTAGTCTTCTGTATTATCGCCAGATAGTATTCTGGTCTTCTATATTATTGTCAGATTGTTTTCTGGTCTTCTACTCAATAAACTATTATTACCAAGATGATTTTTTGGTCTTCTTATCAGAAAGTTATAATGTTATTGCCAAATGGATTTTTGGTCATCCATTCAGAAAATTGTGATATTATTACTAGGTGGGTTTATGGCCTTCTGTACAAATATTATTACCAGATGGGTTTCTTGTCTTCTGTTCAGATACTATTACCAGATGAGTTTCTGGTCTTTTGTTCAAACATTACTACCAAATGGGTTTCTGGTCATCCGTTAAGATATTATTACCAAATAGGTTTTTGGTTTTCCGTTTAAATATTATTACCAGATGGGTTTCCAATCTTCTATTGAAAGAAAATTATGGTATTATTGCCATATGGATTTCTTGACTTCTATTCAAGCAAAATTAAGATATTATTACCAAATGAATCTCTGGTCTTTTATTCAAAGAAATTATGGTATTATTGCCATATGGATTTTCGGACTTCGGTTCAAGCAAATTAATGATATTTTTACCAGACGAACTTCCGCTCTTCTATTCAAATGAAATTATGATAGATTATGATCAAGTGAATTTATGGTCCCTTCTCAATTAAACTTGGTTTTGCATCGAGGTACAAAAACTTCTTTATATGAAGAAGAGGATAAACTAATTCATATCTTTATTAGATTCGAAAGGGATTGTTTAAAGTTCAATATAAAGTCAATATTGAACATTATCATCATTTGTTTTATTTTTTTCAGGAAAATGAGATTAAAGAGAAAGTCCCTTAGAAAGTTGAAAAGGCAAAGAAATATTGTATTTTACGCTAAAGTGTAAAAGGCTTGTTATGCAAGGAGGGTGGAAAATGTTATCCACATATTTTCTGAGAGGGATAAATATGGAAACACTGGAAGATAATGTTACTACAAATACCCAGAAGATGTCAAGCTGGAGGGGATGTCGTATTCAAAGGCAAGAAGGATATCAAGGCTCTACAACCTAAAGAAATGGTGTCGAACTTATAAACACAAAAGCGGATTCAAAGAGGCAACATCGAGTTTATAAAGCTATCAAACTTGAATGGGGATATCAAACACTTAACAAAGATATCAACTTTCAGGGAGATGTTGCACGAGTGATGTCGAATTCTAAAAAGTACCGAATCTCTACAAAAGTAAAGGTTATCGAGCATTTAATGAGAGATGAATGACATCGAATAACAACATTGGAAAAAGTATCGAATGCTTGAAAATAAGAAGATATCGAATTTCTACAGCCCAAGTGTTATTGAGCCTCTACAACTTAATGTTTGTTACAGCCGAATTTTTCATAGTCTTCGAATAGACTTAAATGATCGAATCAAATGAGCAAACGGCAAATAAATGACTTAGGGATATTGGAAATATCATAAAAAGGCAAGAAAATAGAAATATAAAAACGAGCAAAAAAATTTGAAATTTTGGAAGTTCAAGTTTTTGGAAGAACTAACTTGAACAAACCTACACAAAATTCTCAGGTCGGGCTTGAAGTAGGATAGCTTTGGAAAATTCCAAGTGTGACCCAACACAATCCATGCACAAACCCCAACCGTGAACCGAAGTTGGCTCGGTACCGATCCCTGAGTCATGGCTCGGTACCGATCTATCGAATAGACTTAAACGATCGAATCAGATGAGCAAACGGCAAATAAATGACTCAGGGATGTTGGAAATATCATAAAAAGGCAAGGAAATAGAAATATAAAAAATGAGCAAAAAAATTTGAAAATTTGGAAGTTCAAGTTTTTGGAAGAACTAACTTGAACAAACCTACACAAAATTCTCAGGTCGGGCTTGAAGCAGGATAGCTTTGGAAAATTCCAAGTGCGACCCAATGCAATCCATGTATAAACCCCAACCGTGAACCGAAGTTGGCTCGCTACCGATTCCTGAGTCATGGATCGATACCAATCCATGAAGACTCGGGTCGGACACACAGAAGTCTTGGTTCTGACTCTAAACAAGCAAAGGAAAACTCAAAGCACGAAAGTCTCAAAAAATCTTCAAATCAAGCCCAGGCAAACACTCAAATTTCTCGAGTCGGACTATAAGTCAATTCAAGTTAATAAAGACAGAGGCGATTACATGGCTACCTTAAAATTCAACAACACCCATACAATAAAGTGTTGGATTGGTACCGATCCAACCCATGGATCGGTACCGATCCACGAGATTTCATCCAATCCAGCCCAACTCCTACTATTCAAAAGTGATCGTGCCAAGAGGCTATTTCAAGTTTCATTTCATCGTTTACATGCAATTCTCTATCGATCTCCATGGCCACTTGAAGTCAGCAACTCCATTCATATACCGATCCATCATTTGGACTCAGAGACAAGATTATTGCACTGCAAACAAGTTGGAAATCATGAAGCCCACAATGAAACAGACTTATCCAAGGCAATTAGAAGGATCCATAAGTTGATCTTACGGATCGGTACTGGTCCAAGCCTATGGATCGGTATCGATCCATAATGGTTGATGATGTAGCGACCATTTTCTTTGGAGAACTAGTCTTGGGCATAGAGAACGAGGTGGAGGTCATTGGGGAGTTTTCAGGTAACCTACAGCTATAAATAGAAGGCCAAGGGCTCATTTTAAAGGATCTTTTTGCTTCTCTACAACTTTTCCATATTTCTCTTGTAATCACTCATGAATCCACACTGATCCTTAAGAACAGAAGTGTAAAGAACGCTATAAATCATTAAAGAAGTTAGGTGGACGTAGGAAACGATTAGTCAAACCACTGTAAAACTCTAGTGTCTTGTTTCTATGTGTTTTTATTTAGTTTCTTCACTCCTTTCTCTACTATTCTCATTTGGGTGTTTGGGGAATTTTTGATTCAAACATTTTGGTGCTTTAATTGGAACCACTTGAATTCGCTGATCTGAGATTTGAAAAGGTTCAAAATGATGAGACAATCGAGTAGGAAGACCACTATTGGAGGAAATCAACAAGGGGACATCCAAAAGGCATACTCAGAAGCTAACCCCATTCCATTAACAATACCAGGGATGAGATGAGGACCATGATGACAGAAATGCAAACCGAATGATGGCCCACCAGGAAGAGAAGATCGAAAGATTCTGCAGAAGGATGGACTAATAATGAACAACCAAAACAGCTGGAATTCAAAATAAATTACCAAATACCAATGCAATTGCATCTGAAGACAGAGCAAAGAAAACTGAAACAATGCCCCATGACTCGAGGGCATGATCATTTTGGATCTAAAATGAGTTTAATACCTGGAATGGCCAATGTTAGAGGTAGAGAGGCAAATTGGAATATGAATGCATGACAGCAAGAGCTAAAACCATAAGCACGCCATTGGAACGGGGGGCAAAGTGAAGTTGTGGTTCTAAGACTTCCATTGGACAACCTCATGATCGAGATAGATTAGAGTCATGTCCGGTTCCTTTAACTTGACTTTAAAGAATTGATGCAATATAAATTCGGGCCGCTTACACATGTACTAGACCTAGATTGGTCTTTAGGCACGCTTTGAATTGGATGTCTAGAATGAACACTTAGGATCTCTTCATATTTGATTTTTGAAAAATCTATATTGAATGTGATGACTAATATTGGTCGCTTTAAGTCTCGTTAGGAGAGACAAGACCGAAGTGCAGGGTGCAAGTTCCCTTAACGGAGAGCGAGTAGGGACCAGAGTGCAAGAAGTAAGTCACCTCGCTGAAGCATGAGTAGATGGGCTTGCTTATCCTTGAGTCCCCTCATTGGAGAGCAAGTGGATTGGGCTCAACAAGGGTCCAGAGAGACGTCCTAAGAGACCATGGATTTGATTATCGACCCCAAATGGCCATGGATTTGACTAATGGTTTGGAGGGACCATAGATTTAATTATTGGACTTGAACGGCTATAGGTTCAATTAACGATCCGAAGAGATCGTAAACTTAACTATCGGCCTGAATGACCATGCATTCATTTAACGATCTGGAGAGATCAACCTTTATATTAATGATCCAGAGTGATCAGGAATTGAAACAGTCATCGAATGCAAGACTGGGGAAATTGAGATTTATATTCTGGCTTCGAACGCCATTTAACCTTGGAACGATTCATTAGCGATTACCAAATCGAGTCACTGATTTCAACGCATGATTGCAAAGCCCCTAAATGAACACAAGATGATCATGATTGGTGATACAGCCCATGGCTTATCGATTCTGGAAGAACATGGAATCATTGTCTATGACTGACACTCAAGCTGGACTCGAGTCCATTGCTATCGCGGTCTGGAATGACCTTTGATTTACAAGTGAATCCAAAGGAACGGGATGATTTTCTATAGCTCGGCCGACTAATAAATAGAAAATTCAACTACTAAAGTTCTGTCGACCTTGGCATTTCTTCTTCAGCAAAGCACACCTTCCATTCGCAAGGCGTGCTTTGTGGGGCAAGTGTTATGGTCGAATTTGCCATAGTCTTCGAACAGACATAAACGATCGAATCAGATGAGCAAACGACGAATAAATGACCCAAGGACTTTGGAAATATCATAAAAGGTAAGAAAGAAAAAATAATAAAAATGAGAGAATAAAGTTAAAAATTTGGAAGTTCAAGTTTTGGGAAGAGCCATCTCGGAGCAAACACACAAAATTCTTAAGTCAGACTTAAAGCAGGATAGTCTTGCAAAAACTCCAAGCGCAACCCGAAGCAATCCATGCAGAAACCCTAAGCATGACCTGAAGTTGGTTCGGTACCGATCCCTGAGTCATGGATCGGTACCGATCCACGAAGACTTGGGTCCAACACACAGAAGTCTCATCTGACTCCAAGCAAGCGAAGGAAAACTCAGAGCACAAAAATCTTAGAAAATCGTCACGTCAAGCTCCAAGAAAATACTAAAATTTCTCAGGTTGGACTCCAAGTCAGTTCAAGTTAACAAAGATAGAGGTGATTACAAGTCCACCTTGAAATTCAACAACACCCATCCAACAAAATATTGGATTGGTACCGATCCAACCCATAGATCGGTACCAATCCATGAGATTTAACCCAATCCATCATTCAAAAGTGATGATGCCAAGAGCCTATTTCAAGTTCGATTTCATCATTTCCATTCACTTCTCTATCGATCTCCACGAGCACTTGAAGTCAACAACTCTATTCTTCCACCAATCCATTATTTGGACTTAGAGACAAGCTTATTGCATTGCAAACAAGTTGGAAATCACGAAGTCCACAACGAAACACACCTATCCAAGGCAATCAGAAGGATTCATAAGTTGATCTTACGGACCGGTACCGATCCAAGCATATGGATCGGTACTGATCTGTAATGGTTGATGATGTGGCTACCATTTTCTTAGAAGAACTAATCTTGGGCATGAAGAATGAGGTGGAGGTCATGGGGCGAGTTTGCAGGCAACTTACAGCTATAAATAGAAGGTTAGGGGCTCATTTTAAAGGATCTTTTTGCTTCTCTACAACTTTTCCATTTTTCTCTTGTAATCACCCATGGATCCATACCGATCCATAAGAACAATAGTATAAACAACACTATAAATCATTGACAAAGTTAAATGGACGTAGGCAACGATTAGCCGGACCATTTTAAAACTCTGGTATCTTATTTCTGTGTGTTTTTGTTTAATTTCTTCACTCTTTTCTCTACTATACTCATTTGGGTGTTTGTGTTATTTATGGTTCAAATAATGTTGTAGAGCATGAAGCAAAGAAAGAGTGGTGCATATCTAAACATAAAGGAGGATATCGGGTTTTTAACAACTGCGGAACCTTTACAAGCACCCACAGGTGGCAAACGATTTCGAGCCTTTACAAGCGACAAAGGATGTTGTAAATCATCAATATGGCAAGGATGTCGTAAATCAACAATGTAAAGAAGGATGACATATATCATAAATATAAAGGCAGATGTCGAATGCTGACAGTTATGAAAGATTTAGAACTTCAAAAAACATGGAAGGTTGTCGCATATCAACAATATACAAAAGATTATCACATATCGACAATGAGAAGAAGGTTACAGCATATTATCTAGAAGAAAGGTGTCGAATGTCAACAACCCCAAATAGGTATCGGAAGTAAGCAATGTTAAGGGGATACATAAGATTGACAAAGTTAAGAGGATATCAAATACCAATGATATAAGGGGATAGCGGGCTTTTACCTGGGTGGACATGTAGCATTAATACTGCCTGCCTCTACCCCTATAAACAGATCCCTTGGCCATTCAAAAACGGACGAATCCTTCCTTTCCCTCCTTCAATTCAAAAGGTTGTAACCCTAAATTGAACTGGGGAAAATCAAGGATTCTTTATAACTTTCAAAACTAATGAGAACAAGAACTTGAAAAAATTTGCATACTTATTTCTCATGAATTGTGTAAATTTAATTGTTATTGAACTATGAATGTGCATATGACAAATCCTAAACTTGGATTTGGACTTATAAAAATCCTTTAAGCCGTTATCTAAATTAAGGGTTACCTTGCATAATGCATAACGTGCCTAGGAGACATATAAACAAATAACGATGACTTATGTGAATCATATATCTAGTCCATTAATAGTGGACTATTGCACAATTAAGTGACTTACCTATTTTTGACCTTTGGACATATGGTTCAAACCTTTTCAACAATTTCACTATTCTACCGAAGGACCATAGGCATTATAGGACTATTTAAAATAACATCATTGTTTATTATTTCTTGAGTCAATCTTTGGTTTAACAATATCATCATAATATCATGGATGTTAGACCAAATTCTAGTTTAGCATGACATTATAAATGATAGACCAATTTTTGGTTTAACACATATCATGAGTAATAGGAATAGCCGGTAAAATATTACCAAGTATTCCATACCAAATGGTATTACTAATCCGTTTACTCAAATTCCTCATAATCTTGAACCTTATCAATATTATTCTATATGACAAGTCCAAAGAATAACCGAAATAGATTCCATATCTGAGACAGTTTTTTCTTTTGTCGCTAATTATATCTTATTTTATTGTCACTCCTGCTACGTAGTAAATCCCTACATTCAAACCCGTTGACTTCTTCGGTTATTTAGCATGTGGCATTTCAAAAATAAGACATTTCCCATTTTTTTCGATCAAAATATTTTTATATAAAACTCTTGAAATATTTGGGAAAAATTTTAAAATTCAAAATTTCATTGCAAAACTTTTCAAAACTTTTTGTAAAAGTATTTTATTTTCCAAAACCAAGAATTTTGAACAAAAATTTCAAAGGTATGTTTTTTTTTCTTTTCAAAACAAATTATGCCATGTCCCATGTAGTTGAAATTTAGTCAATAGATTAACACCATAATGGATTTTATCCTACCAAGCGATAAAATTTCAATTTTTCCAAAAACCTTTTCTTTAGTTCTATAATAATAACCAGCAAACAAGGTCATTTATAAATTTCAGCTTTTAAGGTACAAGGACATTGACCTGTGGTTTCGTAACAACATTTCCCTGTCCTTTGCTCGTCAAAATTTATCTTCCAAACCTTTATTACAGTTTGGGACTTAACTTTACTTTTCTTTTAATAGCTAATTTAATAACTCCTAATTTATTTTATAAACTTCCATCCTTTTATTTATTTTGCATTATTTAAGTGTCTACATGAGATTTCCTAACATGGTTTTCCAATTAATATGGTGGTCCATCCGAAAACCAATTTTCAAAGGAATGTTTCTCATGATATCACACGTGTTTTATATAACAGAAACAACTAATGCTTACAACCTAAACCTAAAAGAAAGAATTACTGGAGCTTCCCTTCAACATCAACTGACAATACTAATGTTGTGGTCCTATCACTTCTTACTTACATTTAATGGACCTTTCTAATCTGTCATTCTACTATAACCCACGTAACTTAACTTACCTTTTTGGCATCTAATAAATAAGGTCCATCCATTGCTTCTATTATCACAACTAATTATGGGATAAACTATGCTCCCCACATTGTATTGATAAGAAATATAGACTATGCACATTTAGAATAACTCATTGGCAAATTGACTTAGTGTGATAACTTTTCCACCATTTCTTGAGTCACCAATGTTCTCTATTTGTGTTTGCAATCTTATTACCCTCCATTACTATCTTCTCTTAATCCAAATCTCCTGATAGTATTCTCAAATTTTTTGTATTTACTTTCTTGATCCTTGATCTCTCATGCAAGTATAATCTAGAACTTGCAGAGGTGTACTTTGATACCATTCGTCATTTCTTGATGAGTTCTTTTTATGGCTTACACACAT
Source organism: Allium fistulosum (assembly GCA_030737815.1). Lineage (NCBI taxonomy): Eukaryota > Viridiplantae > Streptophyta > Magnoliopsida > Asparagales > Amaryllidaceae > Allium > Allium fistulosum. The sequence continues at coordinate 825,434,525 of CM060904.1, forward strand.
GTCTAATAAAGCATTCCTAAGTTCTCATCAATATTCCTTACACACTACGGGGATTCCTTATTACTACTCTATGAGCAGTCTTCGCTATTTTCTTCATAGTCTTACCTTTTAACTCGTCTTACTTAGGAAGTCATCCCTATCTACTCCACATTAAAATTTGGTTTGGTTTTTCGCTACTTTTTTTCAAAGATTAAAACTTCAAAATTTTGAAGCACTTGATCCAAAAACTTTTATCTCTAAATGTACAAACTTAGAAACTTTTTATTAAATTCAAAAATAACTTGGTATCTTAAATTTTAAAACTATAATTAAATTTTTAAAAGTTCTTTTCCATTTTCTTTAAATCGGCATTTTCTTTTAAAGCCCTTTTTCAACATCAAGGATTTTTACTTCTTAAAATTGGGATTTTTAACTCAAATCATTTATTAAGTTTTTCTTTTAAAAACTCAATTCTTATACCAAACTATTTCTTTAAAAATACACTTTACAATCTTTTCCAAAACATCTTTTACAATTTTAAACAATAAAAACTAGAGTAGACAAGGACATTTCCATCAAATTGTTTCCCTATTACTCATTCTATCTCCACTTACAATCCTTGGCGGAGTCTCTAATATCATGTGAGGGGGACCTTTTAAGAGATACATGCAATCAATGTGCACAAAATCCATTTTCTAGTGTCTTGCCTCTAATTTTCTATGTTGCTTCTAGTCAGTTTTATAGTATTATTTTTAATATAATTTCCTAACATTATTTCTAATTACTAACATTATTTTATACAAATTTCTAATATTGTTCCTATTTATTTTTCATAATATTACTACTATTCCACTTTCCTCTATCTAAACTGCTCTTATTTAAGTTGTTCATCTTTATACAACTTTTCCCCTCAATTTATTATTGCCTTCTTATTGAACCATTGTAGCGAATTCGCTTATTGCTTTTATTTTCGAGATCTAGTCTTTTTTCCCGTACTATTTACTCCATTTTAAACCCCTAAAAAGAATTTTACAACTTAATATTTTTTCATTTCATAAAAATCAACGAGCTATATATACTCTTCTAATTTTTCTCAAAAGAATTGACTTTTTTATTAAACACATTTTCTATAATTTCCTAATTAACCAAATTTTGATTTCTACTAAAACTTTTTATTTAAACAAAATTTAAATATTTTACACTACTACAAAACAAGCCATTTGCATCGGTTGTTTACCCCCCTTTTACATCAGTTCAACATCCGATGCAACAGGCTTAACAGTTTTGCATCAGTTCTAAAACCGATGCAATTCGGTCCTTTTTGCATCGGTTGTTACTAACAACTGATGCAAAATACGATTAGTTGCTTGGACACAGCCCTCATGTTGCATCGGTTGTAATGAAAACCGATGCAAAAAAGGTACTTGTTGCATAGGTTGTTGTTAAAAATCGATGCAACATAAGAGTCTTTGGGTTTAAAAAGCTTCTTTGTTGCATCGGTTTTTTATAACAACCGGTGCAAACTAATCCCTCTATTGCATCAGCTATTTATACCCGATGCAAAAAAATCATTCTCAAAAATCATTATTACAATACTCAAATAGACAATATATATATATATATATATATATATATATATATTATTGATTATAACAAACAATTATTGCATGCAATATTACAATCATTCAAAATTAAATTTGATGGCAAATAAAAACTGAATAACATAATACCAAAATAAACATATATCAATTATAGTGTTAATAATCTATACAAAATAATGGTTCATACATTCATTTTAGCAGCATAATTCAAATCTTTAGTACAATCATTAAGTGGTATAGTCTTACTTCAGATCTTTAATTGTACAACCATTAAGAAATACTATAGTGAAAACCTTAAAAACTTCATGGAATCCTGAAAACCCAAATTTTTAGGTTTCAGCTCAAAATTTTGCAGATCTGCATTAAAAGAGAACACTAATTTCATTAATCAGGTTATCCAACAAAAATTCAGTATACTAACTTGAATACAGAATAAAGTGAAGTATAAATCTAATTCAAAGTCAAATTTAAACGTCAGCTTGTCATCAAATGGGCTAGATTGTCTAGTTGTTGACATAATATGAGATTGAGACAATTGATTGACTCCATACAGATCTAAGGTGCTATAATTAGTGAGTACATACATTATGAGATAATAATCAACTTCGCTGAAATTTTGAAGAATAGTAACCAAATTACCTTGCATATATCACAACGAGGATGAGTTTGTGTATATGGAAAAAGATGAAATCTTTTGTGTTTGCTTGCTAAGTTGTTCGCATTATGAACTTCTGATTGCAAGAATTGCATAAAGCGGCCTCATCTGCAAAGCAGAAGACTAAGGCGCTGCAGACATCACATTGTATCTTCACGTTCAGAAATGAAGTTAACAATGATCTATGTTGAAGTCAATGAAATAAAAGATATGCACCATGTAACTTATGTGAATGATACTTGTTTAATACACCTCTGGTCATTATAAATTTGATGAGCCAATAGACTTAATGAAGGATTCTCTTGGTATTTATGCTATATTGATGTTTACCCTGTTTTATGTTAGGTAAAATATGACCTGATTAAACATTAATAAAAAAGGATGCTATGGTCTAGTATTGTCTGTTAGTATATCTTCTTTGCATGAGACGGAAATTGGTTGGTAGTTGACATGATCAGAGCTGCTAGATCTCAAGAAACATTTGTCTTATAAAACTTGTATATTTTTTTCTCTCAAGTTTTGTACAAGTCTATAAACGCAGGAGACAATAAAGTAATATGAAATAATTTAACTGTAAATGGAAATTTTCTTTTACTTATGCAAGCCAACCATCTGCTTGGAATATATATATAATCATGAAGAGATTTAACATCTTTTCTTTGCTAAAATTAGTTACATAAAGCAGTTACATCAAAGTTAGAACTATGATAGTTACCTTCACGAATACATTCAAAACAAACATAGTTTCTACATCAAACTAACATAGGGTGATGATATCTAACGAGGGAGGCATCCAATGATGATCCAAAACATAATTAAGATGTGATTTTCATAACATACCTTTTGTTTCAATTGGTTTCCCAAATAAGAAATACCTCCGCCCAGGGAGCTTAGGAATAATGCCAGGAAGATACAAATCTTGATTCCCAACTATCCTTCTGAACTGCTGATTCCATCACTCGATGAATCATACACATATTCCTCAGAGATATGTGAAATAAAATGAATTCCAGTTATCCGAACTGGTAACTCAATCCTGGGGATCAAAATCTAATCTCCAAAGAACACAGAAAAATCTCATAATACTTCCGGAGCTTACTCTCCAGTCTTACCAAATCTTATATCTCCTTTGATCGGAGAAAAACTTAAACAATATCCAATTTCAACATCAATTTCCAAATTCCATCACTACTACAAAACAGGCCATTTGCATCGGTTGTTTACCCCCCTTTTACATCAGTTCAACATCCGATGCATATGCAACCGATGCAACAGGCTTAACAGTTTTGCATCAGTTCTAAAACCGATGCAATTCGGTCCTTTTTGCATCGGTTGTTACTAACAACTGATGCAAAATACGGTTAGTTGCTTGGACACAGCCCTCATGTTGCATCGGTTGTAATGAAAACCGATGCAAAAAAGGTACTTGTTGCATAGGTTGTTGTTAAAAATCGATGCAACATAAGAGTCTTTGGGTTTAAAAAGCTTCTTTGTTGCATCGGTTTTTTATAACAACCGGTGCAAACTAATCCCTCTATTGCATCAGCTATTTATACCCGATGCAAAAAAATCATTCTCAAAAATCATTATTACAATACTCAAATAGACAATATATATATATATATATATATATATATATATATATATATATATTATTGATTATAACAAACAATTATTGCATGCAATATTACAATCATTCAAAATTAAATTTGATGGCAAATAAAAACTGAATAACATAATACCAAAATAAACATATATCAATTATAGTGTTAATAATCTATACAAAATAATGGTTCATACATTCATTTTAGCAGCATAATTCAAATCTTTAGTACAATCATTAAGTGGTATAGTCTTACTTCAAATCTTTAATTGTACAACCATTAAGAAATACTATAGTGAAAACCTTAAAAACTTCATGGAATCCTGAAAACCCAAATTTTTAGGTTTCAGCTCAAAATTTTGCAGATCTGCATTAAAAGAGAACACTAATTTCATTAATCAGGTTATCCAACAAAAATTCAGTATACTAACTTGAATACAGAATAAAGTGAAGTATAAATCTAATTCAAAGTCAAATTTAAACGTCAGCTTGTCATCAAATGGGCTAGATTGTCTAGTTGTTGACATAATATGAGATTGAGACAATTGATTGACTCCATACAGATCTAAGGTGCTATAATTAGTGAGTACATACATTATGAGATAATAATCAACTTCGCTGAAATTTTGAAGAATAGTAACCAAATTACCTTGCATATATCACAACGAGGATGAGTTTGTGTATATGGAAAAAGATGAAATCTTTTGTGTTTGCTTGCTAAGTTGTTCGCATTATGAACTTCTGATTGCAAGAATTGCATAAAGCGGCCTCATCTGCAAAGCAGAAGACTAAGGCGCTGCAGACATCACATTGTATCTTCACGTTCAGAAATGAAGTTAACAATGATCTATGTTGAAGTCAATGAAATAAAAGATATGCACCATGTAACTTATGTGAATGATACTTGTTTAATACACCTCTGGTCATTATAAATTTGATGAGCCAATAGACTTAATGAAGGATTCTCTTGGTATTTATGCTATATTGATGTTTACCCTGTTTTATGTTAGGTAAAATATGACCTGATTAAACATTAATAAAAAAGGATGCTATGGTCTAGTATTGTCTGTTAGTATATCTTCTTTGCATGAGACGGAAATTGGTTGGTAGTTGACATGATCAGAGCTGCTAGATCTCAAGAAACATTTGTCTTATAAAACTTGTATATTTTTTTCTCTCAAGTTTTGTACAAGTCTATAAACGCAGGAGACAATAAAGTAATATGAAATAATTTAACTGTAAATGGAAATTTTCTTTTACTTATGCAAGCCAACCATCTGCTTGGAATATATATATAATCATGAAGAGATTTAACATCTTTTCTTTGCTAAAATTAGTTACATAAAGCAGTTACATCAAAGTTAGAACTATGATAGTTACCTTCACGAATACATTCAAAACAAACATAGTTTCTACATCAAACTAACATAGGGTGATGATATCTAACGAGGGAGGCATCCAATGATGATCCAAAACATAATTAAGATGTGATTTTTCATAACATACCTTTTGTTTCAATTGGTTTCCCAAATAAGAAATACCTCCGCCCAGGGAGCTTAGGAATAATGCCAGGAAGATACAAATCTTGATTCCCAACTTCTCCGCTCACATCAGACCTATAAGCATCAATACTTGTTTAACAAAAAAGCATGTATGGATTTGATTTATTTTATATTTCCCAAAAGAAGAAGAAAAATGTACCTCAGCCTTATTCCTTCTTGGTTTATCACCTTGTGAAAGCTATCATAGAAAGGGATGTTCTTATAATCATCTATATCTAGAACAACCTGACATAACATTACTTGGAATTTAAGCATATATCAATCAACAAAAGATAACATAAAACCACGTGTAGCAAGCATGCAAGTTCAGGTTAACATAACATCGCTAAACTTTGCTATGTCATCTTCGCCTACAACAGCAAATGGTACGATAGTAGCCCAAACCTTGATGCCATCTTAACAAATTCTGATTGCTCAGGCCAAAACAATTTGTATTGCTCGCCCTATAAGAAGAAATCAAGAAAAACAGCATCTTACTGATTGATGAGTAGTAAAAGGCAAACTCGATATGAGATGCACTAAAATGTAGTAAAATGAGAGTGATAGTTCCGCTTGTGACTTATCAAGCTTGGTTATTAGGAATTCAAAAGTCTGCAAACAACTGCACTTAAGTAATGAGAGTGATAGTTCCGCTTGTGACCAACTGCAAGACATTGCGCAAACGCATGCTAATATATGAGTATAACAGGGTTATTACGATTGGAGTTCAGTGCATGATTAGGTTTATCAGCCAGTCAGATGTATGAATACTACATTTCGAGTGGTTGGAAAAGAATTGTCTAATTCCAACACTGTACTATATACATGATGCGTGATAGCACGGGCTTGAACAACTTTTACACTGAAAGTTCACCAATCAAAGCACAATGCATGTAATCGATGCGTTTTTGAATAAAATATCCAGCTGTCCCTTGTTGCTGAGCAGTATTGATTTTGCATGATGGATCGACTAAAATCGTATGGGTTAAGATAGAAACATGTAGGTGCGGAGTCAAATCGATGCTGATTGATACTTGGTTTGTAGGTGTCGAGATGATCAAAGTGGAATTAAAATGAATAAAAAATACGTGATCGACTCCAGCTTGCAGCAATAAAAATCGTGGGTTTACGTTCACCAAATGACATTTGTGTCCTTATGTTTCAAATCCCAGTTCACAGAATGCATATGGAGTCTATGTCTGCATTCATAAATCTGTGTTTAAACGCTAAATACTGATTACTTTAAACTTTGCATTCGATTTAACTCTGCTTAAATCGACATTTTTATGATGGGATAATGAATCGCAGAAAGAACAAAAAAAGTGTTCATTTCTTAAAACCAAACGCAAAACAAGGAGCGCGTTTGGACACAGCAGAGAAGATGATGGCACATGGCTGAGTGATGGTTTGGAGCAGTCTGAAATGAAGGATCACGTGACAGAGCTATAATTGAATTGAGTGGGTACAACGGCTGAAAGGAAACTCATGAATAATTGAAGATCTCACGTGAGGGTCTTCTGGAAAGGCACTTTAACTTAAGATTAAATGATGGTTGCTTGGGCATAATGGATTACGTTTTAATAAATGAAAGGAAGGGTGAATATGGTACGATGAATGGCGCAAAGTACTTGGACGACTGCAGAAATTATTTGATGATTGCTACGAGGAACGTCACAAGTAGTTTGCAACTATGATGTATAAAAAAATGCATTATTAGACCTTTATTGCATATAAAAGTGACTAGTGAGGGAGTTTTACTTTTGATGTGATATTAATTTTGGAATCATGATCGCCATGAAATCAAGGTAACTGTACGTGCATTATTCCCATTATCCTCTTTTGGCATTTCTTCCATTTGTATAGTGCCAAGACAAAATAGTCTTTCTATTATATTAGACTCTGAAATTTAGAACTATCAAAGATCAAAAGTATTGATGACTAGTTTGGCTTTAGGAAATTCAGAAACTATAAATTTAAGTATGGTTTATGTAAAGGAAAGATAGATTATAAAACATGTCAGTCATACCATGTAAGCTCATGACAAAGCAACTAAATGTTAATATAATTTGTACATTAGACCAAAACAAGAGAAGATCATCACTACTGCATATGGTATTCTACTCTAGTACTCTCAAGTTACAGAGAAAACCTTGAACTAATTCCATGACTTAAGTCAATGAAATTAAAGGAGTTGGAGGATAGTGCCAAAAGTTTTCTTTCGTAATTAGTTAGATACAATTGAGTGATATATTTTATTTTGATGATGGGTCGAAGAAGAATTGAGTGATATGAATTACTAACTCAATATCTAAAATGAATTTAAATAATGCAAAGATGCTATGCTCAGTTTAGACTAAATACAATGACAAAGGGAAGAGGAAAGCACATACACTGTTGCGGTAAAATCTTTCCATGTACATAAGCCAAGGTACCGTCTGATGCCCTTCTTCTCCACCCTAAGAAAGCCCAACTTGGAGAAAAATTAACCCAGAAAATCTCAAATTACAACAAACCCCTCTTCGTAAATAAAAGACAAGGTACCGTCTGAATCCTCAACTTCATAAGCCAATGGCTCCTGAAATCGTCACCAGCGGCATGATCACCTCATTAAACATAACAATCAGCTCATCCAAATACGCCTACGTCACATTTCTCGCAAGCGATGGCGACTACGTGAAAGGAGTCATCGGTCTCGCCAAAGGGTTGAAAAAATCCGGAACCCGATACCCGTTAGTAGTTGCAGTGCTTCCAGACGTTCCCATCAGCCACAGAAGGCTGATGGAGGCAGAAGGCTGCATCGTCAGAGAGATCGAACCCGTCAACCCGCCTGAAACCCAAACCCAATTCGCCATGGCCTACTACGTCATCAACTACTCAAAACTCCGCATTTGGGGGTTCACCGAATACTCAAAAATGGTGTACCTAGATGCCGATATTCAAGTATTCGACAACATCGATGAGCTCTTTGACCTCCCCAACGACCATTTATATGCCGTGATGGATTGCTTCTGCGAGAAGACGTGGAGCCACACTCCGTGAGCATCAGATCCGTGAGCAACAGCAGCTTCCGTAGGGAAATTTTCTTTTTTAGGTTGAGGAAGAAAGAACGATTTTTCAAGGCGGCTTATTTTTTGGGTTGAGTATGAAAGAATGAAAAATGACGCGAGGGAAGTTGAGGGATAAATGAAAGCTAAGCGGGAAATGAAAAGTTAAGGAGAAGGAAAATGAAAGTTGAGTAGCAAACCGAGGGAAAATGAATGCAAATTAACGTAGTTGCATCGGTTGACTTTAAAATCGATCGACTAAAACTATTTGCATCGATATATTTTCTTCGGTTGTTGGTGACAACTGATGCAAATTTAATTTTTTATTACCTATTGCTTTCCACATACCAACTGCACCGGTTATTAAGATAGAACTGATGCAAATAGTTCTATTTGCATCAGTTTTTACTTCAACCGATTCAAATGAGGCGAAGCAATATGCACTTTTTGTACTAGTGTTATTTTCTCCAAAAATGTAATATTTACTTACTTTCTACAAATAGGGTTTTACTAACTTCAAATAATTCCTTGAAAATCATTTCAAATATATTATTTATAGATTTCTAAAATCATTTCAACTTTTATACTAAAATCTTTCATATGGGGTTGGACTCAGAGTCGATTTGTATTTGTCTCTTCTTTGGACTCTTCTTTTTTTCTGCTTACTTTGTAACTTGTCTTCTTTTTCAAAGATTAAAATCCGGCTATCATCTTAAATTGATTACTAAACACCTTCTTTTGGGAACATATTTCTTCCAGATATCTATAACATTCTCCTTATTTGGACCTAACGTACATCATCAATTGCCAATCTTGTGGGGATCTACAACCATTAGGCTATCGGAAGCCCAATTAGGGAGTCACGTACTATCCAACTTACAACCATTGGGCTATCAAGGGCCCAACTAGGGAGTCACGTACTATCCAACCTCAATGACCTTCCATATGCTGCACTCATGCTCTTCACAAATCAACATCTTTCCATATGGCCTATTTCTCGTGGGGTAATCGGGATAGGGGTATACCTTCAACTTCATCTATTGTTCTAGCTCATAGTCGCATTATCCGTCTTTTTTGAATATGGTTACAAGTACCATTTAGTCAGAATTTATAGAGTTTGGCATAATATATATCTATAAATACAAATATATATATATGTATGTATGTATGTATATGTATATGTATGTGCGTGTGTGTATATGTATGTGTGTGTGTATAATTATCGGTAAAAGTACAAATACGTTCACCCAACATTTTCTTCATTTTAAGATCGACTAACCTAAGCACTGATACCAAATGCAACAACCCATACCCCAATGAGCTTGAATTTTCACTAAATCGAAAACTCAAGTCCACCAAAGTACGGACCATTGGTTTGGTATCCTATAAATAAATAAATGCATATCAGAGCACTATCAATATAGTTCATAGCGGAATAGTAAAGTATCATAAATCATATAGTATTAACTAATAATTAGTGTCTTTATCAATGCTGAGCATACATAAGGAAACCTGTCCTTCCACTGCTCCCGCCTTGGATCAGTATATGTCTCTCTAAAGATATCATATGGGTTGTAATGAGGATGGGGTTAGAACAATGTTCTGGTGACCGGTACACTTTATACATAATACTAGTTTATGCCGATTGCCTTCCATCACATATTATGTATTTTTATTTTACTTAGTCATCTCGACTCCACATATGCGTATGATACGCTCCATCTATCTAAAATAGACCATAACCACATATGTGTGTGTGTATAATATATAAGTACCACAATCCCCCTTTGGACCAAGATACTACCTCTGCTAGTATCAATAATCCAGCACCCCATCAGGATCCATCATCAACACAGTATAACGTCTCATCATCGTGCATACCAAGGAACTCCTACAGCGCCTAATAATGACATCATATAGTTTAGCTATATTATATCTCGCCTTGGCGATTCTCTACATGTTTGCTTTCTATTGTGGACTCAACTCCACAAACTATAGAAGACTCGGCTCTTTGGACTATTGTGGACACAGCTCTATGGACTACCCCATTCATTTTGAAAGATCTCTCTTAAGGGTTATCTAGCCTTACCCCTAACAAACAAACTAGCAAACAACTATGACAGTGCATGACCTAACGTGACCTACACTAGTAGGAGGTGTAGCCTGTTAGGTGTAACCCTCATCCTTCCCACTGACCACACAAGACTGATGATGTTCTCGACCTATGTACAACTCCTACTTCCTAATATGGTACCAACACACTAACATAGCACCGATCTTTGCTCACCATCTTATTTAGATTGTCAAATGTAATCAAGGCAATACCCTTCCTAAAAGATTGAAGCAGTCCCTACCGGCGTTTCCTTCAGCTATAATCAAGGCAATACCCTTCCATTTCTTTTTATTGAACTTTTCCTTCTATTATTTTTAACATTTATTACCTTCCCTTGTTTATGAACTTTCCATGCTTTTTTTAAATCGTTACTTGTCTACCTTTTTATCGTTATTATTTAATTTCTGTCTTGCTTATATTGCATATATATTAATTCTTCTCTTGAACAGCTATTATTATCACATTTTCAATTCTTTAATTAATCCTTAGGGATTTCTACATTTTAATGTATTGGAATTACATCTCTCCCATAAGAAAAGGTTAACATTGTACATTTCTATATCTTATCCAAAAGGAGAATTTGTGTTGCGTTTGAAATTACAAAGAATTATCTTTTTCATAGTTATTGAAATAGATAGTAGAAAATACAGTAATTATATCTATTTTATCCAACTCCTTCTTTTAGGTATATTCCTTGTTATTTTAAATGATACGCTTTTATTTATAAATCTGAACTTGATAATTTATAGAAATTCACATTGCACACTATATATTCCAAAGAATTAAAATACTACATAAATACCCATAATTTATTGTGATAACTTAATTTACATCTTTACTTGCAAAAGTCATTTAAATCTGCAAATCTGGAACTATTACATAATTTTTATGTTTCAAGGACTGCTATTACCCATGCTAAATTCAGAGATTACTACCATCTAATATTTTCCGGATTCACGTATATGCAATATATAATTTAAGTTATCAATCATAAAATTTGTAGGAAGGGTTTATAAATTCTTTACACATAAAAAAATTTAGCCTACAACTCCAATTTATATTTTAGGCATACATGAATAGATTTACAACGACATAAATCCAATATTATATAAAAATATATAATTTCTCACTCACCATTTTAGCTTTCCAAATCTCTAGATATAATCCTTGTTATTCAATTTGACTACCTTTTCTTCACTTTGACAATTTGATTCGACCTTATTCTTCTTCTCAATCATCCTCTACTATTCTCTACTTGAATATACATATAAACTATAACTATTTTTAAGAATTAAGAATTTTGTAAAGAAGAGAAAATGACAGATCTCCAACGTCGCTTAGAAAATATCAGAAGAAAAGTGAGGGGTTAGGTCTGTATTTATATGAGTTCGAATGAATGCCAGTCATTGGATAGTTTATTTTAAATCTAGACCGTTCGGCCATGTCAAAATCTCCAATTTGACATCTCAACCAGTCGACCGCTAGCGGTCGATCGGCCCAAGTCAGGGGTCAACTGGTCCTTAACTATCTTGTTAATTATGCAGCGATGTTTAACATATTTCCTTTGCTTCCTTATTAACCTAGTCGATATAATTTCTTTCCACTATTAACTTACTTAACGTTTAAGTAATGTTGAGTATCGGTTAACTCTAACCGACGGTAATCAACGTTATTTAATTATTTTTATTACCTTATTTACATATATAATTATTTCATATTCAAAAACTTTAAACGTTAATAACTTTTTGGTTTAAACTCCGATCGGAAAACTTTATATATGAAAATTGATCAGAAATCGCCACGAACTCAACGGTGCAAGTTTCGTAGCCAAATTCTAACATTTATAAAAATTTGATTATTGGCGTTACTACTTATTAGTTAATTTATTTTTAATTAATTATCGTTAATAATTATTGGGTGTTGCAACAGATCTAGGGCGCGACACCATGATCGGGTTGCTAGGATGGATGCTAGCCATTTTTCCCTCTCCAACCCCAATAAAAGGAGTACATTAGGTAGTGGCACGTAGTATCAATAAATATAGGCGCGAAGCCTTACTCATTGAATGTTAGCATGAAGCCTTGCTCACCACCATGAGCATATCTATGAATAGGCACGAAGCCTTTCTCATCACTACGAGCATCACCTCACCATATCACTATTTCTATCACGTGAGTGTCATCGTTTTACAATAAATAATCGAATAAATATCACGACGGTGTCCCATACCACCATGTGACAATTAGTCGTTTATTTATTGCTCGTAAACTATACTCAATCTCTACTATATTCTATATCATGAGTTGTAGGAGTAACATGAAAAGTATTACTAAATGTACTATATCAAATGATATTACTACTCCGTTTATTCAAATTCCTCATAATCTAAATTCTCCATAACATTATTCTATATAACGAGTCTAAAGAATAACTTGAGAAATATTACAGAAAGTCTCATACCAGACGGTATTATAACTTCGTTTATTCAGATTCCTCATTACACGGAAATAACAATTACATAAATGATTTATAAAATATTTACATTTATTAAGAGAATATTAAATATTAATTTTTGGAAAGCATTCATAATAATTATATAAATAAAGATACATTTTATATTAATTTATCACAAAGAAATACTTAATTCTATACATAAACTTCTTTGAACTATATATCCAAATTAAGTATAGAGTATAAGGTTGTTATAATACACACACACATATTATTTACATTATTTATATTTTTATTTCTAATTCAAACAAAATTAAAATGCAGGAAAAACATAATTACCAGTCGACTGGTTGGCAGTCGACTGATGGACACCCCAGTCATGAATTTCCTGAAGCACTTATTTAATGTTTCAATCCGTATTTAATCCATAATTACACAATACAATCATATTCAAGAGTAGAAACCACATCAATTCACAAGATAATCATATGGCATTCCATTCAAGCAATATAAACATATACAAACATAGATTAGTGAGTGAATTTACTCACCAATAAACTTTCTTGCTTCTTCTTCCTTTGTATTTGCAATTCGAGAATACCAAAGCATGAACAATTAGCAAGCTTCCTCATGTATAGTAGTGTAGTGAGGTGTTGAGATAGTTCAATTTAGGAATTTATGGTGATTAATTTGATTTCTAATGGAAGGAGGGTTCCTAACTTTTTCTTTTTTTCCTGAGCCAGATAATAAAAATGATAAAAGGGAAGTATATGTGAGTTGGAAATGTGAAGGAGGGATGTTTCTAGACTTAGAGAAGTCTAGATATTTGAATAAATGGATTCGGTCTTGCTATTTGGGTTTGGACTTCATAAATGCTTCCACTTTGAATACTTCTCTTTTACTTTCTTCTACAAATTTTTTTCTGTTCAATTCAAATGACTGACAAATCCCAAATAAAAATAATATTTATAATGCATAAGTGATTACACTACATTATCAAATTTTACAGAATTTATTTCCTATAAATTCCTTTTATTTTAATTATTTATTAAAAAGTATTCAATTTGGCTCATTTTAATTAAATTCATTTCATTAACCCAAATTAATTCACATTTCCACGTTAAAATTATTTCTTACTCAAATCAATATTATTTATTCTATATATAATTTTATAAAATATTATTTTCACGTTTTAAGTCATTTTAATTTAATTGCTCCAAAATATTTTAATTCAACAATTATTTTAAACTATAACTTTAAAATATTTAATTCCCAAAATATTTAATTCTATAATCTTTTTATCAAACAATTCTTTCCAAACAATTAGATTTAATTAATAATTATTTAATCATCAAATTTCAACATTTCTAAATAATTCCAAATCATTACCATTTTAATTTCTTGAAATTCAAAATTAATTAATTAAATTACATTAACAACTTTAATTAATTACTTTTAAACACTGGCTTGTTACAGGCTTCCCCTATTTAAAAAATTGCGTCCTCGCAATTTCTTTTAGGGAAAAATCTACAGCTAAGTTGATAGTTCCTAGCTTAACTACACCATCTACACCTACATATAGTTACAAAATAATCAATTATTAACAAAATAACATAATGCTTTTAATATTTTGGGTTAGCATATATCAGGATTTGTATTGACCCGTCAAGTATCGAATAGAGCAACACAAAATCAATGATAAAACCTTTCATCGGTGGCTTACCATAAGGTTTGGATTTTATCTTCCTCGCCTAATGCCTAAATCTATGGACTTGTTTCAAGTAAACTCATTTTGAAGAATATAATGCTTTCACAAACAATCAAAATGTACTACTTATAGGTTGAAATCTCCAGGATGCTTCGGAGCAGTCACTATGACATGAAGTCTATCCCAAAAATCCACAATGCTCAAAATTATATAAAACTATCACATCGATTCTTAAACAAATTCCATTATATTTATAAATAAAATATCTCAGTTACCTTTAAAATCCAAAAATACTTAAATTATTAATTAACTTATAAATATGTCAATAAATGACACTCTATAAAAAAAATTATTTAGAAATATGTTTACCAAAATCAAAAATCACTTATCAATAATTACAAAATATGTCATCTTAAATAAATTGCTTTCAAACTACCTTTCTCAAAAAAATTCATTTTATAAATAATTTAAACACCTTTCAAAATTTGGAATACCATCAAAATATTTTATTACAAAAATATGTTTCATAAAATCAAAGTATCCAAAGCTATATAATTTTTATTCCGATATAAATGTATTATATTTTCGTCTAAACTTCTCTCAATTAGAAATTCATATATATTAATTTTATTTCTTACTGCACACTATTACATTCATATATCAACATCCATCATTCAAGTCGCACACAACATCCAAAAATCTCACACAACACATGTCAACATACAACATATGTTTCTTATCAAACTCCAATTGCTAGAAAATATAACAACATTGCCTTGCTATCTATTTTAATAGCTACCAGTACCGGTGAGCTGCAATCATCGCTATATATATGTGTGTGTGTATATGTATATGTATGTATACACATACATATACATATACATATACATATATGTGTATGTATAACATTGAAATCCTTACAAAATGTTGTGTTCATATGTCTCGTCCTAATGTTTAGGAATTTCTATCGATAACATTGACTCGACGCATCGACCAGAATTCTTAAAGCACTCAAGGGATAGATTAACATAGATTTCACTCTTCTAATAATAGTACATATATCCACATTGAACATCCATGTGTGTGTGTGTGTATTACCAAAAGATTTATAATTTTAAACATTTGCTTAGTTTCATAAAATACTATCCAATACATTATATATAAGTTAGAAGTTTTTTCAACACTTTATCTAAACATATACTTGCTTACTTGAAATATTTACAAGTGCTTTCCAAATATACATTAAAATAGTAAATCACTTTTAATAGTTTGAACATCACGCATAAAATATCAAACATCACACATCAATAAGAAAATATCATTCTCATTCATTCATAACAACAAGCAAACATCAAAATTAATTTCATTTCACAATTTTTAGTTAATATTTATAAATAATATATTAGTATATACAAAAATATAATTCTTAATTGCTCTGGCTGTAACTTCACCACTGAAGAAACAACAAGGTTCTAATATCAATATTTAAGTAGGTTTCTAATCTTCAAATAATGGTTCCTACTCAATTCTATTCTTAACAATACTTACTAATTCAATGCAAGAAAACATCAAACAACCAAGCATCAAATTCAAATTCAATGTAAACAATCATCAAACAATTAGCATACATAATAAACAACAACGCATGTGCTCAACGAAAATAATTCATTAGCTTCCGTTGTGCAACTCTGGTTCATAACAGAGCTAAATACAATAATAAATTCCAAGCTAGCATAGGTCTAATATTTAATATTAATGCTGACACTACTGGTCGGACCATAATCATTTATATTTTATACTCGAAAGAATTAGAAGTGAAAATATTATATATAAAAATTAACAAGTACGTCCCCTGATGATTACCCAATAATCATCGTATACTCCTACTATCTCTTATTATAAATTAACTACCCAACACACCCAGGGGGACAGTGACTCCAAGTCTCATATAAGGTCAAGACTCGTTTCTTATATTTATAATGTATTATTTTGAACTTGCTCTAATACCAATGTAGCACCCCATCTTTATAACCAAACTACCAAAGAGTAGGTAATACTGTTTGGCAATATAGAGAATGAGGCGATATTGGGCATACACACATGGATATTCTCTTAGGTTAACACTGGTACGTGTTTTAAAATCAAATAACTCACCACTATACCTACATAATATCGGCACAAAGCAATAAATACGTGTGTCTCCAAAATAGAAAAAATACACAATATACAATAAATAACAGAGAATACAGAGTCATTAAACGCAGTGATCAATGTATAATAGAAAATATACATAGGTGTGATACACATCGCAATGTCATAGATATACAATAAGACTATATAAAAAATATACTACACCACATAATAACAAGTTTTCACTGTGCTCAAAAAACAAAGCTTGTCTCATCGTCCCTGAACCAAAAATGTCTTAGACTGACCCGAATAACACATGGGTCACACTATGTCTAAATATAGAGGTCAATATACATATATAACTCATGATATGCATGGTATAATAATATGATAATCAACATCAAAATGACTCAAGATAACAGCCATCGTGTAACCATGCATAAAGAAGTCATCACCCATATAAAATTACACAAATAATAAATCATAGACAATATCAAATGAGTGAATCAACCATATCAAAATCATCATTAAAGTCCAAAAAACAACAATACTTGAGATATCATCAAGTATAGTCAGGCTAGCATAAGCATTGCCCAAGTATATCTCTCAATCTCAAATAATAAAATGTCAACATCAGTATAAGTAGAGCCCAAATAAAAGGAGTACATCATGATAGTGACAAATAATATCAATAAATATAGGCATGAAGCCTTGCTCACTGAATGTAGGAATGAAGTCTTGCTCTCCATTATGAGCACCTATGCAATTAAAGCCCTGCTAAAGCCCCACCAAATCTCTGTTATAGCTTGTAGCGCTCTTCAACCGCAACGCTTTTTCAGTTTAGCGCTATTAAATAGTAGATTCACATTAAGCCCTGCTATTCTCCACTATGGCCACTAAATTAATGCTTTTAGCACATGCTTTAGCAAAATTAATATAAAAATATTGATTTAAGTAATTTTCTTTTAAACCAAATCAATAAAGTTAGGGCAAAAACCAAAATTTAAGGCATAAGTGCTCAATATAACTTAGAAATCTATTGTATTCACCAAATCTTGATAGCATAAATCTTGATATTCTTTAGTTTTATTATATAATATTAAACAATATTTCTTTTTCCTATACAAATGATGTGAGAATAGGAAAAAGTTAACTTTAAATGTTTGGTCTTATACCTAACGAAGCTTTTTACACCTCTGCTATTTTCTGCTAAATCCCCGCCTTATCCTTGCTATAACTTTTTGCATCTCCACCGTTGTAGTTACGCTAAGCGCTTTAATTGCACAGATGAGCACATCTATGAATATAGGCACAAAGCCTTTCTCATCATTATGAGCATCACCTCACACCCATATGACTATTCTCGTCACGTGAGTGTCATCTACATACAATGAATGATCGAATAAATATCATAATGGCGTCTTATACCACCATGTGATACTCAATCGTTTATTCACTACTCATAAACTATACTCAATCTCCATAATATTCTATATCATGAGTTTGTGAGCAATCAGAAAAGTATTACCAGATGTCCTATATAAAATGGTTCCACACAATCTAGAATCTCCACAGTATTATTCTATATAACGAATTCAATGATTGACCGAAGAAATATTATCAAAAGTCCCATACTAAACGGTAGTATAACTCCATTTATTTAGATTCCTCGTTACACAGAAATTATAATTACATAAATGATTTATAAAATATTTACATTTATAGATAATATTAGATATAATTTTTGGAAAGCATTTATAATAATTATATAAATAACGATACATTTTATATTAATATATCATAAAGAAATATATATTTCGATACATAAACTTCTTTGAATTATATATCCAAATTAATTATAGAGTAAAAGATTGTTATTGTGTTTATATCTGTATGTGTGTATTATTCATATAATTTATTTATGTTTTTATGTCTAGTTCAAGCAAACTCAAAATGCAGGAAAAACGTGCCCACCAATCGATTGGTAAAGGTCGCCCGGTAAGCGGTCGACCGGTGGATGCTCCGGGCATGAATTTCCTGAAGCACTTATTCAATGATTCAGTCTGTATTTAATCCATAACTTTCACAATACAATCATATTCAAGATTAGAAACCACATCAATTCACAAGATAATCATATGGCATGCCATTCAAGCAATATAAACATTTATAGATACATATGGCATGCCATTCAAGCAACATTAACATTTATAGACATAGATTACTGAGTGAATTTACTCACCGGTAAACTTTTCTTGTTTCTTCTTCCTTTGTGTTTGAAATTCCAGAACACCAAAGCATGGACAATTAGCAAGCTTTCTCATGCATAGTGTGGTGAGGTGTTGAGATAAACATAGTTCAACTTAGGAATTTATAGTGATTTATTTGATTTTAATTTAATTTCTAATGGCACGAGGGCTTCCTGATTTTTTTCTTTTTCTCGTAAAGCTAGAAGATAAAAATGAGAAAAGGGAAGTATATGTGAATTAGAAATGTAAAGGAGGGACGTTTCCATACTTATAGAAGTCTAGATATTTGAACAAATGGGTTTGGGCTTGCTGTTTGGGTTTAGGCTTCATAAAAGCTTCCACTTCAAATACTTCTCTTTTACTTTCTTTTACAAACTATTTTCTATTCAATTCAAATGACTAATAAATCCCAAATAAAAATCATATTTATAAAGCTTGAGTGATTACACAACATTTCAAATTTTATAGAATTTATTTCCCATAAATTCCTTTTATTTTAATTATTTTTTCAAAAGTATGCAATTTGGCTCATTTTAACTAAAATTCATTTCATTAACCCAAATTAACTTAAATTTCCACTTTAAAATTATTTCTTACTCAAATCAATATTATTTATTCCATATATAATTTTACAAAATATTATTTCCATATTTTAACACATTTTCATTTAATTATTCCAAAATATTTTAATTCAACAATTATTTTAAACCATAACGTTAAAATATGTAATTCCTAAAATATATCATTCTATAACCCTTTTATTAAACAATTATTTCCAAAACAATTAGATTTAATTAATAATTATTTAATCATCAAATTCCAATATTTCCAAATAATCCAAATTATTACCATTTTAATTTCTTGAAATCCAAATTAATTAATTAAATTACCATTAATAACTTTAATTAATTACTTTGCAATACTGGGTTGTTACAGCCTAATAGTTAATAATATCGATAATGGCTATAACTCTAAAACTCTACCCTAGCTAGCAGATTCTCTCCTTTAAATCAACTTATTCAAGGAATAAATAATAAAAAGGATAAAATAAAGAGGATCAGACATAAAATATTTAATAATAGTTGTAATAGCTTTGGTGTCATGCTTTTTTGGTATCAATGTGAACTACCAAATATGCCCCTCTATATATTATCAAATCTTAATCACTTAAAAATAGGATTTAATATTAAACTTTTTTAAAAATTTAAATGTCCCTAAAGGTAGGATCAAACAATTAAACATGCTTTACAAATTCAAAATGCTTCTAAAAATAGAATCTAAAATTAAACTTCCTTTACAAATTCTAAATACTTTTTTACAAATACACAAAGCTTAATATCATTTGAAAATTAAAACTCATTTTTTTGACTGATTTAAACATATACAATTTATAAGGAAAACAATTCACGTGCGAAGCATGTGCCCTAACACTCGTGCAGTGAAAAATGAAATATCAGTAATCTACATGGTTGCCAATGTGCTAATATATCATGTAGCATACAAATGGTATAATACGAGGTAATGAAACCATAATTGAACCTACATCTTCACCTGCATCCAACTAGTTAGCACATTTATACCATAGTGTTTTGTAATACCTGATAAATCTATTAACCACTAATCATCATGGAAACTAAATGTGACTTAACCGCCACACACTAGGCTAGTGGCCCTCCGTCTCTTGCTATAGCCAAGACTAGCAAGTTAGAATCGTCAACGTAACACTAATACCATGACACTTTACCACATCTTCAAGCACCTACAATCATATCAAACACAAATTGATATATAGTGCAATGCCTAACTGCTACCATTTGATTATCAAGAGGACATATGACAAGTAACCTAAGGCCAATAACCCTTGCTACAAAGTAGCTCGAGTTCAATCACCCTTGTTACCAAGATAAAATGTCTCATATCTTCGTATCGATGTCGCCTGACATGAGCAATTCAGACAACCACACTTCAATCTACAAATAGTCTATAAATATCAAAATCCAAGGGCATAGCCAAGGGATATAAATTTTCTATATATTTGCAACATCGTAATACTTTAGTCGTCTCATCCTTAATCCACCGGACTACTCTATAAAACCACCATATGAACTAAATCACATTTTGAACCATCATTGTAGTCTCCACATCACTTAAAGTCTATCACATGTTTTTGAGGATTTCGTGTACCATTTTCGATCTCATCATATTGCTCGTTACTACAATTCGAGCATCATGTGGGTCCACAAAACAAGCTCGAAATCCCAAAATTTAAAGTTAAACCTAGTTGTTCCAACTAACAACTGTTTGGACGTCTGAATAAGGGATTTAGAAGTATGACCTCTATTTCAAATGTTTGGAACATTCAGCCAAAGGTCTGAATTCCTAATATTTACACTTAAATAATGCAAGAACCATAACACCAAATTTCATATAGCTAAGTTGGAAATTTAGATGTTTCAATGTCTGTTATGGCTGAGAATTAATTCAAATAGGAGAATTCCTTTGATGGAAATTCGTCCCACCATCTTTTCTTTCTCTTGTTTGTCTTTCGACACTTCTCTTCGACGTTTGCTCCCTGTGTAACGTCTCTCCATTAGGATTAGTCATAAGCTGTTGTCCATATGAACGAATATTGTTTCATATTCGAAGAACAATTTTGAGGCAGTGAGTACCATTTGGATAATTGTTCGAGTTTTACTAGTCGACTTTCATTTCAACCTCTACATTCATCCAAACATGTCATTTTCTAATGTCCTAATCCACTCTCTACATATACAATCATCATTCAAGCAAACAACGATCCATAAGAACAACAATTAATCGTAATAATATAATATTATTTAACAATATTGTTCTTAAGTGTTCCAATACATTCATTTTATGACTAAACATAGATAAGTGCTCATTTAGTATGATTCCTATCACTAAAATCACAATTCAAGTCTATTCATAAAGCCCTAACTCAACCATTAGCCTTTAACAACAATGTATATCATATTTGGTGATACTAAAGCACAAAGAATAAATTTCACTCACAAATCCAAAGAAATATAAACATCAACCCAACTCACTTTTGAAGCTCTCTCGATTTCATAACCCAGGCCTCAATCCCTAATAAAATGCTAACTCGAATAGCAAGATTTGTAGAAAATCTTTTAACTTGAATTTAGTGTATTTATTTGCAATTTTTCTTTAAGAATGAAGAAGTTATGGAGATTATAAAATTTGGTAATTAAATCTCTTCTTTGGGAGAAAAAGCAGAAAATAAATGAGAAACGAAGGAGAGAATGCTTCATTTTTGAAATTATAAGGCTAATTGCGAATTAAATTTCCATTTTATTCCTTATCATCACTTTTTTGTCTCATTTTATCATATTATCTAATTTTAACAAACATTATATATTTTTCATACGTAATGACATTATGAACGCAATGAAATAGGTATCGAGTCATAATTCATTGATCTTTTAAATATTCATTTTAAAGTCGTTTGCTTGGTTATGTCATCTAGTTCAAATAAAATGATTTATTATCTTAACTACTAAGCATTAAAAAAACAAGGGTTGTTACGTGGTCTTGATCGCAAGGGTCTCTTTTCATATTTTGTAGCTTTAGCATCCATCTGCTCGCTCCTTCAATTGGATAGACATCTAACATAATAATTAAACCTTTTATAATTGTGCTTACTTTGATGGAAGTGATGTTAAACAAATATTATCATCTAAATGAGGGAAAAGACTAAATAAAGGTTAAGATCCTATCATTTTGCATCATAGAAAGAATATGCTTGTCACCACTTATGTTATTCGAACGAGTACATATGCACGTCCAGGTGGGCCTGTATTTAACCACAATGTGCATGCATTTTTATTTGTACCCGTGGAAGTAGATTTGATAGTAGCATCCCCACATTTGAACGTCGCTTAGGCAGAAACCGCTATTTTTTGTTTAGACCGCAATAACTTCTTCATACTAACTCGGAATCGGGCAAAACTTCGACCGATGAACTCCTACCTAAATTACTGACAATATGGTACACTCGGATACTTCATCTTGTGAATGCACACTGTAGTTCTCCAGGGAGACTGACAGTTTACTTAGAAAATAACATGGCACAAAATCCTCTTATTTGAACTCCGCCTAGTGCAGAAGCCGCTATTTTTTTTATTCAGATTGCTATATTTTCTTCATACTAACTCGGAATCCAGCGAGACTTCGACAGATTAACTTCCACCTAAATTATGGACAATATGAAACACTCGGATACTTCATCTTATGAACGCACATTGTAGTTCTTCATGGGGACTGAAAGTTGTACTTAGAAAATAACAGGCTACCACATCCCCATATTTCAACTCGCCTAGTGCAGAAGCCGCTATTTATTTTGTTCAGACTGCAATAACTTCTTCATACTAACTCGGAATTAGGTGATACTTCGACCGATGAACTCTCGCCTAAATTACGGACAATACGGTTTAGTTGGATACTTCATCTTGTGAACGCACACTGTAGTTCTTCATGGTGAATGACAGTTGTACTTAGAAAATAATAGGCTATATCCCCACTTCAACGCTCACTGTAGTTCTCCATGGTGACTAATAGTTGTACTTAGAAAATAACAGGCTACATCCTCATATTTGAACTCTGCCTAGGAAAAAGCCGCTATTTTTTTGTTCAGACGGCAGTAACTTCTTCATACTAACTCGGAATCAGGCAAAACTTCGACCAATGAACTCCCACCTAAATTACGAACAATATGGTACACTCGGATACTTCATCTTATGAACGCACACTGTAGTTTTTCATGGGGACTGATAGTTTACTTAGAAAATAATATGCTACCACATCCCCATATCCGTCTAGTGCAGAAGCCGCTATTTTTTTGTTCAGTCTGCAATAACTTCTTCATACTAATTCGGAACCCGGCGAGACTTCGATCGATTAACTCCCATCTAAATTACGGACAATATGGAACATTTGTATACTTCATCTTATGAACGCACACTGTAGTTCTCCATGGGGACTGACAGTTGTACTTAGAAAATAACAGGCTACCACATCCCCATATTTGAACTTTGCCTAGTGCAGAAGCCGCTATTTTTTTTGTTCAGACTGCAATAACTTCTTCATACTAATTTGGAATCCGGTGAGACTTCGACCGGTTAACTCCCACCTAAATTATGGATAATATGGAACACTCGGATACTTCATCCTGTGAACGCACACTGTAGTTCTCCATGGGGACTGACAGTTGTACTTAGAAAATAACAGGCTACCACATCCTCGTATTTGAACTCCGCCTAGTGCAGAAGCTGCTATTTTTTTTGTTCAGACTGCTATATTTTCTTCATACTAACTCGGAATCTGGCGAGACTTCGACAAATTAACTCCCATCTAAATTACGGACAATATGGAACACTCAAATACTTCATCTTCTGAACGCACACTGTAGTTCTCCATGAGGACTGAGAGTTGTACTTAGAAAATAACAGGCTACCACATTCCCATATTTGAACTCCGCCTAGTGCAGAAGCCGCTATTTTTTTTGTTCAAACTGCAATAACTTCTTCATACTAATTCAGAATCCGGTGAGACTTCGACCAATTAACTCCCACCTAAATTACGGACAATATGGAACACTCAGATACTTCATCTTGTGAACGCACACTGTAATTCGCCATGGACACTGATAGTTGTACTTAGAAAATAACAGGATACCACATCCCCACATTTGAACTCCGCCTAGTGCAGAAGCCGCTATTTTTTTTGTTCAGACTGCAATATTTTCTTCATACTGACTCGGAATCCGGCAAGACTTTGACCGATTAACTCCCACCTAAATTACGGACAATATGGAACACTCAGATACTTCATCTTGTGAACGCACACTGTAATTCTCCATGGGCACCGACATTTGTACTTAGAAAATAACAGGATACCACATCCCCATATTTGAACTCCGCCTAGTGCAGAAGCCACTATTTATTTTGTTCAGACTACAATATTTTCTTCATACTGACTCGGAATCCGGCAAGACTTTGACCGATTAACTCCCACCTAAATTACGGATAATATGGAACACTCGGATACTTCATCTTATGAACGCACACTGTAGTTCTCCACGGGGACTGACAGTTGTATTTAGAAAATAACAGGCTACCACATCCCCATATTTGAACTCCGTCTAGTGAAGAAGCCGCTAATTTTTTTGTTCAGACTGCAATAACTTCTTCATATTAATTTGGAATCTGGCGAGACTTCGACCAGTTAACGCCCACCTAAATTACGGACAATATGGAACACTCTAATACTTCATCCCGTGAACGCACACTGTAGTTCTCCATGGGGACTGACAGTTGTACTTAGAAAATAACAGGCTACCACATCCCCGTTTTTGAACTCCGCTTAGTGCAGAAGCAGCTATTTTTTTTGTTCAGACTGCTATATTTTCTTCATACCAACTCGGAATCCGGCGAGACTTCGACAGATTAACTCCCACCTAAATTACGGACAATATGGAACACTCGGATACTTCATCTTCTGAACGCACACTGTAGTTCTCCATGAGGACTGAGAGTTGTACTTAGAAAATAACAGGGCACCACATCCCCATATTTGAACTCCGCCTAGTGCAGAAGCCACTATTTATTTTGTTCAAACTGCAATAACTTCTTCATACTAATTCAGAATCCGAGGAGACTTCGACCAATTAACTACCACCTAAATTATGGATAATATGGAACACTCGAATACTTCATCTTGTGAACGCACACTGTAATTCTCCATGGGCACTGACAGTTGTACTTAGAAAATAACAGGATACCACATCCCTACATTTGAACTCCGCCTAGTGCAGAAGCCGCTTTTTTTTTGTTCAGACTGCAATATTTTCTTCATACTAACTCGGAATCCGGCGAGACTTCAACCGATTAACTCCCACCTAAATTACGGACAATATGGAACACTCGGATACTTCATCCTGTGAACGCACACTGTAGTTCTCCATGGGACCGACAGTTGTACTTAGAAAAAAACAGGCTACAACATCTCCGTATTTGAACTCCGCCTAGTGCAGAAGCCGCTATTTTCTTTGTTTAAACTGCAATATTTTCTTCATACTAACTCGGAATCCGGCGAGACTTCGACCGATTAACTCCCACCTAAATTACGGACAATATGGAACACTCGGATACTTCATCCTGTGAACGCACGTTGTAGTTCTCAATGGAGACTGACAGTTGTACTTAGAAAATAACAAGCTACCACATCCCCGTATTTGAACTCTGCCTAATGTAGAAGCCGCTATTTTTTTTGTTCAGACTGCTATATTTTCTTCATACTAACTCGGAATCCGGCGAGACTTCGACAGATTAACTCCCACCTAAATTACGGACAATATGGAATACTCGGATGCTTCATCATCTGAACGCACACTGTAGTTCTCCATGGGGACTGAGAGTTGTACTTAGAAAATAACAGGCTACCACATCCCCATATTTGAACTCCGCCTAGTGCAGAAGCCGCTATTTTTTTGTTCAAACTGCAATAACTTCTTCATACCAAGGTTTTAAATATCGTATTTCGGTCACGTTTCGTCTCGGAATATTTACACAAGTTATCTCGTATCGGGGGAGATCTCGGACGAGATGAGTACATATCGGGTGTACATCTCGGATTGACATCTCGGGTCTTATAATGCATCTCGGGAATATCTCGGATGTACTTATGTGTCTAAAATTGATGTGTCAAAAATTTATTTAACGATTATAACTTTCTTAGTAAAAATAAAAATGCTAATATACTTGATTTACATGGAAAAAGGAATATTTTTAAAAGAGTAGTAGCTTGATTAGCTTAATTGATTTGGTATTGATTGAATAATATTATTTTATTTGAACATAATAAAGAAGTGAAACCTTTTGCTATGACTCATTAAGATAAAAAGTAAAGAATATGATCAAGAAGTTGGTAATTTATAATTGGATCGAGTAGTTTCTTTTGAATCAATGTGAAAATAAAAAATATTATGCAAAATAAGAAAAATGCATAATTTCGGGTGAGATCTCGGATTGAGATTTTGATCCATATTTCGGGTGAGATTTGAATATCTCGGACGAGATGAGTGTCGAGGGAGATATGGAGGAGATTTGATGTCTCGTCTCGTTTAAGTGTGAAAAGGAGATCTCGGAGGAGATCTCGGGCGATATATAGGAGATTTAAAACCATGCTTCATACTAATTCAGAATCTGGCGAGACTTCGACCGGTTAACTCCCACCTAAATTATGGACAATATGGAACACTCAGATACTTCATCCTATGAACGCACACTGTAGTTCTCCATGAGACCGACAGTTGTACTTAGAAAAAAACAGGCTACAACATCCCTGTATCTGAACTCCGCCTAGTGCAGAAGCCGCTATTTTCTTTGTTCAGACTGCAATATTTTCTTCATACTAACTCGGAATCCGGCGAGACTTCGACCGATTAACTCCCACCTAAATTACGGACAATATGGAACACTTGGATACTTCATCTTATGAACGCACACTGTAGTTCTCCATGGGGACTGACAGTTGTACTTAGAAAATAACAGGCTACCACATCTCCATATTTGAACTCCGCCTAGTGTAGAAGCCGCTATTTTTTTTGTTCAGACTGTAATAACTTCTTCATACTAATTTGGAATCTGGCAAGACTTCGACCGGTTAACTACCACCTAAATTACGGACAATATGGAACGCTCGGATACTTCATCTTGTGAACGCACACTGTAGTTCTCCATGGGGACTGACAGTTGTACTTAGAAAATAACAGGCTATATTCCCATATTTGAATACTATTTCTCTATGAGATGTAAAAGGGTATATTTAGAATTTCAAAAGACACCGAGTAAATCTATTCAATGAATTCTTCTGATTAGTAGTAAATATAGTAAAGATAGAGTGAACGATTTTCATTATTATAATGAGGGGTATTTCTGGTATTTCAAAAAGACACGGTTGAATTCCTATTGAAGGAATTCTCATTATTAGTAGTAAAGATATGCATACAAAACTTCAAACGTAAGTTCAAACTATTCAAATTAAAAATGAAATACATTAATGTCCTTGTAACGCATGAAAGTAATGACATAACATAAACGGAGTTGGCTTTTAAAACGTTCCAGGCAGTTGTAAATAGCATTCAATTTCAAATGGTCATATAACATGAGAATAATGACCTAACATAAATATATATTAGCATATAAAACTGCTTGAGTAGTTAAAGTAAGCATTTATTTTCAAATTGATTGATTACTATAAAAACGACCTAAATTAAATTTCGCCTACAATTATAATTAGTATATTTATATCGAAAATGACCAAAAACCTAAGGTTTAGAAAACGCTTAGGATGTTGGTAAACTATAAATTACCAAGCGCTAAAAAATATAAATACTTTAACACATATAAGCATGTCATTACTACTTTATTTTACGAGAATAATTATTAATTATGTTAAATATAGTATCATTTATGTTAAAAAAAAAAACAAAGCAGTGTGAAAGCATGTACACTCCAGCTACACTTTCAAATCCAACAATAAATAGTTTTCCTAATATTCTTGAATTTTACTTGCGCATTTTGATTTTTTTTTTGTTTTTTATGATGATGGTGATAAATTGATTTAATGCTGAGAAAGGGGTGATTTGGCGTTTTATTTATTGAAAATTAAATGGGAAACGTTTCCGTAGTTGGATTAGGGAGTTTATAGTGGAAATTAATTGTATTGGATTTGTAGGGTTAAAATAATAAAATGTGACAAATGAGCATCCCCAGCTGAAAACACAAAAAATTGCTGCAACCACACAAAGCGGGGACCTTTTACAAAATTGCTCAAAAGAATATCGCGTCGGACCAACGCTAAGCTTCATCATACTATATATACTGTTTACAGTCACCTCAATCACAATCAATCCTCACTTTTTCTTGCATCTTCTTCTTCATTCAATAATGTCCGTGGTAAAATAACCGTTCTCCGCGAATCTCATCTAAAACAAAATCATTAATTTCTAACCATGGAATTCTTTACACGCAAGCGTAAAGGCTCCAAAAGCTCCACCGCCGTCTCTTCTCTCGTTCGATCCCGTAAAAAGAACCGTAGAGTTAAGGATGACGGTTCCGCTGCTATACTGATGACTGCCCCGCCGTCTACGTCTTCTTCTCCGTTATCCCCTAACCGTGGTCACAAGCGGAAGATTGGCTGTCTCGATCCGAATAGAAAGAAGAAGTTTTTCAGCGAGTATAAAATTAGGGGGTTGATCGGGAAGGGGAAATTCGGATCTGTGAAAATCTGCGAAAAGGTACAGACGAAAGAGGAATTTGCTGTGAAAATACTGAAAAAGAATGGGGAGGAGTGTGTGAATTTGGAGGTGGAGATAATGCGGCATTTGTCTGGGCATAAGAATGTTGTTACTTTGAAAGCTGTTTTTGAGGATGCTGAGAATTGTTATTTGGTTATGGAGTTGTGTAAAGGTGGGAGATTGCTTGATTTGATGAAGGAAGTGGGTATGTTTTCAGAGCAGAAGGCGGCAAAGATTGTGAAGGAGTTGGTCGGTGTTTTGAAGTATTGTCATGAGATGGGTGTTGTGCATAGGGATGTGAAACCGGAGAATGTTTTGGTTGAAAGTGGGGGAATCAAGCTGGCGGACTTCGGGTTGGCTGTTCGACTTACTAAAGGTAGTTCATTTTGTGATATTTGATCTTTTATATGTATAATGCAGGTTGTATTTAGCTTGATTTGCAATTTGGTTTATACTAATATATGTTCCATTGTTTTGTAATAGCTCCAGATACATATGTTGTGTCAAATTCTGATTCCGGTTACAGTTACATAAAAATATAGGTTGTATTTAGGTTGATTTATTAGTGGTTTTTTTTTTCCTCTAGTAAAGTTAGCAGTTGGAATACAAATTTCTTATGCGGCTGCTACGTGATAGGTTCAATAAAAAGATTGTTGATCCAGGGTATTTTTGTTGGGTTGTAATTTGTCAGTGAGCTTTGTTAAAATGATTTTGTTGTGGGTTACTTAACCATACTTAAACGTAATTTAACTTTGTTGATATGGTCATCTTAGATTGTGTCCACATATCAAGTTTATGTTAAAAATCGTTTTCCTTTTGTTATATATGTAAGGTTAGGCTGTGATACTAATATGATGTTTTTTAAAAGATATCCGGTAAACACACTTAATGCTTAGTATGCACTTTAGGTTTGCGTAAAATTAGGCATGAATCTATGTGACCTTTGTACTAGAACAACAAGGTCTTATATGTGGTTTTGTTTCATCATTTGGTATCATTCAAGAGACTATGTGTCAGTCTTCTCCATTGGTAATTATCTATTATAGAGACATTTGGTAACTATTTGTAAGTGTGCAATGTGTTTATAGTATAATTTTTCACAATTATTATTTCTTTACTTGTAAGAAGTAATAAGTAGTTCTTTAGCTGTTTTTATGCCAGTTTTTGATGTACATCCATCACCGGTTCATGTCCCTGAATTAAACACCTTCCTTGTTTCCTTTTCATTTGATTGGTAGTGATATATGTAGTTGTGTTTTTGAAAGCTATATGTTTTGTGCTATATAATCGTTTAGGACCAATATAAACATTCCATTATTTCTTATCAACAATATAAAGTATTATTAGAAGGTACCAACCATCCCGTTCTCTTAAAACTTGACTTACAAATACATGTTACAGGCAAATAATTGAGATGGAATAAATAGGGCGTAGTTTACTTATAAAGTACATCAATGTGTTATATATAGAAAAATGAATATATTAGACTGTCAAATATTGTTTGAATATTTTGTTACTTCATACATGCATAATATCTAAACAGATGAAACTAATACTCATACGAAGTTATGAACTAACTATCAATTGATATACTGAAACCTATATTATTGTATATTGTAATAATGTTACCATCTTATCTTCCATTACATCATTCCAAATCTGTCATTACTATGTAAAACCTTATGTATATATTTGACTGTCATACATTATTTATTTTATGACTTCATACATGCATAATATGTAGACTGATAAGTCTAATGCTCTATGAAGTTATGAACCAGCTATAAGGGCTACGCTGAAACTTATATTATTTTTTGTTATAATGTTATCTTCTCTTCCATTATGCCATTCTAAATCTATTCATAGTATTATAACCTTATAAGATGAAAGTGGGACCGAGAGTGAAAATGATATGATGCTGTAGGCTTTGGCTAGACTTGTTAGCCACCATTTAGTCTTAGTCTCTGCCTAAACATTATTTATTAGTTCGACTCTAGATTCCTGATGTTCTTCATTGATGTGATTTTTATTAGTGCCTTGTATTATTATGATTTTAGATATATTTGCTTTGCTGATAACAGTATGTGAAAAATTAGGCTACTTGATAGAGTTTAAAGTTTAAAGCATAGTGCAGGACACTGATAATTGTTTTTATTTTTTATTTGCATTGACATCTGAAGTTAGAATTATAAAGTTGCGATTTTTATATCTACAAGTTAAAAAACTGAATTATGACAGCATTCCAATAAAATTAATAATTCCTGTAAACCTTTAGTATCTTTTCTTTCATGGACATGTTATAAAATTTCTATAACTTTCATCTCAAATTTCTGCCATCCTTTTACTTTTTATCTTGTCATTGAAAGCAGTCTCACTGGTGGAGAAACTTGTTCATGTTACTTAAGCCATGTTTTTCTGAGATTCGTTGTCTTCAGGTGATTATGTTTTTTAGGTTAAGAAGATGATTCGCTGGTATGTGAGATCTCAATCTGACTTAGAATGACGAGAAAACACTTGATCAGTTGCATGTTTTCTTTGATAGTGTTACTAGCCGCCTTGTATTATTAGGAATTCAGATGTTTGCTCTGTTAATAACAACATGTGAAAAAGTAAGGCTACTTGACAGGGTTTAAACTTTAAAGTTTAAAGCATGATGTTGAGCGTTATTAATTTTTAATTCTTTTTTTTAGTGTAACCAAATTTCATTTTTATGTCAAGTTAGAGTTATAAAGTTGGTATTTATTTTTATCTTTATGCTAAAAACTGGAAGTTTAGCATAAAGTAGGTCTTTAGCATCCAGTTCTTTGATGAACATGTTATTAAATTTCTCCAACTTGCTTCCCAAATTTCCTCTATCCTTCAAATTCTTGTTATCGAAAGCACTTTCACTGGTGGAGAAACATGCTCCTGTTGCTTTCTTAAACTGCGTTTAGCTGCGATTCCTTGCCTTCAGGCAATTATTTTTTGTTTAGGTTAAGAAGATGATTCGCTTGTGTTTGAGACCTAAATATGACTTGGAAGTTAGAATGATGAGAGAACTTTACTTAATCAGTTGCATTTTAAATATTTGTTAAGACACATTATTGATGAGATCAAGAAGGCATTCATGGTAAGTGAGATATTTCTATGTACGGATCATATGTATAAGGCAATGGTAGCAAGGTCAAAAAAGCAATGTATTAGTTCCCTTAATTAATAGTGAACGTTTAATTATTATTATTATTTATAGATAAGTGTTTTGGCATGTGCAATGCACTTGCATGTAAAAGGACAAACATAAAAAATACTTCTAAATATAAACCAAATTGCAAAAATAGTGCGTGAACATAATGGTACGGATGAATTTTAACATAACATTAGGTTTTCGAATTTATCATTATATGTTTTTCACTATGTTAGTTTTTTACATAATTACTTATTAAACTGTCTTATTATACTTAATTTTAAAAAGTTGGATTGATTATTTTCTCATTCTTATTTTATTTTTATTTTTTCTCTTTTCATTTTGAATTTTATTAGTATTTGTGTTTTGAATATTATTTATTTTCAGTTTTATTCTCCTTATCTCACTCTTTCTGAATTTAATAATTTATTTACTATTCTTAATTCATGATATTTATGAAAGTTCTTGTTCATGCAAAAAGCGTGACGCTACATGTGTTACAGTAATTATTAAAAATCAAGACCATTACAGTTTTATAAAATAATTATAAGAAGTATATAGTTTAAAATAACTTTCAAATTATCCAAGTTCAATATTTCAAAATTTATGCATATAAATTGAATTATATAAAATTTCAAGATTAGAAAAAACTATAATTTTTTTTATATATAATTTTATTTCTTAATTTAAATAAAGCATGCACAACATTAAAATTTCAAAATTATGTTTTGAAATTAAAAGCTAAAAAGATCAATTAAACATGCATAGTTTTTAATAAGAGAAATATTGTTTATAAAGATAAGAGTGTTTAATAACTAAAATTTAAAATTTTTGTATGCAAAATGAAACCGTGAAGAATATATAAGAGCAGGATTCAAACTCGTCACTTTACATCACATAGGGGTATTTTTGGAAGGGCACGTATACACTAAAAAAGTGTTACAAGAAGTGTATTACAACTATCGAGATTTTGTGGCATGTGCAACGTACGTGCATATTAAGAACTCTTATAAAATTTAAATTTTTTATGTATTTTTGAGTAAAAACAAATTGAAAGAATAAGTGAAAAAATTATAATTTTTTGTTGGAACGGAGTTTCAAATTCGTAAACTTATTTACGTTTCAAAATTTTCATTTGAAAATAGATTCTAATATATTTTTTCCTTGTGGAATTCAAACTTCTAATTTTTTATTTGAATATAAGGATTATTTTTGGAATTTCACGGTCGGACCAAAAGATTGTGATTCTATTCCAACTATTAATAAAGATATTAAAGATAAGAAGAGTTTTGTTCATTTTCTCTAACCAACCGCGCTACCCCTTTGGTTAGATGAGTTTTACTATTTCGTTCTACTTGATAAAAATAATAAGTTAAAATTAGTTTAGTAAAATGTTATAAGGTGCTATTTCACCTTTTTCCAACTAAAAAGGCTTCTTCATTTCCATATGTTGTGAAAAGTGCGGCAGTTGTAAATCTTGCAGGAGCTAATAATTCAATGGATCAACTTGAATTTAATGAATTGAATTTGAATTCAATGGACATAGGTTGGGTTATTTCCTTTTGAACGATTATCAGCACCGGCTGCAGTGATACTCCATGGTCAACCATTTCCGTTTGTACTATTGAATAAGAAGCCAAATCTTAGATGATGTCGATTGACAAGTTATTGAATAGTGTTCGGTGAAGATAGTAACTACCTCCGGGGTTGTTGAGTACCAACGAGGGCTCACATGTTGGTTATATTTAATACATATATTAGATTCGCAACGGTAACGATATGTCATTGGCAAAGCAACTGAAGAAAAATACCATTAAGGATATTTGGTGTCTTCGGTTCATCGTATGGCTATGGCTATATGTATTGTTTGAAGATAAGTCGCTTAGTTGTTATTTGATCACTTTGCATAATGTTTACTGATATAAACATCTCTGTCTTATGTAGGATTATATTAATAAAATAGATTGCATTATTCAGAATTTGGTCTCTCTAATTGCTAGCACTTTTTATTTATTTTGTTACCTATATAGATTGCATTACACTAATCAGTGTGATTTTTAATTTTTGTTTTGTTCTGATGCAGGTCAGAAACTTTCTGGCATAGCCGGTAGCCCTGCATACGTTGCACCAGAAGTAATAACAGGTCATTATTCAGAGAAAGTTGACATATGGAGTGCTGGTATCCTGCTTCATGCTCTACTTGTTGGTTATATTCCATTCAAAGGAAACTCCCTTGAAGCTGTCTTTGAAGCAATCAAAACAACAGAACTTGACTTCACTATGGGCTCATGGGGCTCCGTGTCCGATCTTGCACGTGATCTTGTTATGCGCATGCTCACTCGAGACCCCTCCTCAAGAATCACAACTGAAGAAATATTAAGTATGTTTCATCTATACTGTATGGTTTTTATTTTGCTTTGTTAATTGCATGCACATTCCTTTATTCCCCTTGATTGTTTATTCTAATCATGTGCTGTTGTAAAACTTTCAGGACATCCATGGATACTGTTATACACAGAAAACCAGCCAAAGGCACTGACTGCCAAATCAAAACCTCTGAGCAAAACTGCAGTTTTAAGATTAAATTTTGCTGCACTTTCAGTGAGTTACGAGCGCCCATCGCCAACTTTCACGTGTTCAAATTCAAGTAGCAATTCAGACGAAGACAAAGACGACGACGACGATGGCTTTGTGGATGCACTTGCTCAAGCAATCTCTAGAGTGAAGATATCGGAACCTAAGCGAAGCCGGGTCTGCTTATCTCCTGCTAACCCGATCCAACAAGAGTGTTCTTCTAACATGAAGTCTAATCTATGTGCTGCTTTTTAACATGATGACTTGGTTTAAACCTTTGTTATTGACCGATGACAAGGAATGATTAGAAAGGATGTTCATACCCTCCCCTCGTGGGTTGAGAAACCCGGGGCTCATGGTGATTTTAGATTCACTGTTTTTTTTTAGTAGTAAACGGTACTTTGTTATCCCTTAATTGGGGTTTACTGCTTGTACAATTTTGTAAATACGACAACGTGCTTTGAAATCTGCGACTCTTAATAATTATACTGGTTTGTTAACGCACTTATACAGTTTAATTGAATCAAATAATATCGATCCAAATGCCAATATTTGATATTCCCAGGTTTTGCAGCTTTTTTTTTTTGTTTTTATTGGAGCCAAAGTCGGGCAGTTTTCTACTTTCTTGTGAATAACTAATTTAAAGTGAGGGATTCGCAAATGAAGGTACAAGGGTTTTTGGTGCTACCCTCTACGCCCTTGAACATAACCTCATGTTTGTAATATTTTTCTACTGTGGTTTGGACAACCATCCATATTTAAAACAAGAGCGTGCCAATTTAGTCGGAATACCACTTCAAGGACACTTTGAAGTTTGAACCAAATTATGGAAGATCAGGGGGAAGAAAGATTGACATTATCATTTGGGATGACTTTGAATATGAACGTCATAAAGAAATGCAGTGATCATG
Organism: Allium fistulosum; assembly: GCA_030737815.1. Lineage (NCBI taxonomy): Eukaryota > Viridiplantae > Streptophyta > Magnoliopsida > Asparagales > Amaryllidaceae > Allium > Allium fistulosum. The sequence goes on from CM060904.1 coordinate 825,470,586, forward strand.
AGGCAAAGAGTTATATGGAACGCTTTGTAGAGAAGCATCACATTACTCACCCTCACGGAGTGAGATGTTTTGCTCTTGTTGACTTCTGTATGTCACCATTTGTAGCTTCAACTTGTGTTTTCCTCGCATTCCCTCTCTCAATATTCTCTTCCAGTGACATTGTCCCCTCTCATTCTTCCTCCTCCTATTTTGATGCATCTTCCTGTTCTAATAAGAATCCTGATGACCTTACTGAATCGAACAAAGACCAAATGCACTTGATAACATATTCCTAGTGGTAAAAGTTTTTCGCATGCTCATATTTGCTTAGACAAATGAGTTTTTGACGACGACGACGACGACGACGATAGATTCTAGATTGTTTGCATTATTTTCTGGTGCGTAATCATTTGATATTGATTTCTTTTGGTAAGCAAAGCTAAGTAAAGTGTTAAGATTTTATTAGATACAAATGGGGATCAAACTTTATTTATTTTATAGAGTTGTTTTACCATTGTTCGGGTCCTTGTACATGGTTTTATGCTAAAACCAAGAGCATTTGGTGTTAATTTGTGTTAAGGTTCTCTTAAGCTATCATGTACTAACTTATGTCTATAATTGTAACTCAAAGTAGTTGGAGTCGCCCAACTCCAATTACATATTGATTTACAAGGCTGGTTGTATTAACATTCCATTATTTTATATACACATTCGAGTAAAAATAATAAAATTTTTGTTATAATTATACCCCTCTATAGGATTAAATATGTATTTTCTTTTAACTTTTGTTTGACACAAATAAAATGAATAATCAATACTACTATTCTTATGACTATGAAAATAATGATCAGCACATCAAACTAGCAACTTGGATGTTGTCAATTTTACAGTAAACATTTTTTTTCCAATAACAAAGAATATAAAAAAACTGAATGTGCTAGAGAATTCTTTTGAAATTTAGTTTGTCATGTCCTACGATTCGATCAAAATAAGTGTACCATGCACTATGATTCGATCAAAACCTAATGCACTATGCACCAAGATTTACTCAATACCTATACGTCACACACTATGATTCAATCAATATCCAGTGCATCATATACTAGGAATTGATCAAAACCTATTGCAACGTACATTTAGAATTTATGAAATCTATCATTGTGTTGGTGGAAAGGAATAACAACATTCATATAAAATGATGAAAAGTAAAAAAGGAAGAAAAATGCAGGAATTGATGAAGGGAAGGAAGAAGATAACATTGAAGATGGATGTGGAGTTAATCAACACTAAGAATGAATTAAACGGTATGTAAGGGTAAATATGGAAAAAATGGGATGAAAAGGAAATATATAGAGTGCTCAATTTTTTTAATGGCTAGTAGGTTGGGTAAAGAAATTCAGGTAGTGCTAATAGATTTAGCCTTCTATTTATTTGCAATAATGACATGGACTATCCAACTCCACTCTCCATTCGCCTTGCAATCTCATTTTCTTCTTTTGAAAATATATGTAAAATAAAGTTAAGGTAACAAGTAACATCAAGGATCACTAATTTAATGGTATTCTCTATACTGTGGCTTTAGATGTGTGACTATTTGGATACAAAATGAAATACAAATATGATACAATAGGATTTTGACCTTTAGATCTCATTTGTTTACATTTGAGATTGAAATTAGAGGGCAATTTAGTGATTGAGATCGTTGTGTCATCAACTTGTGTTCCAATAATTTTTTTTCCACTTATGCTATTTAGAAAAGGTGATACTTGTTAGAGCCCTTTTTCTTTGTCATTGATATGTGGTCTTGAACTAAATTTGGAATATATTTTGTGGTGAAGTGAGCGGCAGGTTGAAAAGATGAAAGGAAAAGGAGGTCGAGGGAAATTGAATGAAGGATACCTGTAGTTGATTAGAAAAGCGGAATATATAGGTTAACAAGAGAAGTTCAGGTGAAGTAAATGCATGTTAGAAGAGCTTTAGGGTGCATTCTTGTAAGCAAACAGAGCACGCGAACGGGCTATTTCGAAAGGAGCATGAATTGAGAAAGTTCAGGGAAAGGGAAATATGTCTTTGTGCCGCAAACGAGTAGTGAAAAAGGAATGTTTGTTAGTTTGAATTTGTATATTTATTTGTTTAATTATTATTGAGGAAATATTAATAATTGATATTAAATTATAAATTAATGCGAAAATAAAAACCAGATACATTTAGAAAGAAACTAGTACATCAGAATCAAACAAATACAACAGACATAAAAAGACTACACAAAAAAAAATACAAATTTTACGAATTTGGGGCAGATATGTAATAAAGCGCCCTTGTAAAACCCAGAAATCAGCGTCGAATGACAACGTCTGACTCCTGAAAACCACAAAAGACAACTTGTTGGGGTAAAATTAAAAAGAAAAATAATACTACACCAAGGCATAACGATATAATCTTACAGCAGAATAATAACATATAATATACTGAATATACATAGACATAATATGATAAACAATATATAAGAAACTGTTAATACCACAAATATTGATTTTGATGATAAAAACCATATAATTATAGGTACTAATGTTTTTCCAAGTTGTATAGAATATTTTGCACAATATTACACAAATACAGGATAATCGAGTTTGAAGACTGATTAGTAAAGAGACTAGAGATCAAGATTCAGAGACGATCGAAACAATTGAAGGCTCATGAGTTTAAAGACAAAGACATGAAGATTTTAAGACTATATATTATAGTTAATATACATTAGATTAATTTGTAAAAGTCCTTGAATATCAACTTTCTTTTCTTTTTGTCCGCGGGCAGTGGTCGGGTGGTGGGGTGATACGCCTCCAAGATGAGAGGTTTGAGGTTCGAGTCCCACCTGGGAGGTGTGGGAGGAGATACGCCTCTCACATGGAAGGTTTGAGGTTCATTTTCCGCCCCATGCACCATGCCAACCGAAAGGTCCAGCTTACTTGGAATAGTGGTGGTGGTGGACCAGCCATCTATTCCCTAGGTTTAGGGTTCAAGAATCGCATGTCGGTAATGATTGAACAGGTTTCCCTAGTTTCAAAAAAAAAAACTTTCTTTTCTTTGAATACTCTCTTATCAAAATATTTATTTTATTTTCAAAATATACTTTTTACAAATATTTTATAAAAGTTTTATATATTAAAAAGTATTTAAAAACTATTTTTAAATGATTTTACAAAATACCAGAATTTTATAACACTTTAAATATATTATTGTTTTTCTCAAAATACAAGGGAATGTCGACATATGTACCGTTGAAGAGATGTTTCTTAAATTTTGATTAGTTGTGATTTTTAGTTTAATCTCTTAGTGAATAGAAATGTCCCTTCAAACACTATATAAAGGGGATTGGAAAACGAATTTTGATAACAACATTCGCTATATTCTTCTTACTCAAATTTTCATTATATACTTCACAAAATCCACATTCTATACTCTTCAAATTCACTCAAATTCGAGTTCTACTTTACTACATTCATTCTCTATAATCTACTCACTGATTTGCAAGTATTCTCTCATCAGTTCAAAGATCAAAGTGCTATCAAACAGCAATAGGATATTCTATATCCAAAGTACAACTATTTTTATTTGGAACCAACAACTCTCTACTGCTATTTCTGTGGGTATGCTTGTTTCCTATTCAAATCAAGTGAGTGTGCTTGTTACTCGTTCAAATCAAGTGGGTGTGCTTATTGTCCGATTAAATCAAGCGGGTGATCTTGTTGTCCGGTTAAATCAAAAGAGTCCACCCTGAACCTGGAAATTCAGCCACAAAATCAAAATTGTGTTCTAATTTTCTTGCTACTTGATTAAAGTATGCATTTGAAAGGAAATCTGTACATATACTGTATAGGACTGAACGTAGGATTGGCTAATGCGAACCAGTATAAAACTCCCAGTGTCATCTACCTTACTTTTATTTTATTTTTATTGCATTTATATATATATATATATATCTGTGATTGTCTGTTAATATATATCTATGTTGATTATCTATGTTTGGATTTTAATCTTGAAACTACTTAAAAAAATTCTATTTAAGTTATAAAACACTATTCACCCTCCTCTAGTATTAAAATAGTCTTAAGATCCGTTCACATTAGTATAATTTATACTACACCATTTCCCACATTTGGAATCAAAACCTTAGGTTTTGAAAAACTCATCACTAGATTTTTGAAAAGTATAAATGACTAATAACACCGACAGTATACTTTTTAACACTTTTTTAAAAGGACAATCAACCGTTAGACCCCCACTATTTAATGCCAGCGATTATGCTCTCCGGTCATGTAGGATGAAAATTTATTTACAACCTAATGGTATAGATATTTGGAACATTACACAAAGTGAATATAGTGAACCCCAAACTGAATATTCACAATGGACACCAAATCAAAAGACACAAACACTCAATAACTCAAAGGCCATGAATATTTTATTTTGCTCTTTGGATAAAATTGAATTCAATCGAGTTTCTATTCGTAAGTTTGCCTATGAAATTTGGAGAACATTGCAAGTCATACATGAGGGCACTAGTAAAGTAAAACAAACTAAGATATCATGCTAACCAACCAGTTTTAACACTTTAAAATGAAACCAAATGAGTCTATTTTTGACATGTATTCTAGATTTCAGGATATAGTTCATTCAATAGTATCACTAGGGAAAAATTTCATAGAAGGGGATCAAGTTAGAAAAATTCTTAATTCACTCTATTCTGAATGGGATGAAAAAATATTAGTGATAGATGAAGCTAATGATATTAGTACATTAAAAATTGAAGAATTAATTGGTAATCTTATATCTTATGAAGTACAATTACAGGGTAGAGAAGAAAATAAGGTGAACGAAAAGAAATCAATTGCATTCAAGGCAACAACTGACGATCAAGATTTAGATGACGATGAGAATGATGAGGAGATTTCTCTTATGAATCGAAATTTTAAAAAATTTCTGAAATATAGAAAGATGAACAACTTTCGTAAATTGAAAAAAAAATTCCAAAAATAAAAATATTTTTAAGTGTTATGCTGTGATGAATTTAGCCATCTACGAAGAGACTCCGCATCAAAAGAATGCAAATAATTCACCAAACACCGATTCATTTATTTTTTTTGAGAAAAATGTGTGATCCTTTAAAGAAGAGGAGAGCACATATGTACATATATATGTCATCAATAGAAAAGGAGCTGCCAACATGCCTGACAGGTAGCAAAAAAAACCCCATACAAAAAGAAAAATAAAAATAAAAAACAAAAACCCTCCCAAAAGCCTATGAAGACACTCCCTAAACAAACTACTCTAACAAGAATCTAAAGACCGAAACGACTCCAAGAGCTAAGACGCCTTCAAAAACAACTCCCACAACCTCCACCTCAACGATCATATCGAAAATCCTCAAAAATAATATACCACAAACGCTCAAGCCAAAAAATCTCCAAAACAACAAACACCTAAAAACTCCCCAAAAACCATCATCCCTCAAACGTAAGATTTAGAAGCTTTAAATTTTAAACGAGGACTTCTCCTAATATCAGCTGTCGAATATCTCTTATAGTTTCTTCTACCAGATTTGGATGCATTAATGGAATCACAAGCACGGTACGGAGAAAGAGGAAATCTTCTTACAGAAGCAAGGCAGCAATACAATATGAATTTAAAACCTCCAGTATGATAATACACAGACCGCTCAGGACAAATTCTCCAGTTGAAATAGAACCATCATATAACAATAACAAACCACTATCCTTTTTTTGAATATTATGCATCAAAACTCGCACATAAGGCAATGTTATACTCCAGTTCACTCCAGGAATGACCAACATACAATCTGCAACTCCTTTAGATCGAGTGATAGATGATGTCTCAACTCCATCCTTAATCACAGCAACTATAGACAAGTCTATAACCGCATTGCAATGTTCAAAAGACAAAGAATCCCCAACCGCTGAATCACTCTCATTCACAACCAAATTAGAATTCTCCACATTTTTAAACTCAAACAAAACATTCCCTCTATCATCAAAATACTTAACAACCGATACGTTTGCACTATGAGCATTAAGAGAAAACCGCGATATGACTTCAGCCACTAAACATTTCGAACTATCAAATTTAGCATCTCCAACCACTACACCATCCTCAATCACAATCAAACTAGAGACATCACCATTATCTATCAAATACTGCACATCCTCCATTGCAACAAATTGTGAGATATCTAATAAATGTGTACACTAAGAAACAAGTACACACTTAGATTTTTCTACAGCCATAGATCCACGGTAAGATGTGGCAACATTATCACTACCCATTTCAAGTCGATTTTCAGCAAAAATTGATGATGTATTAGGAGAAGACATGGACTCATTCACCACCACATCACCTTTTCCAGAGAAAACATCATCAACATTTAGCTTAACCGTGACTTCCTCGAATTTATTTAATATCCCATCCAAATAAACAGCACTACCATATTGAATCTGGCAGCTACCATCCATAACAGAGAATATGCTCTTGTTCACATAAGCTATACAGTGTACATGTTTTTGTGCACAACAACCTTGTGCATATCACCACAGTAAACTGTAGATTCAGAGAATGAAGGAACCTCAATATTACCATCGACGCACTGATAATTCACAACAAATTCATTTAACAATTCAGAGTTTGAAACACTCCACACCCCTTAATATACCCAAAAGGACACATTAAAAGGCATGGTGCATTGTAGGTATAACTAAAGCTAACAGAGACTAAGATTCACAAGACAAATATAGATAAAAACAGCGAATACTTAAAATAATAACATGCTTAAAACAGAGCTTCATAATTGCTTCATAAATAAGTCAAATACCAAATACCACATACATGTCTAAAAATCCAATATGTCTCATGAAACAAAAAATCATAGTCTCAAAAATCAGAGTATATAATATCCCTCATAATAAGCCAGTACATAGAAAGAACAAAAGCTGAAAGAAAAGAAATACATGGTAGCAAACTCCTCCAATAAATCTCCAAGCAACTGCAATCTACTGTCCTCTCCCTTGATTGCCTGGGGGGGGGAGGAGGAAAAGGAAAAAATAGAGGAGTGGGTCAAACTTAAAGTCTAGTGAATGATAGTAATTACTAGAGTCTTTAAGCAAAGTAAAAGTAATAGACTCTACAACAGTTCTAGTATATAAAGAGGAAACAAAGGAAATAGGAAAGAGATGAACTAGAAATAAATACGATTAACTATAAGATAGGTTAATTTCGATTGCTTGCACTTGTTCTTGGTTTCTGCTTTGGTTAGGATGAATTCCTAATCCTGTAATTAGGATGTAACCCTAATTATATCATTTTTGATTGGACTGTTACTCCATAGACCTTACTGCGGACCAACCGCTATAACTCCCTACACAGCAGCCAATGGAATCTACAAAAGATGCACAGAGTAACCACTGTGGATCCGGACGACATATATAGCTCTCTACACAGAAGACAATGGTGTCTACGAAAGACACCCATACTAAGCGCTTGGAACTCATGGCTATTACTGAGCACCCGAATGGAAGTCGCATGCGTAACTGCCACCATACCCATGCTACCTTTTGCTCCGCCTATTGGGTCTTCTTATTACCTCAACATCCAGCATAAGCGTGCCCCTCACCCACTTTAGGCTAACGTGAGATCATCGTGTGTCCATAGAATCTATAGGGGAAATGTTGTTGGTACTGGCCCTTCATCCAAACAATATCTAGTTGCACCCCTTATCCAAATCCCCCGTGATATGGACTTCTATTTGACCAAGTACTACCATTCTTAGCATAAGCGTGCCCTAGGCTCACCTTTTTGTCTAATAGGGAATGCTATTTGGTACAAGTCCTATTTTCATCTTTGCTTATTAACTTAGACAAATTATTTTAAATAAGCCTTTACGATTTTATCCCTACTATCTTTGCTTATTAATTTATCCTAAGTCTTAAAATAAGCATCATTCTGTTCCATTTCTTATTATAACCTACGTTATAATCGTGCTTATTACTTAACCCAAGGTCTAAGTATGAAAATAAGCTTCTTTCATCTTTTACTCTGTTAGTTATAATTCTAAGTTATAACTATGCCAATTATCTTTAATTAGTCCAATTCTAATTATAATTAGGCGTAATTTCAGTCCAATTCCATTATTTATTGCAGTCTTTATAATTTACATCTTATTTTATTCATTCGATATTCTTACTTATATAATCCATATTCGCGTTTAATTTATTCTAATCCATACGCGAAGAAAAGGGGGATGAAGAGAATAGATGCTTGCATAAAATCCAAAACGTCGAAAAAGATGTAAATAAGAAATACATAACAGTAAATAAACTTAATTACTGTAAACACTGTAAATAAATAAAAAGCTATGCTTAACAGTAATAAATTATAATTAACAGAAATAAACCAAAATTACTGAAAGAATAGCTGAAAGGGAATAGACTAAAAATAATTCTAAAAACTATAAATAAACTACTGAAAAGGCTATTCCAAAATCGTAGTAAAACTACAACTATAGGAAACCCTATTATTTTAAATTACTTAAAGAAATCTTAAAATAAATACAATCACTCACCTCCGGTCCTAAGCTCTTCCTTTGGTCTTCCCAGATCCATTTGGAGTTGTAAAATAATTTAATTTATAACGATTTTCTCCTTTGGAAAAATTATTCCGTTTAAGATCCTTCCTAGAAACGTGAACCCAATTGGAGAAAACCTAGAATGAGAAAAAGTGTTAGGTCTAGGGGTCTATTTATAGGGGTAGAAGTGAATCCCGGGCCGTTGGATTTGGGGATTGAATAGGATGCAACCACGTCATAGGCTGAATAGGAGCCATCGGATGCAAAAATAGAAGGATCGGATTGGTCAGAAGAATGCAAAACACGTCACCAATAGGCTCGGGGACGTTCGAACGAATGAACGTTCGTTCGCTTGCCAAAAGGCAAGGCGGGTCGACAGGGTGGTCGACCGCTCCCTTGCATAGGTCGACCGGTCGGTCGACCTATACTATATATATATATATTTCCTTCTTCGTTTTCTGCTTATTTTGTTTATTTTATAACTTGGTCATATTAGCTCGGTTTCTGACGTTCTATATATGGAAATTGACCAGAAATTACCACGGACACAATGGTGCAATTCCCGTGGCTCAATTATGATAATTTCACAAAGTTATTTTATTATCTAATTAATTAACGAATTAATTATTACGGGTTAAATTTCGGGTTGTTACAGAGTTCGTATCTAAAACCTCCAAAGACTTACGGCAATTAAAGCAGTTGGAGGTGATTAGCTCAAACTTCTTCATATCACAAGATTTAGCACCAAATTTTTGGAAATGAACATTGAAAAAATCTTCATTCGGATCCTTCAACTGAACCGAAGAGACCGAGTCTTCTTTAGAATAAGCAGAAAAAACAAAATCACCCATTGTAGAACTGGAAAACGATGAAGGAGGGGCAGAACTACAATACGAAACAGCAGGATCAAAAAACAGAGGGTCAGAGTTCTTTAGCTCCTCTTTTTGAGTTACAACAGCGATAAGTGAAGAATCAATAATACCAAAACTCCATGATTATTAATGAAATCAGACGCCGAACCCCCCTACGAAACATCACCTTGAAAAGAAGAAGCAAACTCTCCAAAATAATCCACCGGATCTCCAAATTTCAAATTATAATTCTTGCCAATGTTTATTGAATTGATAGCATCAAAATGAATGAACAAATCCTCCAAAAAATCAATACCTTCTTTCCTCTGTGACCAAAGATGATCTAAAAGTATTTTCTTAAGTTTCATACTCTTAAGAACAAAAGAAAACCATGCTCGGTGATATAATGATTTTTACGAGGATAGAATTTCATTGAGCAATCGATCTTTTTATGACCATAGTCGCCGCACCTAAAGCACCTAATAGAAATGCAGCAATCTTTAACCAAATGGGAAGTGGCTCCACAACGATAGCAAATCTTACTCCCTCTTTTGTAATCAATCCAATTCTTGGATCTTGACTTCTGAGAAAAAGCTTTCGAAGAAGAAAAATGAGAATCTTTCACCCCATGAGTACGAACATAAGAATGGTTAGAAGAAGGAACATGATCGGTAAAGGAATTATAATTGGGAAAATAAGGAGTAAAAGGATGCAAAAAAGAAGAAGACGATTGCAGAAACAAAAGAGGAGCATACGCCATTTTTCAATTCAAGGTCAAAACACCGATTCATTTAAAAAGAGTAAAAGGGCTTACAACACAACTTTGGATGATTTTGATACAATATCCAGTGACAATAACCAGATATTGAAAATATCAACATGTGTTTTATGGTGATGGAAGATTAATTAGATCAAACAAAGGAAACAGCAAAATCAGTACTTTTTAATTTTAATTTTTAATTTTTAATTTTTTCTGAAATTATTTAATATAGGAATAAATATATAATAATAATAATAAGTATATATATAATTATATGAATATATTTCTTTATTATTTGAACATTGAAATTTTGGCCTATATATCGACATATGCCACATAGGTATGTCGACATATTAGATAGAATTTGTAGAATCTTTTCACAATTTAAACATTTGAAATTCTCTCTCTTTTTCATTAATTTCAAAATTTGAAAAGACATATTTTTACCTATCACATGACAATTCAAACTCTATTTATTCAGTCCTTCTTACCTCATCTTCTACACACACATTTTATTTCAAAAATCAAACGTATGCCTCACTCTCTTTCCTCCAAAACAAACCAATAATGTCTTCCTCAAGCTAACCATCTTCATCCAAAGCCATTAGGCTTACCAAAGAATTGAAAGTCAACCATTTATGATAAGAGTCCTTTGAAATATATATTGAGTATGCTACTTATGGTAAAGTCTTTTCGGGAAGATTTATTAATTTTAATGAATTTTATCCTTATGATATACAAGATCTAATTTATCACAAAATTATTTTGATTGCTATTCCGATTTGGTTAACATGTTTTATGCTAATTTAAATGGAAAAAAATTTCAAGGAGAAGAAGGTCAAATTTAGAGTAGTGTAAAAGATTGTAACAACCCTCATATTTTACGATTAAATATTTAAATGTTTTATTTAAATATAGCATCGTTAGTTGAATTAAAGTTCGAAATGTGACTTTTGTAAACAGTCGAATCTGGACTCGAGACCACTTCCATTGAGTTTAAAATGATGTTTACAACTTGTTTAAGTATAAACATCGATATGTTTGGAGTTGATTAGGATTTTGGTATTTTCAATTGGGCTTTGGGTTGGGTTCTAGCCCATTAACCCAATAAGCTAACCCAAACTCTTCTACCTAATAACTCCCACTCTACTCCTCTTCATTCATTCATTCCATTTCTAATTTCCTAACACTCTCAAGTAAAAGGAAAAATGGGGGAAAAGAAAGGATATTAAAATTCCTAAGCCCTAGCTTTTCTTAGGAATTCAAATTCAAGTTATAAATCAAAGAGAAGCTTAGGTAAGCATCCTCTTCATCTTCTCCATCTCAATTCCTCTTCAATTCTTGATTTTTCCTATAACCTAACTTAGGAAATTCATTGCGTGTGATCATAGATTGAAGGTTCTTGAAGTGAAGTTGAAGAGAGATTGATCTTGCTTTGTTTTAGAGCTTCTCAATTGTTGTTTTTGAGTTTAAAGGTGAGTTCTTGAACTCACATCTATGTCTATAGCTTTCATTGTTGTTAGGTATGAATTCCTAACATCTATTTCATATTCATTTGCTTTTGATTCGAATTGATTTAGTGAATTTTCCAATTTTGGTGTTTTGAAGTTAAAACTTTAAAGATCCTATCTTGGATGTTTGGACATGTTATTTAGGGTGTATCGAAGAGCCTATAGGACTGGGTTGTCGCTTGGCATAAATTCCTAGCCTCCGTCACTCATCCGATCGCTTCCAAATTGATTTGGCCATCAATGGCCTAGGCAAAATGTTGCCCAGTATAAGCAACCAGACGTCTGGTTAGGGCACTAGAAGAAAAAAAAGAAAACGGCAGAAAGAAAAATGGCAGAGCCAAGAACGACGTCTGGTTATAACCCACCAAACGTCTGGGAGGCTATTGGAATTAAATAGAAAAAGGAGAAAAATATATATAAATTTTCAGAACCCAGGTTCAGACGTTTGGCTAAACCTACCAGATGTCTGGTCCTGTTGAATTTTGCTTATTTTGCCTATTTTTGAGTGGATTTCCAATTTTTATCCATTTTTGTTGATCCAGTTAGTTGTTGTCATTTATCATCGACTTTGATGACTTCTTTTCTGGATTTTTGGGTATATCCATTTGATGGATTTGATATCGATTTTCATGGTTTTAATTCACGTCGTCGAATGTGGATTTTTGGTGATCGATTGTTTTTACAATCATTTCTATGATTTTTCACTTTAAAATACAAAGGTTTTTATACTAGTAGTAAATACTCAAACTCTTTCACAAAAATGATTTCAATATTTCTTTTAATACAAAGCTCGTTTTTAAAACCGTTTTCCAATCTATTAGTGATACAAACCTTTACCTCATTCGTATGAGAAATCCAATTAAACGACTTAGCAAAACAAGTGGTATGAAATGCTTGCATTTACTTCGTCGGTTAATTCTTAGACTTGTTCGATTGAAATCTTGTGACAATTTTCAAGTGGAAATCTACAATCTGTTCGTAAATATTTAAGTTAAGCTAGTGGTTATGGGACATGAAGCTAAACTCATTTATTTACTAGCTTAGTGTAATTTACACTTCTTTTTTTATCAATGGTGATCATTTTGTATTTTCGAGTGGAAATCTATAATTTGTTCGTAAATATTTAAGTTAAGCCAGCGGTTATGGGACATGAAGCTAAACTCATTTATTTACTAGCTTGGTGTAATTTACACTTATTCTATGGAGCTTCGGCTCAATTTGGTGGGGTAGCAACCCATGGTCTTTTGACCATTCGAGGAGCAATCGGCTTATTCGTCCGCATGGGGGACTGTACCACGACAGAGTTGTGCATGAGGCGTATCTTTTAGGATGCGTCGATGTTCGGCTCATTCGTCCGCGTGGGGGACTGTACCACGACAGAGTCTGTGCATGAGGCGTATCTTTTAGGGTGCGTCGATGTTCAGCTCATTCGTCTGCATAGGGGACTGTACCACGACAGAGTCTGTGCATGAGGCGTATCTTTTAGGGTGCATCGATGTTCGGCTCATTCGTCCGCGTGGGGACTATACCACGACAGAGTCTGTGCATGAGGCGTATCTTTTAGGGTGCGTCGATGTTCGGCTCATTCGTCCGCGTGGGGGACTATACCACGGCATAGTCTGTGCATGAGGCGTATCTTTTAGGGTGCGTCGATGTTCGGCTCATTCGTCCGTGTGGGGGACTGTACCCCGTATTTTTATGGGATAACGTCTCATTTGTGATACACATGTTGGTGAGTTTTCATGCTCCCGTTTGTGATAGGCCTCCCCCTTTTATGTTTTCTGGATTTTCAATTATGGAATTCTGGAATTTACGTTTCACCAATTTTTGCGATTTGCGTTGATATGTTTTGTCAATATTTGAGGTTTGGTGAATAAGCTAAAGGATATGATATTCTTTTTGGATATTTGAGAAAATTTGAGATATTGTATGATTTTCATTATTATCAAATATATATCTTGTCACGGTATGACATTATTGTTATCATATATTTTTGTCATATCTCTTATCCTATCTCATCTTATATGACATTTATAGCTAGACTGATCCGTTTATTATTTTTCTTCTTAAATAATACTCGGGTCAGACCGAGGTGTTTTAGGTGCTTCCACTTGACTTCTTAGCACGGACTAGCTTCTAACTTTTGACTAACTAATTTAACTTAGTAGTTTTTGTTTTTATACATTAGAGATAGAGTCTCCTTGATGTATACATATTCTTTTGTCTAGCACTTGTACCTATTCTTTTGTGATGTAGTGGATCTTGGATGACCACTACTTTGATGTACACTTCTATGTGTTATATTCATATCTGTTTCTGCTTTAGTGATATGAATATCCATGACTGATTTTGTGTTATGCTTATTTTATATTTGTTTCTGAAGGCCACATAGCCACTGTGTAGTAGCTTTGAGTTTGTATTTGATATGTCAGATTTCCTCTTGAAATGAATTGCATGACCTTCTATCTGGCATATCGATACTCGCATAAAGCAATTGTTCAGTTGGTCACTCCTCAACAGCCATATTCTTTGTACTAATTGATGGCATTACCCAGTAGTGTCCTTGGTTAGCGTGAGCATAAAGGTGGGGCGTCACAAAGATACTACTATTGTTTTAGATTGTAAAATTCTTGGTCAAATTCTTTGTTGTAAAAGTATTGGAATTAACCTCTCCACTTTTAAAATTGATTATGGAAATAGAGAAGTTATGCATGATTTGTTTTCAAATGATGAAGAATATGGTTTTAAAGGCAAAAATCATAGGACAAAAGCAAGGTTAATGAGTTTTATTTTACAACAAATTATTACACCGACAACATGGAATTACAACAAACCCACTCAAAAAGTTTTCAAAGCTCTTTTTGCTATTTTCGGAAAATATGATATAAATTAGGGCTATTATGGTAATGGTTACCGTTACCATTTTGTAAATACCGTTACCGTACCGTTTTTACTGGTAAACTAAAATTGCTTACCGTTACCGTTACCGATTTATTGGTATACCGATAAACTGGTAACCATTACACTGGTAATGGTAAATTACCGTTTGTCTAGCAAAATAATAGGTTGGTATATTTTTACACTGAACGATGCTTTATTATATATCTCATTGTGTCACTTAATAAAGGACATAGAAAAGAAGTGTATTTATCATCATTTGAGTTGAATTACTGAAATAAATTGAACTATTTTCTTGCTTCAAAGTGCCCGTAATACAACATCGAACATGAATATTGATTGATTATGAACGGACTGGTAAATTACCGTTACCGTTGGTTTTGAAAAAATATTACCGATGTTTTACCGTAGAAACTGGTAAATTTACCATTACCATACCGATTATACTGGTATACCGACTTTACTTTAAAATGGTAACCGATTGACTGGTAATGGTGCGGTAATGGTAAATTTACCGTTACCATAACAGCCCTAATATAAATTGGGCTCAAGTGATTTTGGATGGCTTTTTAAAAGAAAATTTCTAGACCTGAAAACACACTTTACCATAGTGTATGTCTTACTAAAATTTTCAATTATTTTGGTATTAACCTAAGAGGTGAAACTTTTTTGCCTCATAAAATTTTTGACAAACAAGCCTCTCTCTCATACATATTCCTCTCGAATTTGAACCCTATGAATCTCTTACTGAAAAGAAGAAAGATTGGCAAGAGAAGAAGAGCAGGAGATTCTTAAAGAAGAAGAAAGTAATGATATGTAAATAGAAGAGGAGGAAGAAAAAGAAGAAGAGGAGGAGGAAATGGATACATCTCTTGAAAGCCATGACAAACCTTCTCGATATTCAAACAAAGAGATACTTAGGAATCACGAGAAGCTTCTTAATAATCAAAAGAAGCTTAAATGCTCTTTTAGTAAGAAGTTCACTAGCTTCTCAAACAAAGTTGACAAAAACTTTGGGAAGATAATGATAAAGCTTAGTGAAAATTCTTCTTTTTCTTCATCATCATTCTACATCTATTTAGCTATCTTTATGTTTTCTAGTTTTTATTTTATGCCATTTTCTTATTTTTTTTCATTATGTTTATATATCTCTCTATTTTATTAATGTAATTTGCTTAGAAACTTCATTTTGTTGTTCAATAATGTTCTTTTATTCTCTACAGTCACAAACTAAAATAATAACACATATAAACAAAAACATACTAATTTCTATATATTTGTCGACTTGACTACCCATGTATGTCGACATACTTTGGTATTTCCAGAATTTAAAATTAAAAAAATTAATTATTTTTTAGAGGATTAGTTATTAATCCAAATCTTCACTTCTATAAATCCATAATTCTTCTAGAAAAACCCAAAAATCAATTCATCCACTTATCTTATTCCTTTCTTCACATCTCTTTTCATAAAAGTGAATTCTTTTCAAAACAAAAACTAAATGAAAATCTAGAAGAAACTCTTTAATCATTCAAGAATGCTCTTTGCTTCATTCTTCGTAATCAACGACACTTGGAGTTAAGTTAAATGTAAATGATCAAAGAACAAGATAAATAATTCAATTCCCTTTGATGTTTAATTTCTTATTTCATTAAAGAAATTTAAGGCAATGCACCAGAATGCTTGAACTCGAAGGCGAAAATGGAACATGAAGGTTGGGAGGTTATCAACTCCAATCTGATCTTTGGATCCGAAGGATGGGTTGAAGTTCCTATGAAATTTTGGTTTAATTTTTATTTATAATTTGTATTTATAATATGTATTTATTATACGTTTTATTCAGTATAATTAACTTTAGTTGTATTTTTTAATAATTGTGTATAAGTGTATATAGATGTAAAAATTATGATGTATGGTTTAAATATATGTAATTATAATTGTGTATATATATAAACTTATTTCTCAAAAATATTATTTTTTAATTAATATTGATTTTGATTCCATATACAACATATCACATTTCATAGTATTTAATATGTCACATTTAGGAGGAATTTTTTTTACCCGTTTTTGTTGATGATAAAGGGAGAGAAAAATATAAAATATAATATATGCATATACTAAGGAGGAGTTGTTAAAAATAGGCGTAGTTAACCAATTTAGAGGGAGTTACATTATATTTCATAATAAAAATATTTATACGGTTGTCATCATCAAAAAGGAGGAGATAATACCACAGTTATTGATTTTGATAACAACAACCATATAAATATAGGTATTGATATGTTTCCAAGTTGTATAGATATTTTGCAGAATATTACATAGATAATGGATAATCGAGTTTGAAGACTGATCAGTAAAGAGATTAGAGATCAAGATTCATAGATGATCAAAACAATTGAAGACTCATGAGTTTAAAGACAAAGACGTGAAAAGTTCAAGACAATATATTATAGTTAATAGACATTAGATTAATTTGTTAGTTCTTGAAAAACAATTTTCTTTTCATTGAATACTCTCTTATCAAAATATTAATTTTCTTTTCAAAATATATTTCTACAAATATTTTATAAAAGTTTTATATATTAGAAAGTATTTAAAAACTATTTTTAATGATTTTACAAAATATCAGAATTTCATAACACTTTAAATATATTATTGATTTTCTCACAATATAAGGGTACGTCGATATACCATACCTATGTATGTCGACATATATACCGTTGAAGAGATGTTTTTAAAATTTTGAATAGTTGTGATATTTGACTCCATCACTTTGCAAATAGACATGTCCCTTCAAACACTATATAAAAAGGGATTAGAAAACGAATTTCGATTACTACTTTCTCTCTATTCTTATTACTCCAAATTCTCATTATATATTTCACAGAATCCACTTTCTATACCCTTCAAATTAAATTTGCACTTTACTACATTTATTCTCTATTATCAACTCACTGGTTTGCAAGTATTATTTCATCAATTCAAATACCAAAGTGCTATAAGAAATTTTGTATCCAAGTATAACTATTTGTATTTGGAATCAACAACTCTCTACTACTATTTGTTTAGG
Source organism: Allium fistulosum (assembly GCA_030737815.1). Classification (NCBI taxonomy): domain Eukaryota; kingdom Viridiplantae; phylum Streptophyta; class Magnoliopsida; order Asparagales; family Amaryllidaceae; genus Allium; species Allium fistulosum. The sequence continues at coordinate 825,488,290 of CM060904.1, forward strand.
TGTGTTTATTGCCCGTTCAAATCAAGTGGGTGTGCTTGTTGCTTATTCTAATCAAGTGGATGTGCTTGTTGTCCATTTAAATCAAGTGAGTGATCTTGTTGCCCAGTTAAATCAAAAGAGTCTACCTTGAACTTGGAAAGTCAGGAGGGTGCATCTTGTTGCTTAAAGTCAAGATTGTATTTTGGTTTGCTTGCTACCTAATTAATATAGGTGTTTGAAAGGAAATCTATAAATATACTGTATAGGACTGGACGTAGGATGGTTAATCCGAACCAGTATAAAACTCATGGTGTCATCTCTCTTACTTTAACTTTATTCTTATTGCATTTATATATACCTGTGACAGCCTGTTAATATATATATATATATATCTATGTTGATTATTTATGTTTGGATTTAAATCTTGAAACTACTTAGAAAAGTTCTATCTAAGTTATAAACACTATTCATCCCCTCTTGTATTAAAGTAGCCTTAAGCTCCGTTCACACTAGTATTATTTTGTACTACACCGTTTCCCATGGAAACTACACTAGCGGAAGTAACTGATAAATAAATATCAATACAGAAAGTCAGAACAGAATATCAAACTTAATAAGTCTCATATACAAATAACATATTTGTCATGTTCTACTACAATATCAAATATATATCCAAAGTATCATCTTCGACTCCAAAGCTCCAGCTGCTCCTCTGGCAGCATATCTTCAAAGCACCTGACTCTTCAACTACTCAATCGAGTACTCGAGAGTTATCATGACATAAACAAACAAAAACAAAACACAGATCAGACATAAAGCCTGGTGTTAGGGGAGCTATCTCAAAATACTTATCAAACTACATACAAATAGAACAAGGACTACTAAGGTACAACCGGTCCTCTCCATAAACCTGGCTCGGGGATAATCCGGATCGCCCATAAACAAATAAAGTAACCCATCACCAAAGTAGGGATTCATACCATAACCTGCTCTTCTCATATAATTAATAAGTCAACAAAACTTATATAATGTGACTAAAATGTAATAACATAATATGATAAAGGTAATCCAATATACAAATGCAAGAGTAATATAAACATTACAATATTTGCATATCCAAGAGTACACAACAAAAATATTATTGACCGACTAATATAACACGCACAATATAACAATAATCAATTTATAGAGAATATAAATTGATATTCATCATCGTTGATGGGTGGAGTCCGCTATGGACATCAATCGATTCAACGATCCCAATCTAGGATCTAAAGCAAATAGAGTCAGTCCCAAATTGTACTATAGACATCAATCGCAATCCAATAATTCCAATTGAGAGCCTAAAATAAATAGAGTCAGTACCGTACTGTACCATAGACCATGAGCCATATCCTAATTGATCGAACTCGTGTAGATCTCACCGTGTTCCTCATCGAGCATAGGTGACATATGACCTACTTTATATACCAGAAACCTAGTCTTAAAAATAAATAGAGTCAATACTTGATTGTCCCATAGACCCCGACTTGCATCCAGAGTGGTCGAACTCATGTAGATCTCACCATGCTCCATATCAAGCATAGGTGGTATATGATCTACTCTATATACCTGAGACCATTGTGGATCTCACTATGCCCATATTAAGCATAAATGATATATGATCCCATAGTGGATGATCATCTCAACCTCCCCCTTAGTCATTATGGATTTCTTAACAAATTCGTGTAACATATCAACAAAAGTGAATGTTGGTCATCGCATATAATACACTATCTGGACCATAAAGGAACACCGATGTCGTATTGATATATATCAAATATAATATCATGCAATCATATATGCCTATAACAAACGAAGACCAATATCACATCATCGTTTATCAATACGTATGGTCATTACTGAAAGACCGCTAATATGAACGACCATTAATGTAAGGCCAATACAATGTACGGTCTCTAATATAAGACCTATACTGGTATAGTCACTAATATATAACCAATACCATTAAAGCATATCTACCAAGGTCAATGCCAAGGGGCATAGACTAACTCCGCTTAATCGTACAGGCTCACCAAATGAGACCGTGCAACCAATCACTACACCGATATTGTATCCGATCTCTAATGATCGCAATATGCATTACCATACATTACATATGTACATCATGAATGAACACAATATTACATCATTGTCTCATTGTCGGAACTTCACGCAAAAGCACCTCTATGTCATCGTCAATCACCCTCGAAGTCATTTGGGTAAATACGGATCTGTCCGGGAGCAAAATGCCCCGGATTTAGGCATCATTGCCCAGACCTGGGCATGATCGCCCAAATCTGTCATGCCCAGGTCTGTCACTGATCGGTGGACTTGTCAGTTCCCTTTATCCACTGGTGCATGATTCGAAGTAGGCAGTAATTCCCATTTAAGAGCACATTTCAACCTCAGTTTGCACACCATCATCGGGTTGCCTCCACCGAATCACCTACTCCTCCCACCATGTTTCCATCGCCACACAGTTGAAGTTTAGTGTCGTTTACTCAATTAATCGGGTCGATACCTTTAAGTGTTCAATAGCTTTCATGTCGCCATGAATTCGTCTTCGATCGTTTAGCTATCGAATCATGATGTGCAATTTTGGTAACTTAACTGCACCCTATTACATCACATTACCTCATGCTAAGTGTGCACAAATGCATTTAAACGCACAATACACATATACACACTAATTCACACACATTTACACTTATACTTCACAATCCACGTTTCGAGCTCTACTAGAGTGATTACTCAACCCGGTATCGCCTTATGCAGCTTAGCGCACCCAATAGTTGTTATGACCACAAGAGATTGCTCGTAACTTGTTTATATACACATATGGATATTTCCATATCCATATGCAATTATTACACAAATAAAAAACCATCATCAACAATTTAAACCATTCAACAATTCTAATTACAATACATGATTTGTATTGAATATTATATAACTTCAAATATACATTCGGCATTGCAATCGGGGATCTGGTTAATCCGGGTTTTCTGAGTTTTATACGATTTCACCATTTTGAGATATTTTTGTTACATCGATAGCTTAGTGCTACATGAGATGTTATATAGGGTGATTTTGTTTTTGTGTTATTTGAAATTTATCTTGAGTTCCATGAGATTCATATTGGAATTTTGATGAGTTTCTCTTATGAATTTTGTATGATTCCTTGCATTTGAGTTGAATGCCATTAAGTATGGATTTCTTATGTTGAATTAAACCTATTCATACGACAACCCTTGGTGAACGTATACCATGCATTGAGATTATACTATACCCGTACCCTTCCTTTATAGTTAAAGGAAGAATTCCCTTATGCACTTATATTCCTCTTATCTTATGCTAATATCAAGTTTTAGCTAGCCTGACCCATGTATTTATTACTCGGGTCAGACCGAGTTGCAGGTTAGGTAGTTGGACTCTTAGTTTGCTTTACCTTTGGACTTCACCATCGACTTGGATATGGCATAGTTTTCGTATAGTAGTCAATCTGTTAGGAACTTTTGATGTATATATTCTTCTGTGGGGAATGTATGTATATATTGTGTTTGTATACTACTAGTGGCATGTTGTATTACATTTGATGTATGTATTTATATGTATCGTTTCTGTGTTGCTGTTCTATGACTTGTAATTGATATAGTTATTATGTTTTGTTTTTGAATCGATCCTGTAGCCACCATAGTAGTGTAATTAGATAGGAATTAAGTATGTCAAATACTTGTGACGGGAAAAAAGAGTACAAATATCGACATACTTAGCTCTTATCTAATGCAAGACTATGATGGTCGTCCTTAACCAGCTCTATTCTTCGCATTAGCAGACAGAATTACTAAGTAATTCTCTTTGTTAGTGTGGGTCTCGGTGTGGGGCGTCATAGCTTATCTAAGTCCGAAGCGGACCATGCTCGACATCTTAGAATTGTTTTGAGTACTCTTCGACAACATCAACTCAAAGCAAAACTTTCTAAGTGTCATTTCTGGAAAAAGCAAGTTAAGTTCTTGGGCTACATTGTTTCTTCCCAAGGCATTTCAGTCGATCCTTCTAAGATCGAAGCCGTCCAAAATTGGAAGAGGCCTGTGAATGTTCATGAGATTCGTAGCTTTCTGGGTTTGGCGGGTTATTACCGCCACTTCATCAAAGACGTTTCCGGTATTGTGCTTCCCTTGAATACCCTTATGAAGAAAGGCGTTCGCTATACTTGGTCCGATAAGTGTGAGGCTTCCTTTCAGAGATTGAAGGAGCTTCTCACTCATGCTCCTGTTCTTGTGGTTCCCAAAGGGAATCAGGATCTTACTGTCTATACCAATGCCAGTCATAGTGGCCTCGGTGCTATTCTTATGCAGAAGGATAGGGTAGTTGCCTATGCCTTAAGGCAATTACGTCCGAACGAGGTTTGGTACGCTACCCACGATTTAGAGCTTGCCTCCATTGTCTTTGCTTTGAAGATGTGGCGTCATTATTTATTGGGTGAACATTTTACTCTTTTCACTGATCACAAGTCTCTCAAGTACTTGTTCACCCAGAAGGAGCTTAACATGCGAGAGCAACGTTGGCTCGAGTTTCTAGCTTCATATGATTTTGATATTCAGTATACCCCTGGCAAGGGGAATCGAGTAGCTGATGCTTTGAGCCGAAAGCATTCAGCTATTGTTTCCATGATGATTGTAGAATGGAAAGCTCTTGAGACTCTTTCCATATGTGATATTCAGGATCGTGCTTCCACTTCCGATTCTCCTATTCTATTATATAGCATGGAAGCTCGTCCTACTCTCCTAGATCGGATTGTCGAGACACAACGGCAAGATTCTGAGATATCTGCTCTTATTCAGAAGTGTAAGTCTGAATCCCAAGATGATATTGAGTTGAGGGATTTCAACATCGATATTCATGGGTGTCTTCGAAAGAAGAACCGTCTTGTCGTGCCTTCTATTCCAAAACTTAGGCAGGACATTCTAGATGAGTGAGAACGTTCTAAGTATACTATTCATCCAGGCAACAACAAGATGTATGATGATATGCGTCGTCTCTATTATTGGTAAGACATGAAGCGAGATGTTGCAAGTTATGTAAGCAATTGCATGACTTGTCAGCTTATTAAGGCCGAGCATCAACGACCTAGTGGTCTTCTTCAGCCTTCAGAGGCCCATTGTGGAAATGGGACCAAGCTTCTATCGATTTCATTCCTATTAAATCTAATAGGACGGCATCTCTCTTATCGAAGCTATATATTAAGGAGATCGTGCGATTGCACAGTGTTCCTTCATCTATTGTATGTGATCATGATCCTCTTTTCACGAGTCACTTCTGGCAGAGACTCCAACAGGCTTTGGGCACAAAGCTTAATCTTAGCACAGCTTATCACCTACAGTCTGATGGATAGACTGAACGGGTGAACCGTATTTTGGAAGATCTGCTTCGTGTTTGTATCTTGGATTTTGGTGGTAGCTGGGAGGATCATCTTCCTCTAGTTGAGTTTGCTTATAATAATAGCTACCAATCTTCTATCGGCATGGCTCCTTTCGCAGCCTTATATGGAAGGCCGTGTTGTTCTCCATCTTGTTGGCTTGAGTCGGGGGAAAAGCTCATTCTAGGCCTCGAGTCTATTCGTGAATCATCTGAGAAGATCCTTCTTATCCAAGAGAGAATGAAAGAGGCTCAGAGTCGACATAAATCCTACACGGACAACCGTAGGAGGCCTCTTGAATTCTCAATGGGCGATCTTGTTTATATCCGAGCTTCTCCTCTGTAGGGAGTGGTACGCTTCATCCAGATGCGGATATTGACACCACGCTATATTGGGCCATTTCCCATTACAAAGCGTATTGGTCCTGTTGCATATCGTGTGGAACTTCCCAATCAGTTTTCTGGAGTTCACGACGTATTCCATGTTCCTTAGTTAATGAAGTGTCTACGAGATTCAGATTTTCGTGCTTGATACTCATGCTTTAGAAAAGTTGGAGGTCTCTCCTGATCTATCTTATGTGAAGCATCCTATGAGAGTTCTTGCTTTGGAGACTAGACGTCTTCAAAACAAGAGTGTTCTGCTCGTGAAGATTCAATGGTCCGATAATCCCAATGACTGCACTTGGGAAACCAGAGAATTCATCGAGCGATCGTATCCCGATTTCTTATCTTCTCACTCCGAAGGTAAAAAATTTCCATTTTAATCTATCTGAATTTCCTTTGATTGATGAAATAAAGGGTGTTGAATACATATTTCCTCTAGAAATTGCGGGGATGCAATTTTTATAAGGGTAGTCTGTAACAACCCTGGTATTGGTGATTACTGATGATAGTTATATTTTAATATTGAAAAAAAATAATTTAAGTTAGTTGAAATAAAGTTTTAAAAACTTTATTTTGAGAACTAAAGTAGAAAATAATCAATTGTTGATTTTTATTTGGGTAAATATTGTAATATTGGTAATTATTGCCAATATTACCCTTTTTATTGGATTTAAAGGGAGAAAATATGAAGAAAATAAGTATTTTATTGAAATAAAAGATGAAATATGGTTTAAAAATAATAGTTGATGATTAAAAAGTGTTAGAATGATTTATTGCAAATTTATTTGGCAAGAAAGAAATTTTTATTTAGTTTGTTATGTTAAAATGGTGTTTTTACACTAAAATTGTGTAAATTGTAAAATATTGTTAAAAATGGGGTTTTATTGTTAAAATTATCTATTTATTGTTAAAATAAATTTTATTTTGTCACAATAACTATTTTATTCCAAAACAAATTGATGTATGTATTTTATTTGGCTTGAAAATGTATTGTATGTATATCTTTACCACTAATAAAGAGAATTCGCTTAACTAACTTAAACCGTGTCCTTTTGAAATGCCCGAACTGCCCTTCTATTTCTTCCCTATTCGCATCCTTCTCCTTTCGCATATGTTCTTCAGGTATCGTTCTCTCCTAAAATAAAAAAAACCTAAAAAATCACAACTCTCATTTATCTCCCTTGCTGTAGAAGGATGTACACATCTAACCTGATTCAAGACCCATCATCTTCCTCATCGCCTTCTCCCGCAACCGACCGATACTTAGTCCAGTGCGATTCCAGATCCATCGTCTTCTCCAGCATCCGTGCGAAAATACAAACTAGGGCTACTTTAGTATGCTTCCAGATCCACCATCTTCTCCGGCTTTTTAGGTTCGATTAAGATTAGTTCAACGAAACACCATTCAAGATTTATAATCAATTATCGATTGAATATATATTGTTTGTTTTCATTTGTTACTCAATCTTTTTTTAACTAATAAGCAGATTGGACTTTTGAGGCTCCTTTACTTATATTAACTCATTATACTACCTTAAGCAGCATTTTGATTTTGAAATTTTATTTCAATAACATTTGGAATTTGATTTCAGGAGCATTTTTACTACATACCTCTCTCTGAATCTTCACTTTTTTATCATGGATATATATAATATCCATGATAATATTGACACAATGTTTTATATTTTTGGATAAATGTTACTATAACATCTTCATATATTACTTCTTTGGTTTTATATATGCTTTAGCAATTTGTTCATGAAACGACTGTTTTGACAACACATGTTGTTATGGTACACAGACTATAGTGTAAAAAATTTGACTTACATTATGCATTGTTTGTTTGTTTTTGTATACTGCAGTTCCATATCGTGCAATGAAAGTTACGTTGGGTATATGATAATTAGTTTACCTTTACATTATAATCTATCCGGTACTAACATGAAGCATTTCATCTTACCCTAATAATATTGTCATGTGAATAGGAGTCACATGTTACTATAGTATTATCATTTTGACAACCCATGTTATTATGATTCACAGATTGTAGTGTAAAAAATCAGTTACAATTTTGTGTCGTCACCATATTTCTTTCTTTCTTCTTTTTGAGTTTTGCTGCATTTCTTTAGTCACTGATTGGTCATTTTTGCATGCTGCAGTTCCGTATTGTGCCATGACAAATTATGGTGGCTATGCAATAATCATTTTTAACCATAATTTTACTACTACTTCACTGAACCAATTACCTATACTAATATTTCGTTCACCTATACTAATATTTCATCAGTTGTTATATTTTATGCATTTTACTATTTTATTTGTTGGTCCACTTCGATCAGATGTTGTGTTAAATGCTTTTATATCAATTGGTTCTATTTACGTAGTGTATGTGTAAGATATCACATAATCAGTGTTTTTATTTCAACTACATATACACTATATAATAATCAGTGCTTTTGTTTTAATTAAATAATCACCATATTAGTCAGTGCTTGGATATCATGATCAATTGAATGTACACTGTATAATTAAGTACGATTTTATTTCAATTACATACACACTATATAATAATCAATGCTTTTATTTTCTTTTGTTTACATTATTTATTATTGTGGTTGTGATTCTTCATTTTTCACACATTTTTTAAAGTGCACCAATTTATTTTTGGACTAAAAGAGTTCATCATAGCAGTTCTCACCGGCATCTCCTGTCTGTTGTATTATGCTAAAGATACATACTGCTCATACATGTAATACAATTGGGCGTTTCCAAATTGATATCCTACTTAACTTCTATAAATGAAAATCGTTTCAAAGTATGATACTTAAAAACACACCTTAACTTGAAGTGAACCCCACTACAATTTACTATTTTGTATTAGAACACATCTTTGCTAAACTCTACTACAATTTGGTCTTTTGTCATTACTATTAAATATTACATATGATGATCTGTATAATATCATTATCTACCAATGTGTACCATCCTCATATATTTTTTGTATTGTTATCATCCCACATATCTATGATCTCCAAAAAAATATCCGTGTTTTTCTAAACAAATAGTACTCTTGAAACCAATTTTTTATTTAGGAACCAAGTTTTGAATGATTGCTAAAATAATGGTGTTCTTCTAGACTAATTTATCTTACCATATACCTGTTAAGTATTAGTTTGATGTGAACAAAACTTAACATATTCGTAAGTAATTGTCACGCTGTTAATTATAATATCATCATTCATGATATTTTATGTTGAGTATCCTACGTGCTTACTGCTTTAATTCTTTATTTCCTGTAAAAATATGCATATAAATCTGGCATAATAACTATATTAGTGTTTTTGCTTCACTCAAAACATGCAATTACAACCCTTCAGACGTGGCTCTTGAATTGGCGATAATATCTCTACTACTAATAATGAGAATTTAATGAACATAAATCTACCGTGTCTTTTCAAGTTTCCCAAATTACCCTTTCTACGTTTTAACCTCCCTTTCTCGCTTCAGGCTGCTTACCCATATCCTATATCAAACTTACTTGAAAAAGAGGTTGAGGCGATTCCAGATCCAAGGAAATTCCTCACCTAACTCTTCTCCGACGAACCGCATAGTCTGGGATACTTCAAGGTGATTCCAAATCAACGGCGATTCCAGTCCCAACATCTTCTCCAACGAACCGAACAAATTAGGGTTGCTTTGGCGCGATTCAGATCTAACGCCTTCTCCAGCTTCATTGTGCGATTAACTCTTATGGATTGTTCGACGGTCTACTAAGGTTAGTTCATAGATCCGTGGGTCTAGATTTAATGTCCATCGATTATATTTGTTTGCCATGTGTTTTTCATGCTTAATTTAATACAGTATATTTTGAGTTTGGGCTTCTGTTTACCCCTTATATTCACTCACCGTGCCTTCACTGTACTATAAATTTAAGTAAAACCACATTCGATGGCCTTCACTGTACTATAAATCGTTGTGCATTGTCTGGTATCCATAAGTTATTTGAATCATATCCAAAATTTTATGGTGCTTAAGCGCATATGCATGAAAATAGCAGGGTGGTTATTCTCTGAATACATTTGCTGCACACAACCATTCTCACTCTCTCAAAGGCTCTTTCTTTTACATTTATTTGCAAGTGCTTAGTTTTTTTAATATGTCAGGCTTGGGTTCTTCACATTCTATCCTCAAATTGTTACTTTTTTCCATTCATTACATATCTGAGTCATTTGCAATCATTCATTCTAGCTGCCACCATTTTTATTACGCCTGTAATTTGTTTTCATTTTTTAACTTCAGTTAATGGATTTCTCTATTTGAAATGATAACTAATATACCTAAATATGATATTCCTTTGATTACAAATTTTTGGTAAATTTTCAACAAGTAAATTAACAAATTTATATCTATAGAGTTGAGAGTTGTTTTTTATATATGCATGTCGTGCTATCATATACTGTTTTATAATAACTTATTACGTATTTCTTTAGATATACTTAAAAAGATGAAGAAAAAAAATAGCTTGCAAAACATAGGCAAAATTGAATACATTGGTGGTTTTGTCTAGAATTGAATATTGTTCTTTAAATTTGTATCAGCCTGCAATTTTTCTTATGCACCCATTGTTTCTCCTGATCCTATACACAGTTATTGTTCTACCCATACACTGTGAACTTCCTTGAAGTGTTCAATGTGTATTGTTTTAAATTTAAAAGTAGATTTAGAAAAAAGAATGGAGCAATCAAAACTTCATGTATTACTATATGTGAAACACATATGCAGTCTGAATATATAGGAATGAACTTATAACTCTTTGTTTCAAAACACATCTCTGTTCTTTTCAACTCATTGTAAACAATTATTTAAGAGTGTTAATTTGATATTTTATGCAAAGGTTATACCGCATACATATAGCTTCAACATGTTGTCATTCATATCCACTCTATTTTTGTATGCTTTTCATTTAAAATAGACTTAATTCCACTCTGTTTTTGTATGCTTCATAACAGTTAGATACTTGCATTTCATGTACATTCGTGTTTCTAAATTATTTCTAAATTTTATAACTGAATGCAACACTTCGCTATTATCTGTAAAAAAAATGTGATTAAGTTAACTTTTAGCTTATCACAGTTTCATAAGCTTGGATCATGATTGAGTTACACTTTTGTTGATGAACAGAGCATACCAGAATCGGTAACCTCAAGATTAGTGAACAAAGCTTTGGAAGAACAACCCACTTCTACAAACATATACTTATAAGACAGTGATGAAAGCAGTGACCAGTCTGGTAAACTTGAATAAATATTACTATGTTTTGACACCAAATACATGGTTTTCTTATATAGAAACTCCTAAACTATAACAACATTAATTTATATTAATCATTGTGCATTATAGAGCATATCAGCCATAGGTTAGGTCTTGGCAGTTACATGATTATCCCCTTAAGAGTAAAATTTAACCATATGCTATTCAACAATAGCAAATGCTACCAAAATTTTCTGCTAAGCAGAATGAACTCAGGTGGGGTGTGGGTGAGTGTGTGTATGTATAACACCTTTCTTAAAAGGATTTTTAGAAACAGTAAATTCAAAGCACGAGTCTGATATCGGAGAGCTGAAAAGAAGTCATCATGAAAATATTTCTCCTGATAGATAATTATTCCAAGCAGTACCTGAAACTTGAACTTACCATGTATGCACACATAGTGATTCATCTTTCCATGACATCAAGCATACTTTTTGTCAAATGGTACGTACTGTATGATCCACTTACATGAAAAAGATAAAACAATAAGAGTCTCAATTTCCTCATCGGCAACAACCATTCCTCATCGGCACGTCACCACTTTTTACTTTCTTGCCGTCTCTACATTTCACATCAAGCATATACATCACACTACTATCTTATTGCTACACTCTGCTCTGCATACCCGTTTAGCCTTTTCAGTCTGGGCCTTCAGATGTAGCTGCTTGACATTTATGTACATATATATATAAGTCGGCATTCTAACTCAAGAATGTTCAGTTCAATGCCAATCATGCTGGCTGCTGTTCACTTTATAAACTTGCAACTTTATATAATCATGCGGGGCTGCCCATATGCTTTTATATGTTGTTCATTTAACTTGCAAGCTACCCACTATGTTGCTGCTGTAGCCGTCTATCCATACGCAAGCCTATTCCTCTTTGCAACAAGCCATGTTCTTCAACATATTGTGGTTGCTTGATTCCCTCAGACTACCTGCAAACAACGCTTCCTCCCGCATTGTACCTGCTAGCACTCAGCCTGTGAAAGCCATTCATTTTGCTCCATGTGTAGACTGCCATTTCAGTCGCTTCTCCTATTCAAGCCTTTCAGCTGCGGCCTGTCATTTTGTCTACACTGGCGTCTTGCTACTTCATGTTATATGCGTCCACTCGCTACTTCTATGTATGATCCACTAACATAAAAAATTCATAATATATGTAAATTTTAGTGACTTCATTTTTACTCTGCTGACATAATGAATGTATTTTGACTGTAATAATATTTTTCTTTTCTGATTTTGTCTAATATGAAGCATTGTGTTGGTACTAGGAAAAATATACATTGCATGATATTTAACCTAAGAGCATCTCAAATAGTTCTTCATTCAGTTTGTATATTCAGTTTGATAGCTCTGACAAAGCAATTTGAATGTAATATTAAAGTTAATATATCCAGTTTAAGGATTAAGATTCTGAATTGCATGTGAACTCATTAATGATTTGAATTCATTCGCTTATTATAAAACTGTTTAATGTCAAATGTTTATTTGTTGCATCTCAGCAAAAAAATAACCTCTAATATTGAAGATCTAGGATATTAAAAGCTATGCACTATCAGTGCTAAATGTGTTGAAAATTCATTAGATATAATGCATTCAATTATGCATAATATGATCCAGACTAAATTATGACCCAGTACACGTCAATATCATTTTTTTAAAATAAAATGCTTCAACAATAAAAGTTTTCATAGAATTTCAGTTCTATAATCAAAAACTACTAAAAACGCTGCCCACAGAATACGGCTACGTGGTTAATGGAACAATCGAAGTCACAAATGGACGTGTGGGATCCACCATCAGTAAAAAAACAAAATTTAATAATATATAATCATTGCGAAACACAATATTTGCTCCCGCTAAAAAAAATCAACAAAACCAACACTACAATAGAATATTAGACAAATTAAAAAAATTAAATATAAAATATTGAGTCGCCTTCCAGACCCAATGATCCATATACAAGCCATACCATTTTAAATTTAACAGGCTAGTATTATTTGTTAGTCATCATGACTTAGACCTTTGAGTCATGTTCTTTTTAGTCACGTCTTTTTGGTTGCATTTTCTCAATAATCGTCTTTTGACAATAAATTTTCATATTGATTATCATACATCGTAATAATAACTTCATAACTTTTAACCAAACAATAAAGTTTGTTTATATACTACCGACACCAGCTCCATTAAGATAGAGATTACTTTTAACCAAACAGAAATGTAGCAATTATCCGAGTCCATACCAACAAATATATAGTAATCATCAAGTAGGCTATAATGAAGTGAAGGAAAAAATTTGCTTAATGGAAATGATAATATAGATCAATAAGTTCCAAAATAACAAGATAAATGATGGAGCTTGAGAAAGAATAGAACTAAGAAAAGTGAGTGAAACATTAATTACAGCAAAAAAACTTGAGGCAAGAAAGAAAAAATAATTAACATTTGGACCAATAGTGATAAGCATAATAACCATCAAATAAGTTATAATAAAGGGAATAAAACATGGTATTTGAAAATGACAGACTAAATGTTAAGACATTAAAGTGATTAAATGCAAGTCTATATGACCATGCATATATACTCTACACCTCATACAAATGCGTTGTTAAATTAATGCATGACATTGTGATTAGAGCATGCCCTCTTGGCGTGCATATACACTCGTAGTGTAAAATAGGTTCTTAGAGCTTCTATCTTCACCAAAGATCACAACTTGCTACCCAATTCGCTGCTAAATCATAAGTTGAGTATAAATCTCACAAAAGCTAGCTCATGCAATGCCAAAAATCGCAAGTTGAAATCAAAAATTTGCTAAAAAATTCGTTTTTAAACTATTTTGGTTGTGTAAACTGTCTTGAGTTGCAATTTTGTGCAGTCATATCTCTCTATTCCGGCAATGAAATGCTATCGGATTTTGTTTGTTTTGTAGACCATATTCTTTAGATTAAGCATACCAAATTTAAGGTCATTTTGACCTATATAGCTTATAGAAATATGCTGCCGAACTTTGATCTGGAGCATGTTTTTGCCCAGATTTTTACAGTGAAAACACTGCCTGGGTTCGACTTTGAGACATCATAACTTTCTCATACCTTGTCTAAATTGCGTGATTCTTTTTGTAGTTCAAAGTATAGTTATTGAGATTTATGCGTGTTGAATTTCAGGTCATTTTAACCTATATAGCTTATAGAAATATTCTGCCGAATTTTGATACAGAGCATGTTTTTGCCCAGATTTTTACAGTGAAAACACTGTCTGGGTTCAACTTTGAGACATCATAACATTCTCATATCTTGTCTAAATTGCGTGATCCTTTTTGAAGTTTAAAGTATAGTTGTTGAGCTTTATGAATGTTAAATTTCAGGTCATTCCAACATCTGTAGCCTATAGAAACATGCTGTCAAAATTTGAATTGGAGCATGTTTTGCTCCAGCTGTTGACAGTGAAATCTGGCTGCAAGTCCAACTTTGAGAGATCATATCCCTCTCGTTTCTTGTCCAATTGTATCCTTTTCTTTATTTAAAGTAGAGTTGTTGAACTCTATGCATGCAAAATTTCAAAGCTTCTAAACCTTTGTAACTACTAGAAAATTTGCTTGGAACTTTGAATCGAAGCATGTTTTGCTCCAGCTGAACATTTGAATTGTTTTACATGGATTTTTTTTCGATGATGTTTTTGATCAGCTTGATCCTAAGATGGAAGAGCCAATATTACCATTTATCCGTATTTCAGATTGGTGAGTTTTTAGGAGATTTTCGAATGGCGATTTTATGAATAATTTCATTGAATTTTTGTTGATTTTTGTTATTTCTTTGCACGTGCTTTCTAAACCATTTTCGGAAGATTTTTTTAGCTTTCGAAATAAATATTTTACAATATTTATAATTAATCTAAAGCTATTAAAATTATACATTGTCTATAATAAGAGAATTTCAAAAGTTATTTTCCAAACGATTTCGAAAATAGTTTTAAAAGCTTGTTTTCTATAATAAATTATTTTCTATATAATAATACATGTATTTGCACTTTTCGGACGTATGAGAAAGAGAATTAAACGATTTAGTAAAACATGTGGTATGAGACACGTGAGTTTACTTTTTCGGTTAATTCCGGACTTGTACGATCGAAACCTCTTGAGTATATTGTTTTGAGTTAATAATTGAGATTTATAATTCCTATTATAGGAATTATCTGAGTTAGCCAATATTTGGCGAATTGAGAGGTTCGAGATCTCCTATTATAGAGGTGATAATCGATGAGAACCACTTATATATGTTGTTTTACTCGCCAATGAGACGAGGAGAGTCTTGAGATGAGATTTTCCTTTTTGGGAATTATGGGTTATGAGAAACCACTATGAGATTTATTTGCACTTGCCGATGATACGAGGCAAGATATATGAGTATTCTGAGATTTCTGAGGTTTGAGATTTTATTTTTATGATATGGAGTTAACTAGCGGTTAGTAAACCATTTAGTGCGAACGTGTAGTATGGGACGCACATTAACACTTTTCAGGTTTCTTTCCGAGAGTTTGTGACACATCCATGAGTATGCCAGTGCTATGTGACTTCGGTCACCACGAGTTATGTGACATCGGTCACTACGAGTTATGCGACTTCGGTCACTACGAGTATGACCTTCGGGTCCATGAGTTAGGTACCCAAATTATAAATAGCATTGGACAAGAGTTTAGCACGTGCATCATTGCTTCAGCATTGCAATCGGGGATTTGGCCAATCTGGGTTTTTTGAGTTTTCTAGGTTTTCTGAGTTTTATACGATTCACCATTTTGAGATATTTTTGTTACATCAATAACCTAGTGCTACATGAGATGTTATATAGGGTGATTTCGTTTTTATAAGATTTGAACTCTATCTTGAGTTCCATGAGATTCATATTGGAATTTTGAGGAGTTTCTCTTATGACTTCTGTATGATTCCTTGCATTTGAGTTGAATGCCATTAAGTATGGATTTCTTATGTTGAATTAAACCTATTCATGCGACAACCCTTGGTGAACGTATCCCATGCATTGAGATTATACTATACCGGTACCCTTCCTTTATAGTTAAAGGAAGAATTCTCTTATGCACTTATATTCCTCTTATCTTATGCTAATATCAAGTTTTAGCTAGCCTGACCCATGTATTTATTACTCGGGTCAGACCGAGTTGCAGGTTAGGTAGCTGGACTCTTAGCTTGCTTTACCTTTTGGACTTCACTATCAACTTGGGATATGGCATAGTTTTCGTGTAGTAGTCTGTAACGACCCTAAATTTTTAACGATTTTTATAACGTAATTAACTGAAATTTTAATGAAATTTAAATAAAAGAATTTAGCTATGGAAATTTGATATTTGATATTCGTCTATCGAAACATAGCAAATGGTAAATTTTCATTGGAAAATATGAAAGTTAGTTTTATTGTGCAATTTTTCAATTTCAATTTAAATCGGTTAATTTGATGAAAATAAAATATTTTCGAAATCTAAATATTTTTATACAATAAATTTGTAAATCATTTTCTAAGAGAGACGTCATATTTCGTTTCGCCAAATTTGGATTGCTCTAGCTCCTTTTATATTATTTGCGGCAGTTTAGCAGTAGTTTGGCAACGAATATCGATATTTGATGGGATGATCGTATCGCTGATATCTGTGTACCATTCTGTTCATCTCGTCGTGCTGATCTCCGTAGGATATTCATTTGTGCATTTCGGTGCCCGGTACGCGGCGAAATTAGTGAAACGATTTGCTGTATCGGTTTTGTATTTTTAGCCTTTTGGCTTTCGTTTGTCCTTTCGTTTGCCCATCAGATTTGAATAGCCTCTAGCTGCTAATAATTTGTGAATTTACGTGTTGTGACTTTTCTATTCGCTATTTCAATCTATGACGAGCTGGTTCATTATTATTTTGTCTGTTCAATTTCCTCACTCGGTTTTGGTAAACAAAATCCTATATTATATAGAGTTGAATATGAGAAGCCAGCTCATTTTCTCTTCTTTTCCTTTTCTTCATCACTATGTTCTGTCACTTCTATGCTCTGCAATCGAAAAATTTGTATAAAGCATTTTTTTATGCAAATTACATATTGTAAACTATTCTGCTTCTTCCATTTGATCCCCTCCCATGCCACAACAGCAAGCATCACCACCACCCACCGCCTGAACCTCGTCTCTCCAGATCCGCCATCCCTCATCGAAAACCCCTCACGCTTCGCCGTCCACCAGCCCACCATCTCCGCAACTGAACCTATTTTGCCTGTCAACCCGCCTCTTCCCCATGACATCCCCTTCCACCCATGCGATCAAACCCGACCAAGTCCATGGTCGTACCCCTAGCAGCCCACCTCAGGCCGAGCGCAACCTGGCTCCGACCACACTCCACCCTCCATCTCCCCATCGCTGATCTCGTACCTAAGCACGCAGCACCCTATTTTTCCCAAGGCCAGTCGCTCAGCTTTCTTTCTATACATAGTTCGTATACATATTAGTTATAGAGCTGATGCAATGATTTATAATGTATAAGTTCTGTTTATTTTATATAAAAGTTCATATAAACTATAAAGTTTTTTTATATACGTATATATAAGTGTATACAAGTTATGTATAGTTTGTTTACTTATATATATATAGGTTTATATAAGTCATATATGATATAATAATTTATGTATATAGGCGTGTATAAGATTTATATGATCTGTTGTTATAATGTATGACTTTATACAAGTTGTATATTATCTATTTGAGTTATATATATATATATATAAGTTTACATATAAGTTATATATATTATATAGCTTTACATAAGTAGATACTACAGTATGTGTATATATCAGGGTACCTATATACATTTGTTTTCCCACTTTATACATATATCAGGTCATATACCCATGAAATGGTGGAAGAATTTATTTTAATTTACAATAGGTCCTGTGTATTTATATTATGTGTTTAAAACATTTCAATGTGAATGTTTAATGTATTTACATATTATTTGAATTTCGAATTTATCTTTAAAGTATTTATATAGTATGGTAAATAATAATGTGAGTTATATATATATAAGTAAGCTATCTTATATATATATAATACGTATAAAGATGTTTATATATAGCCTTTGGAAAGAATTGTATTTATTTAAATTTAGATTATTATTTTTAAAATAGAGTTTGTAACAATTTTATATATAAATAATATGTTTAAATATTTATTTAAAAGAAAAAATATGTGATATATATCATATGTATATATTTTGTTCCATCGAATCTAAGTTCAATTTGCTTTTGTCTCGCCACTGTCCAAAATTGGTCGCAGTAGCAATTTGTAGCTTTGTCGTTGTTCCGCATGTCGATCTGTGCTTATCAGTGTCTATCTGCATCTTGCTCTTGTTATTTCTCTAACCTCAAAAGGTGAGCAATCACTCACGATTAACATTCTTATATTTAATAAATTTAATTCACATTGAAATGACAAATTGAAATATACTGTTAAATTTGAACTGCTTATTATTTAATTGATAAATATGATATGCCATTATCTGATCTTGTTCACCCATGATATATGACACCATATCCTGTTGTATATATATTATATTTAATTTGTTACTGATGATATATGCCTGTTGTTGATATGTTATATTATTATCATATTTGTTCTCACTCTGCATGTTCCCTGTTAGTTGGGAGATCCCTATGGGTTGAAATGACCATACCCGAACGATCTTGTAGAATCAGGGAAAATCGTTATGGGTTGAAATGAAAAACGCAAGCGATTTGCATTTAATTTGAAATTTTGGGATTGCGGGTTGAAATGATATACACCCGTAAATAATAAATTATTGCGGATTGAAATGATAAATATCTGTATCACTTGACCATAGGATATAAAATTATATACGGACACCATTGGTCTATTTTGAAAAATGATTGCCAAAGTTTGAAAGAAAATATATGGATTTTATTAAATATTGATTTTTAAATTATAATATAAAGAATTTATTTTAATATATGTGTAAAATTTAGATTTTTAAAATTATATGTTTTGGAAATTTTAATTTATAAGTAGTTTTGGCAAATATAAATTTTAAAATTTTTCTTATAATTTTATTGTTTAAAATATATATATATATAAATAAGGTTTAATATAAAATAAATTTAATAATAAGATTTAATTTAATAAAAATTTAATTTAATTATTTTATAATATGTTTAAGCATTTATTTAAATTTATATTAATATTTAAAAATTAATTTTAATAACTTAATGTAATAATGGTCGGGCAGATAAATTAATGTTGACTTTGAATTTAAATTGGTTAGTAATTGAATTTAAATAAGAATTTAATTGAACTCATTGATTTTGAAAGGTATGATTTATAACTTGATTTGATGAAAAGTGACTAAATGAATATTCTCAACTTTAACTAAAATTGAGACTGAATATTTAATATTGATTTAATTTATAAATTGAGACTTTATTTAATTGTATTAAAATGATTAAGTGAATATTTTTGAATTTGAATAAAATTAAAGTTAAATGTTGAAATATAAATGAAACTTATATTGAAATTGTTTGAATATTTAAACTTTGAATCTTATTGAATTTAAATGATAGTTCAAACCCGGATTTGCAATCGATAAAAATTGAAGTGGTTTATTGAGAACCTGAATTGAATCTTTAACCTTTTTAAATTGAAAGTGTTGAACAGGGATTGATTTAAATTGAATTTTCGAATTTAAGTTGATTTGAATCGATTTGTGGAATTGGATGAAACAATTCTAATTTGGAAACTATTTCAGTATAATCTCTTTAAATAAATATAAACTATTTTTAATTTACAACTATTTTAATATATAAATTATTTTAATATATAAATTATCTTAATATATAAACTATTTTAATTTATAAATATTTTAATATATATATACTATTTTCAATATCTAAACTGTTTAAGTTGGAAGTGTTATGATTTCAAAAGTGTTATGATTTCAAAAGTGTTATGATTTCGAAAGTGTTATAATTTTTAAAGTGTTACGATTCTAGAAACGAATATTTTTTTAAGTGAATAATGTTATCGAATTGATATGGTTTTGAAATGAATATGATAATGTGATATGAAGTATGAACTTTTTGAAATAAAATGACCACGGTGTGAAATAAGCGTTTGGTTGTTAAAGAGACCGAGATCGGATATTGTCATACTCTCTACCAATACCGAAAACTACTTTAACAACTGTGTACGTGGTGGAGATTCCAGAACAAAGTAGGATGGTTTGGCGACGATTCTGTTTGAGGTATTAATGTAGCCCTGACTCCCGTGAGTCAGCTTGATGTGGCTAAAACAGGAGCCACGCCGGGCCAAGTGAGGTCATTCCTCCTATCGGACACATTTCTTCGATACCATTCTATTACTTTGTGATTTGATTGGGTGCACCTTTGATTTGGGAGTGTGTCACGAGGTGGGCGGTAGTAGATGCTATGCGTTACCACCAGTCCAGATCTGCAAATGGTATATCTACCCCGGCATTGCCTCGCGTGCCTTGTCACATGCCCTATCGTGCCTTCTACGAGTTTGTTTTGTACCGTACCAATGTGGTGTCCTCTGGGTAAACCACCGGTTTGTTGGAACGTACGGCATTGTATAGACTACGGGAATATATAAAATGTGTTAAAGGGGATATGGGTAACGCCTTAATGCTATCTTAAATACTTTACTTTACTGATAGACATATTATAATAGCGTATATTACTACATATTAGATAGTTCCACGGATCCATAGAGGATTGAAATCCCAAGCATCCTTTAAGTTATTTGTATTTCAGTTGACATTTCACTTGAGTTAAATTTATGAATATAAGAATGTTAATCCTGACTCGAGTGTTTTGTATTTGCTTTATGCTCGGGTCAGACTGAGCATTTGAGACTCACCTTTGGAGATTGGAGATTTGTTTGAAGATCTATCTATCCAGCTTTCAGTTATGTCAGTTTATTCCAGTCATTTATGTTCAGACTCGTCAGTTGCTTATGTATTAGAGATTCATTTGTATTTGAGATTCTATTGTATTTTGTTTCAGACTCTGATGTTTAGAGTAGCTTCATAAACTACTATTTTTCTATTCCGCCGCTTATTGTTGTAATACTCTGTGTCTGTGATTGATGTATTTACTGTATATGCTGAGTTTTGCTAAATATAAATTAACAATCTGACATTTTGAGCAATTCAAGTCCGACATGTGCGGATGCGAACGGTTCGAAATACCAGGTCGTTACATAGTCTTTCTGTTGGGAACTTGTGATGTATATATTCTTTTGTGGGGGAATGTATGTATATATTGTGGTTGTATGCTACTAGTGGCATGTTGTATTACATTTGATGTATGTATTTATATGTATCGTTTCTGTGTTGCTGTTCTGTGACTTGTAATTGATATAGTTATTATGTTTTGTTTCTGAATCGATCCTGTAGCCACCATAGTAGTGTATTAGATAGGAATTAAGTATGTTGAATACTTGTGATGGAAAAAAAGAGAGTACAAATATCGACATAATTAGCTCTTATCTAATACAAGACTATGATGGTCGCCTTAACAACCCTATTCTCCGCATTAGCAGACAAAATTACTAAGTAATTCTCTTTGTTAGTGTGGGCCTCGGGGTGGGGTGTCACAGAACGTGTACTTACCCATATCCATATACATACACATATATTTAAATAAGTATTTCAATTATTACTTAAATCAATCTTACTTTTATATACTAAATCTTTTTAATAAAAGTCAAATATTTTCTATTATTTTATAAAATCATTCCATTATTTTATTAAATACAGAACTTTCTTATAAATCATTTTTAAACCTGTATAATACCTAATTTCTTCATTTAAAATTAAGTATTCATCTTATAATTATTTTATAAAACCTTACAACCATTTTATAAAATAATTCCTTCTTACTATTTTACAAAATTTCATACTTCTATAAAATACATCTTTTATACTATTTTATAAAATCTCATACTTTAATAAAATATTACTTTTATATTATTTTATAAAATCTCCTTCTATTTTATAAAATATAACTTTATTACTATTTTATAAAATTTCATTCAATTTTATAAAATATATCATTTATACTATTTTACAGAATCTCATTCTGTTTTATAAAATATATCTTTACTATTATTTTATAAAATCTCATTCTAATTTATAAAATATATCATTCACTTATAAACTCATTTCTTTCCTTAAATAATATTTATAAGTACTAGTTAAGCTTCGTTAAGCCTTTAATCGCTTTAATAATAAGTGTAGAGCTCCTAATCCCTTAATTAGTTTACTAACTTTCTCAAAACATTCATATATAATTTCAATACAATTTCATAGTTACCAAATAATATCTATAACACATAATTAAGCCTAAACAATCATTCACAATCACTTAATCAACTCAAAACCAAGTCCAAAGCTTACTAACTTTTCACAAAAGGGTCTTAAAGCTTTCTAATAAATAATATGATGATATAAACATGTTTAAGGCATAAACATAAGCCTAAGTCATCTTCTAACATTCACCAAATCACTTAATAATACTTTAAAATCATATATAAACAAATAAATGAAGTACGACAAGTAATAAGGGAGGAGAATCATCTCACTCACCTCTTATTCTCTTAAGCAAGCTCAAATCACTACAAAACCAAATCCAAGCTCTCTTTTAATTTGAAATCTCCATCCAAACTTCGATTCAAGCTAATTCCTTCATGGGTTATGTGTTGAATTGGATGTGAGGAACTATGATTACTTTTTATGAATTTAGGGATTTTATTTTGGCTTAAATTAATGAATTAAAGAAAGAGGATTAGGGAAAATATTAGAGGAGAATATTAAGCAAACGATTAGAGAAGAGGAAGAGGAAAATAATGTGAATGAGAAAATGAAATGAAAATACGAAGAGAGTTAGCCACTTATTTAGGCAAGTCAATGGACCTAAGCTCAACATTCTATTTTCATTCCTTTCTAGAAATCACTATTCACTCCAAAAACTCATAGACTCCAAACATAGCCAATTTATACTCATTTTTTCTATGGTTGAGTTGTTCTCAATGTCGGGTTTCTCGAGTCCCAATTCACCCATCTTTGAAAAATCAAGTATAATGGGTATTTTTACAATTAATGATTAAATATTTACATAAATCGTATAAATATTCAGTCGTTAAAATTGCAGGGTGTTACATTCTCCCCTTAATAAAAGAATTTCATCCCTGAAATTCCTGTGAGTATGAGAAGGTAACATGACTAACCAAAACTCTCGAGTCTAAACCTCAAATAATTTCAACATTACTTTCCTTATGTTGCTAGCATTATAGAAACTCTTAAATTTAAACATATTTCACATCTAGGAAATACGCAATAACCTACATCATCCCACATTTCCCCGAAAATACATACATCCTTAAGAAAGCTTCTCACCAATTAAATGCAAATTTAAACAAATAAGTATTTGAATAGCTATATTTCATCTATTTAGTACCTAATTGTATTATACAAAGTGGATTGTGCACCAATTATATAGCAACACACAATTAAAACATGTACAATTTTAATGTATTAACCGATACTACCACAATCATACATGACTAAAAATTGGAGAGTAAACTCAAACAAGTTGGTTTCTAAGTATACCATAGACCCTGGGTCTCATCAAAATGCAATCGGCTTGTATAGATCTTACCTCGACCTCTAAAATGGCCATGGATGACATGTGATCTATCCTAAATAGTTATTACTATC
This sequence comes from Allium fistulosum, assembly GCA_030737815.1. NCBI lineage: Eukaryota > Viridiplantae > Streptophyta > Magnoliopsida > Asparagales > Amaryllidaceae > Allium > Allium fistulosum. The sequence continues at coordinate 825,512,216 of CM060904.1, forward strand.
TGTCTCCGAACATGTTATAATATGTAACTATAACTAGCATACAAGTAATTAGTCACACAAAACAAGCAACACCAGACAAAAACAATCAACAAAAATAATTCAACAATCGATCAAAAGCAATACAAACAAAATAATCAATCAATCAGCCAAGTAACAGTAAGAAATGAACAAGCAACAATAAGCAATGACAAACAATAGCAAACAACAACAGTCAACAACAAATGATAACAAGTGACAACGAGCAACAACAATCAATAAAAATCAATCAACAGACAATAATCAAACATCAAGCAACAATAAGCAGCAACAAGCAATAACAAATATCAATAAACAATACAAGAAAAAATAATTAGCAAACAAAAAGAGTGTATACCAACACCCATGGTAACCAACAATGGTCGAAACATGCATGTCAAACTATAAACTCCCATGAGCCTGTTCGAATTCCAAGATGGACAAAATGCTTAAGTGGTGTAACTCCTTTTGTAAATACAATACATGAAAGACTATTACACCTCCTAATACGAAAAGTAAAACTTATATGATATGCTAAATCACCGATCCTCAAAACTCTCAAATAAACCTAGCAACCTAAGTCTCAGTTTTCCTCTCCTTCTTAATAGAACCCATTCTCTAAAAGGAGAAATCTTTACTAATTAAATTATTATTGCACGATAATTTACAAATTCTTGGGCTCGCTTTCAAACTTACCTCAATCGTACAATGTTAATAAATTTAATATACTAAGTGTACTATGACGCTCGGCCAGGCAAGTATCATTTTGCCACTTAGAAGATTATTTGAATCTTCATAAAATTAATTGAGAAGTCCTCCCCAAACTATCCCAAGCTATTCTAAATGACTATACTATAAATAATTTTTCAACAAATAAAGATCATCCAAAATAAATACGATACCCGATCTAATCCTTTGTTCGCTCACTCGATTTCTTTGTTAAACTAAGGTCGACTACTTGACTCCTCTCATGCAAACTCTGATCTGGTTCCTTGGTTCAACTATCAAAATTTCCTCGTATGACTGGAGTTGTGCTTTAAAATCTCCAAGTCATTTCAAGAATCCGACTCCAGTGTTTGCCTTTAAGAATCGAGTGTAAAACCCTTGCCCAACTGGTGAACATCACCTAGAAGCCCCACGCTCGAACTAGTGATTAATAACTGGTACATGAATGAACTATTCCCTAGAAAGTATCTCTTCAAGATGTGGGATTAACCATACCACCAAAGGTTTACTAACACAAGAACAAACAAATTCTAACATGAATGACTGCATGCAAAACACATATAAGTCATCCACTCGACCTTTGCTCATTAGTCGACATCCACCGATTCTACTTGGACATAAATCCAAGTTACACTTCGTTGACCAACCCTATTCAGATCAAAAGCTCATGCATCGATTTCGAATGGTAGTACTCTCGGTCGCTACACCACCCTCAATACCTACTGCAATTGTACATGTATCCCATCTACTCATACTGATGGCCTAAACAAAGATACCTTAGCAACCAGCGATAGAAATAATCAGAGTCTAGAAGACAAGGAATGTATGCAATATTATATGGTAGAAAATTACAAGTATGCTCTCTATACTTATCTCCTTCTATTAGATTGTTTAAACTCAAACTGGTCTACTTCGTCCTGAATGTTAAAACTAAGCTTTGATACCAAATGTAACAAACCGCCTTTTGTAAAACCCGGATATCAACATGGAATGACAACGTCGGACTCCCGAAGACCATAAAAGATAGCTTTTTAGGGTAAAAGTAAAAATAAAAATGAATACTACACCACGACATAATGATATAATCTCATAGCGGAATGATAACATATAATGTACTGAATATGTATAGATAGAATATGATGAATAATATATAAGAGACTACACTGGCGGAAGCAACTAATAAATAAATACCAATACAGAAAATCATAATAGAATGTCCGACACAACAAGTATCATATACAAATAATATATCTTTTATGTACTACTACAATACTATATCGAAGGTATCATCTTTGCCTATAAAGCTCCAGCTACTCCTTTGATAGCTTATCCCCACAGCACCTGACTCTCGAACTACTCAATCAAGTACTCAAGAGTTTTCATGACATAAACAGACAAAGACAAAACACGGGCCAAACTGTAATGACCCAGAATTTTCAATCATTTGAAATTGGAATTTTAATTGATTTTAAATATTGAAAAGTTAATTTTATAAGGTAAATAACATGAATTTCAAATATAGCGATTTATTGGATAATTTAATTGTTGAATTTAATAATTGAAATTATTTAAATAACCGAATCTTGGGTTTTAAGTTGTGTAATGACCTGGAAATTTTAACGATTTTATAACGTAATTAACTGAATTTTTTTTATGAAATTAAATTATAACATAAATTAAATTATAAAATTTGACAATGAAAATTTGATATTTGGTATTCATCTATTTAAACATAGCAAATGGTAGATATTTCATCAAAAAATATGAATGTTAATTTTGTTGTGTAATTTTCAATTTAAATTTAAAATCAGTTAATTTGATGAAAATAAAAAAAAATTGAAATCTAAATATTCTTATATAATAAAAATGTAAATCATTTTCTAAGTGAGATGTCATATTTCGTTTCGCCAAATTCGGACTGCTCTAGCTCCGTGTATATTATTTTCGGCGTTTTAGCATTATATTTGGCAGCAAATTCGAGTTTTTATAAGATGGTCATATCGCTGGTATCTATGTATCATTCTGTTCGTCTCATCGTGCTGATCTCTGCAGTATATTCATTCCTGTATTTCGGTGTCCGGTGTACGGCGAAATCTGCGTAACGGTTAGCCGTATTGGTACGCGTTCGAGTCATCTTGTTTTCTGTGTCCTTTCATTTGTCCCTCGAGTAAAACTAATGGACGTTTGCCTTTAATATTACCTGAAATTGATAGCTGGCTTTCATTATTCTCCTAGCTTTGATTTATGTGCTAGTTCTGTCCTTTCATTTGTGAAAGTAAATAATATAATATAATTTATATATGTTATATAATTGCTTTCTGCTTTGGACCTGCCACCGTTCAAATTCATTTTGTTTATTTTTACTTGAAACTCACGTTTTATTTTCCAGTCAGTTGCCTATTTTTCGAACGTGGCCCTTCATCTCTCATAAACTATATTTCGTTTGCTTCCAGCCTTCTCTTCCTCTCCTAAAAATATATTTATATCAAATATGTATGGTCTGCTCGAATCCATTTCTCCCTGTAGCCGCCGAATACTCTCCTCCACTGTGACAATGCTTGAACCACACCCTGACAGCCAAGGCCGCTACTCTGACCTGCACAACCACCTACACATCCTCTCTCCACCTTCAACACTGACCCAAACCCTCACGGCCAGATCTGCCCTAACCCATATCAACCGAGCATGCACACCAAAAAACCACATCGAACTTATCTCCAACCCATCAAAACTCGAACAGACATCCTCCGCCATGCTTCATTTGAAACCGCCATTCAACTCCTCCACTACACCCCGTTATCAGTCTCTAGATCCAGACCATCAACTTCCTATTGCCACGGCTATAACCCATAACCCACTGCCTCAGATACTTCTGCCAGTTTCACCAACCCATGCTCCGCCTGTCCACAGCCTCTCAAACCACACCAGAACCCAGCCATTAATCTTCCCTCCCTGACTCGCGTCCAACAGCCTGGTCGTAGCCATGATGGCCGCATACCTTCCCTTCTCCTCCTAGACAACCATCAAACCCGCCACCATCACGTAGCACTCACCAGATCCGCAAGCAACACCTACCGACCCTTGCTAACCTCCGATTCCCTCAGCCAAGCAGCCCATGCCGCAACCCCTCCTCCACGCGACCACAACACCCCTCCATTTCCGCACCACAGTGCAGCCGACCCATACTCAGCCTTGCTCTGGATCCGTTGCACCACCCTTCATCGAGCAAACCCGACCACACTCCTCACTCCAGCTTCCTCTGGCCGAAACTACTGCCTTGGTCGCTACCTCACCTTGACCAGCTATTGTCTTACACGTGTTGCCAAGCCTTCTCAATCCATCTCCAGTGGCGACATGCTTTTATAAAAAAATTTATATATAAAATATTAGTTTATATATGATTTATTTATTTATAATATATAAATTTATACAAGTTTGTATATGATCGGTTTGAGTCTATACATATATTATGTAGCTTTACATAAGTAGATACAATAATTGTTTTGGTTTTGATATAATTGCATTTTAAATAAATATTGAATGAAGATTTATTTTTATATGTTTAAAATATTTACTTAATTGTATGTTAATATTTTCTAATAAATTTTTGTAATAACTTTATTATTTATATTATGTTTAATTTATTTGAATTTTTTTGAGAAAAAGAAATATTTGTGTTTTAAGGATATAATATTGGTTTAAAATATAATATATACACTTTGATTTTAAGTATATGTGTTATAAGAAATGATGATTTTGACATGTAAATATAAAGATTTTATTTTTGATATTGGTTTTAAAATATATATATATATATATATATATATATATATATATATGTATATATAGATTTTTAAATATGCGTTTTAAATTTTAGATTTTTAAAATATATAGCTATATATATTTGTTTCATCGGATCCATCGAGTTCAAGATTGTACTAGCTTCACTTTGCTTTGTTTTGGATTTGTCGCAGAGTTCGTGATTCAATTCGTAGCTTGTCGTGTTGTCTAATCTCTCTAGCCTCGAAAGGTGAGCAATCACTCACGGTTAACATTCTTATATATAGTAAATTTAATTCACATGAAATGACGATTGAAATATGCTGATAAATTTGAATTGTTAAGTTATTTAATTGTTAAATATGATATGTCATTATCTGCAATTGTTTACCTATGACATATGACACCATAACCTTTTGTATATATTATATTTAAATTTGTTACTGATGATATATGCATGTTGTTGATATGTTATATTATTATCATATTTGTTCTCACTCCGCAAGTTCCTTATTAGTTTAGAATTCCCTATGGGTTGAAATGATATATACCCGAACGATCTTATAGATTAGGGAAAAATTGTTATGGGTTGAAATGATAGACCCAAGCAATTTTATTGATTTGAATTTGGGATTGCGGGTTGAAATGATATATACTCGTAAATATTAAATTCAGATTGCGGATTGAAATGATAAATATCCGTATCACTTGACCATAGGATAGAAAACTATATACGGACACCGTTGGTCTATTTTTGAAAATGATTTCCAAGGTTTAAAAGTAAATATATGGGTTTTAATAAATATTGATTTTCAAATATAATATAAAGATTTTAATTTTAATATATGTGTAAAGGTTAGGTTTTAAAAATTATATGTTCTGGATATTTTAAAATTATAAGTTAAGTTTTAAAATGATTTTTTTTTAATTTTACTTATAACTTTATTATTTTTAAAAATATATAAAATAAGATTTAAAATAGATTTAATAATAATAAGTTTAATTTAATAATAACTAATATAATAAAATTTATTAAGAATTTAATTTATCTAATAATATACATATATATATAATATGTTAAGATATTTATTTAAAATTTATATTAATACTTTAAAATAGATTTTGTAATAACTTTAATAAATAGAGGTTGGAAAGATAAATTAAAGTTGACTTGACATTTTAATTGGTTAATAATGGAATTTAAATAAGAATTGATTTGTAATTTAATTTAAATAAGAGTTGATTTTAAGATTTTTAAAGATATGATTTTTATAACTTAATAACTTGATTTAATTAAAGGTGATTAAATGAGTATTTTAAATTTGAATAACATTGAATGTTTAATTTTGATTTAATATGTAATTTGAGATTTTATTCAAATATTTATAAATGGGTGATTAAATGAATAATTTCAAAATTAGATATCATTGAAGTTAGATATTTAATTTTGATTTAAATTTGAAATTTTATTTAAATGTTATTAAAAATGATTAAGAGAATAATTTCAGATTTAAATAAAATTAAAGTTGAATTTTGAAATATAAATGGAATGTATCAAATTGAGTTATTATGAAAAGTTTGAATATTTAAACTTTGAAACCTATTGAATTGGGACTGGTTTAAATTTGAAGTTCAAACTTGGTTTTGAAATTGATATAAATTAAAAATGGTTTAATGAGAATTTTAATTGATTTGTGAAATTGGAAGAAACAATTCTAATTTGAACTATTTCGATATATATACTGTTTTGATATATAAATTATTTAATATATATACCATTTTATAGTTATGATTTTTGAAAATGAATATTGATTTCAAAGTGAATAATGATTTAAAATGATATGATTTCGAAAGTGATATAATTTTGAAATGAATATGATATTTTGATATGAAGTATGAACGGTTTGAAATAAAAATGACCATGGTGTGAAATAAGCGTTTGGTTGTTAAAGAGACCGGGATCGGATATTTTCATACTCTTTGCCAATACCGAAAACCACTTTAACAACTGTGTACATGGTGGAGATTCCAGAACCAAGAAGGATGGTTTGGCGACGATTCTATATAAGGTATTAACACAGCCCTGACTCCCGTGAGTCAGCTTGATGTGGCTAAAACAGGAGCTATGCCGGGCTAAGTGAGGTCGCTCGTCCCATCGGGCACATTTCTTCGATACCATTCTATTACTTTGTGATTTGATTGGGTGCACCTTTGATTTGGGAGTGTGTCTCGAGGTGGGCGGTAGTAGCTGCTATGCTTTACCACCGGTCCGGATCTGCAAAACGATAGTATCCTACCATAGGCGTTGCCACGCCTGCCTTGTCACATGCTTTATTGTGCTCTCTACGAGTTTGGTTTGTACCGTACCTATGGAGTGCCCTCTAATAGATCTCCAGTTTATGGAGGAATTACGGTACTGTATAGACTACGAGAATATATAAAATGTGTTAAGGGGGATATGGGTAACGCCTTAACGCTATTTTAATAGTTTACTTTACTATAAATATTATATATGTAGCGTATTGTACTATGTATGTGGATAGTTTATCGGATCCTTAAAGGATGGGTATCCCAAACATCCTTTAAGTTATATTGTATTTCAGTTGACATTTCACTTAAGTTTAATTTACTAGTATAAGAATGTTAATCCTGACTCGAGTGTTTTGAGTTTTGCTTTATGCTCGGGTCAGACCGAGTGTCACAGAATTTGACTCACCTTTAGAGCTTTGCTTAAGGATCTGGCTTTGTCTATTCAGCTTTCTTGTTATTTCAGTTATTTCCATTTGTCTATGTTCAGATTTGTCATTTGCATTTGTATTGGAGACTTCTGTGTACTTCTTGTACTTGAGATATTCTGTTGTATTTTGTTTTAAACTCTGATGTTTATATAGTAGCTTCATTAACTACTATTTATCTATTCCGCTGATTATTGTTATTTTACTCTGTGTCTGTGATTCTGTGATTGATTTATTTACTATATATGTTAAGTTTTGCCAAATATAAATTAACAATATGTTGTTTTGAGAAATTCAAGTCTGACATGTGTGGATGATTGTCGATTTGAATGGTTCGAAATGCCAGGTCGTTACAAGTTGGATAAAAATGATTTCAAAGCTTATTTAAGTTCTATTCAATAAGAATAAAGATAGTAAAATTTTAATTTAGATTTAAAAGTGATTAATTTGATTTTTTTTATAATAAACTCATTTTAATTAACGAGTGAAAATAGCCTTCCGAGGCACTGTCTCGGATTTCGACGAAACCAATTTCATTGGATTTGTAATAATAAATTATAATACACCGCCAAATTTCATTGCAATCAGATGTATCGTTTGGCTGTGCAAGATCGAAACGCGTAGAATTTAATATTGAAAATTTAGTATAATAATTGGGTTCAAAAAGCTATCTTCTACATACGATCGAATTAGGTCTCGAAACAAGTTCCATTGTGTTCGAAATAGGGGTATAACATATAGAACGCCATGCGGCACGTCTCGTTGGGGTTCGAAATTTTCGAACGTTGTATAGCTTGATAATTTTAATTTAAATAATATATATATATATATATATAACCATGTTTGACCATACATTAGCCCATACCCCATCACCATCAAGCCATACCCTTGTACACAAGCCCATACCCCCCATGTTGTCTCCCCTATTATATCAGCCATCTCCATAACAAGAAAAGAAAAAAGGCAAACTTCTTGAATTCAAAAATAAATATCTCACAACATACTCAATGAAAATTTCCAACGTTTGTTTGTTTGAAATGGTATCGATGAGGTCTTCGTTGTGATATGAGTTAGATGGGTTCGATTGAAGTTTAAGGGGGCTCGATAGTAGTGCAGTGGAATTAGGGTTTTGATTTCATGGTGATCCAGGCGACGAGAGTAATCGAGGTTTGCTGTTTTGGGTTGCTCGCGGCGAGGAGCATCGAAGGCATGATTTTGGTGGTGAGCGGCTTCAGGAAGGTGGTCGCAACATTCGTGCGTCAAGATGATTAGTAGCAGGCCGCATTTTTCTGGGATGGACCGAGTTCGATGAGACAGAGGAGGATGGGAAGCTCGTCGGAAGAGAAGTTCGTCGTAGCTTGTTTGAGGTGTTTTCGTTGAGAATTGAGCTTGGGAGGGAGGATGGAAGAATCAACTATAGTGGGTTGTGCATGCACTGCTACTTGCGTGCATGGGGGATATTGTTTAGGGAAGAAAGGGGTAGGGTTAGATTTGTAATTTTGTTGAAGTTTGAATTAGTTTATTTTAATTATTAGTTAAAAAAAATCGATAATTTAAAATTTTAATAACTCTCTCATACGAGGTCTAATCGAGACGAAACTTTTTGCGTTGTGCTTGTAATGATGAAAGCTTCACAATGGAACTGGTTTGGACGAACCTGGAGATAGTTGAAATTTGGGCTTAAATTGGATGTCGTTCGATTTTAGTTCCAAACCGGAACGCCTCGACGACAACAGAAAATTTCGGTGGGTTAAACTCACCTTTTTGGTTAACTAGTATGATATATAGTTGATAAAAATTGTTGGATGATTGTTTGAATGAATTACTATATTTATACTAGTTGGATTGAATATTCCCGCCTATTGGAGTGGATGAGACCCTATTACGTTCCTTTGTAAGAGCGGATGACCCATTGAATACGAATCCCACCTTGAAGCGGTTGATTTATATTATATAATTATATAACGTTTGTGATGCAGGAGAAAACAGGTTGGTAGGATCCAACCGGGATTCCTCGCTATTGTTGAATTGTTTCAATAATATTTCTTTCATATGGATTATTGAAAAATGAACCTGATTGTGGACATTATGGTTATAACATTGTTATATGTTTGAAACTAAAACCCAGTAGTGATAGAAAATAATATCGATATTGGTTAAGCGTTGGGTAGCTATTGACCTTAAATTAGTATTTTGAAATACTATAAGTTGCCATTGAATTGAAATTGATTTTGAGACGAAAAATGATTTTAAATCCGAAAATTGGTTTTTGGAAAAGTATTATTTTAAAGTTATTTAATTAAATTAATATTGTTCAAAAAGCATTTAATTATATTAGTATTATTTCAAAGTTATTTAATTAAATTAATATTGTTTTAAAGAATTTAATTAAATTAATATTGTTTTAAAAGTATTTAATTATATTAGTATTGTTTTAAAGTTATTTAATTAAATTAAAGTTGTTTTAAAGTATTTAATTAAATTAATATTGTTTTAAAGAATTTAATTAAATTAATATTGTTTTAAAAGTATTTAATTATATTAGTATTGTTTTAAAGTTAATTAATTATAACAATATTATTTTAAGGTTATTTAATTATATTAGTATTATTTTAAAAGTTATTTGTTTATAGTAATATGGTTTTAAAGAAGTTATCAAAATGTGAAAAGGTTAATTATTTCAAGGATAATTATGGTTTGAAATTAATAATAAGGATTATTAATAAGGTTTTGAAAATAAATAATTATTATTTATAAAAATAGTAAAGATTAATTATTATTATTTCTCAAACAATATTTTGAAATTATTAATTATTATTTTTAAGATGTTTTAAAATTAATAAATGTCATTTATTTATAAATGGTTTTATTTATGAAAGATTTATAAAAGGAGGCTAGTGATTGCCTATATGCTTAACCAATGTTGGTTTTCCCTATAAAATAAATCCCTGATTGAATGTTTGTTATTCGATAGTTAAATAACCGACTATCAAAATTGGACCCAAATGTAACTTTGGAAATATCTAGGAGAAACAAGTGAGTTATATGGCATAGCCATCTCCAATGATGTTGTACTATGTGTATAAATCTCATTTCGTTCTCCTAGGACAATGATAAGGAAATCTGTCCACTAACGGTAAGAAGGTGATCTTCGATCTTATCTTTGACTGTTTATTTCCTAAAGAACCAGGCTTGATTTTATCGGAAATTATCGAAAAGTTGTTTCGAAGAGACCGGGATCTGATATGTTATTTAAAAACCACTTCAATCTAACTTAAGCATTTCGAAGTGAAGATATCTTGAAGATGATGGAATTGGAGACAGAGCTCTCAAGTGTTTTCGTTCAGTCCTAGAACGAACTTGTATGGATGAATGCTAGTATTGCATTGTTGCTTGGAAGGCAGTATTAGCATTTCAAGTGGGAAGTGCTATATAAAAGGTAAAACGTAGCCTCAAGCCTCATCAATTGGGAATGACTAAAACGGGGAGATGCAGCAGGGCTAAGTGGGTCGGTCCCAAATAGGGTATGATCATCCCTATCTAGAGTCGCTATTATCTCTAATTTGTGTCCTTCGAGGCCCATTAACGGAGGGGTGATCATATTCGGTACTATCCAGTAAGGGGTAGGCCGGTTCTGTGTTGGCAGGGGATCCAAGTGAGGTCCTCGATGTTATTTTATCTAGAGATGCACTGTAACGGGCGGTACTCCAGTAGCCCAGTCATTGTATGGAATCCAATCCCCAATAAGCGCCGTATGGACTTAGTTGTGCCCAACTATGCCGAAACGTGAGATGCAAGCATTTCAGCTATATTGATATTTTACTTTGACCCCTAGACATTATTATAATATAAATGGATTTTCTATAAAAATTGTTTTGGTTATCGTAAGGTAAAAATCCGTCCGTGTTTATGTGCGGCGTGGTCTTACGAGATGCTTTTGATTTTAAAGATTTTTCTTAGAACTTTAAATCTAATTGGCTGTGTTTTCTCATGCTGGTTTTCCAGACTGACTCGGGTGTTTTTTTATTATAGTGCTCGGGTCAGAACAAGCATATTTATAGATTTTAGCAGGAAGCTTTGGAGCTTCAGGAGACGAGTTGGAGGCCCAGAGATGTATTCACGTATATGGTTATTTTCCGCCATTTTCATTTTTGTATGTACAAGCAAGTGTGACGACAGGTTGTTATAACTGTCTAGGCTAAAATAGGTTAGTATACCCCGATTGATGTTTTGTATATATACACATTTTAGTTTCTTTTTTGTAAAGATTTGATGTATATTATAGATTATTCGTTCCGTTGTGAGATTCTATGTTGTTTAATTTTCTTCTTATCTTCTTCCTTCTTTCTTTTCCCCTAACAATCGGGTTTTCCGACATTCGATTGCTCGGCACACAATATAGTGGACGTATTAGTGTCGATTTTTGAGGGTCGAAAATCCCGGTCGTTACACAGACATAAACCTTGGTGTGAGGGGAGCTATCTCAAAATACTATATATTTAAACGATATAAAAAAGAATGGGAACTACTATCATACAACCACTCCTCTCCACAAATGTGGCTCAAGGATAATTCGGACAGTGCAAAAACAATAAAGTAAAGCCATCACATAATTAGAGAATCATACCATAGCCCGCTCTTCGCCTGTAATCAACGAGTCAATATAACTAATACAATGTGTTTGAACCATAACAACATACTATGATAAAGGTAATCTAATATACAAATGCCGGAGTAATATAAACATCACAATATTAACGTATCCTAAAATACATAACAAAAGTTCTATCAACTAACTAATTTAATGTAACGACCCGTATTTTTAACACTTTAAAAATACGAATTAAAATGAAAATTTTGGATAAAAATCCGAAGGAAATAAAATTTTGTGTTGTTAAATGTGAATTACAAGTTAAAATACAAAACTGAATTCTGAAATAACTTATTTGTAAATTAAATATGGATGTTAACTTATAGTGAATATAAATAATGAATTGAATTTGATTGTAAACCAAATTGGTTATGATTGTAAACAAAGAATAAATAAAATGGTAGATTTAATAATGGAAGTTTATGTTATTGAAACTAATATAAATAAATGTAACTTAATATTACAGTTGATTGAAAGCAGATAATAACTGAAACTGTAATTCGATAAAGATGTTAACTTGTAATTGAACGTAAGTAAAGATTTAAATTTGAATGTAACAAGTAATTGAATTGAATTGAATTTGATTGTAAACAACGAAATAAATAAAATGTACATTTAATATTGAAGTTATAATATGGAAATCAACGTAAATGAATGTAATTTAATATTACTGTGAATTTGAATAAGATGATAGCTGAAGAAAATGAAAGTAAATGAATTATAAACTATTGATAATAATGTATAAGTAAATGGTTGATTCAATAATGAAAGTGTAAATCGAAATAAAAGAATTCAATTGGAATTAAATAACTTGAATTTGAATTACAATATAATTGAACGCTGAATCTAATGTAATCTTTTATACTGGATTTATAATAGAAAACTGCATTGTAAAAGATTGTTAATTACTGTGAAATTAAAAATGAAATTTGTGAACAATTAAGATTTGATTTAAAAGTTAATAATTTAAAATTGGGAATTTTATATTGAAATTAGACTGTAGAAATAGCCATTTTTACAACTGTCTCGGATTTCGACGAAACCAGTTTCATCGGATCCGTAACAGTGAATTATTGTAAGGTTTCAATTTTCGTAGCAATCAGACTTGTCGTTTGGTCGTGCGAGCTTGAAACGCGTAGAAATTTAACGTCGTTAATTAAAATAATCGACTTCAAAAAAGCTATCTTCCATATACGATTGAATTAGGCCTTGGGACTAGTTCCATTGCGTCCGGAACGGGGGTAAAACCTTATAAACGCCTGGCGGCACGTCTCGTTTGGAGTTCGGACGATTTTGGACCTAACTTTATAAATACACACTCAAAACCGAGACAGTTTTATCATTTTTCATTTCAGAAACCCTAACTCTATCTCATGGCCGCCACCTATTCAATGGCCAGAAAATTTCGAAACTTCTTTCCTTAATATCTCTCAATCCGTTCAACGAAATCGAAAAATTCCAAAAGCAAAAGTGTAGATCTCGACGAGCTCTTCAAATCCATACAGTTGATTCGTGCTAATTCGCCACGGATTCGCCCAGATCTGACTTGGAAGCGTGCGCGTTTTTCTTGGTTTGCGTGCAAACGGTGGCGAATGGGGTAGCGAAACTTGGCGCGGAGGTGGAGCAAGGCGAGGCGCACGTGATGATGCCCCCTGATCGACGTGCGGTCGTCGTTTGCTGCGCGCGTGGATGAAGATGAACGGCGTGAAGTGGGTTCGGGTGTGCTGCGCGTGAAGAAGAAGGTTAAACGATTAATTAATTTTATTATATCGCTAATCATGTTTAAATTATATCGTTATATTAATTTAAGCGTAACTTTTCCATACGAGGTCCGCTTCGAAGCGAAACATCTGGCGACGTTGGAATCGCAGCGACGAGAGCTACGCTGTAGTTTAAGTCCGAAGACATTTGGAGCTCGTTAAAATTTTAGGTTAAATCGAACGTTGTTCGATTTGATTTAAAAATCGAAACTCAAGGTGAGTGTTTATACGCTCACAATTGACTGAATATCTTTATGGTAGTTAAATCTGACATTATGAAGTGATATGGATTTATTTGTCGTTGTTTGATAAAAATTTAATTGTCATATAGATTGTCATTTGAATTCACCGTTGAAAATTAAATTGACAGTCAAATTGAAGTTAAAATTTAATTGCGATCAAATTACCTGATATTGATAATTATGAAGTTGTTGTGAATGTTATTGGCTTTATGGTTGATTTGTTGTGATGGATGCTATTGGTCGATATTGGTTGTTTATTTATTTTGACATATCATGCTATCATCATGTATATTGTTTATTGCATATAAACTGTAAACTGAATCATTTCGAATAAATTAAGAAATAGGTTGAAATGATATACCTATGACATCTATTTGGATTGAAATGATATATGTCCATCCTTGAAATTAAAATTGAAATAATTATCCACTTGGCCATAGGTTAGGAAATTATATACGGACACCGGGATGGTTAAATTAAATGATTTTAAAAAAAAGTTGTTTTGAAATTATCTAAATGAATTGATTTTAAGAATAAAAATCCAATTTATGGAAATTGAATTATTTTGAATTGAAGCTCGAAATGTTGGAATTTAAACTTGGTAAATGAAATTGTTTAATTATTCGAAGTTTAGATTTTTAAGAATAAAAAATTTGAAATACGGCGTAAATTTTCGAAAGTTGATTTGTTTTAAAAGATTGGACTTTTAATCGAACTCTGAATATTTCTAAGAAAATTTATATGAAATGATATTTCAAGTTTGAGTTTGGAATTGAAAATTGATTTGAAATTGAGATTTAATTAATTTGGAATTTAATTGAAATTCAAAGAAATTTGTGGATTGGACTAAATTGAAACTATTGAATTAAATTTGAAGACAAAATTGATTTGAATAGGATTCGAACTGAAATTGATTTGGAATGTAATACTTGAATGAATTCTTGAAATCCGAATGTTAATCTAAGTTTAGTGAATTGGAATTGTTCCAGAAATTAAGTAAACTACTTAATACGGATGTTTAATTTGAAGTATATTCTAATTTGAATACGAAATGGTTTTAAAGCGAATCTTATATTCTTATATAAATATATGAACTGTTTGAAATGTGAAATATTTAAAGTTTCGAAATATATTGAAAGTGAAATGGCTTATTTTGTGGTTCAAATATGTATTTGAAGTTGATAATTGAAATGGTTTATTGAGAAGCTGAATCGAGTTGGAATTGATGATTTGAAATTTGATTAAATTTTAAATTTTGGAATTCGAGTTTATGTGAATCGTTTTGTGGAATTTGAGGCGAAAAATGATTTTGAAATCGAAATGAGATATTGAGGCGAAAATGATTTTGAAATCGAAATGAGATATTGAGGCGAAAAATGATTTTGAAATCGAAATGAGGTATTGAGGCGAAAATGATTTTTGAAATGAAATTGTATACTTTGAGTAGACATGATGATTTTGAAATGGATTTGATTCTGAAGCGAATATGATATTTTGATATCAATTATGAATCGATTTGAAATGTAAAAGATCCAACCGGTGTGAAAAATATAACGTAGTTATTAAAGAGACCGGAATCAGATATGGACATACTCTCCGTCGATACCGAAAACCACTTTAATAACTATATTCGTGGAGTGTTGATCCAGAATGAAGTGGATGGTTTGATGAACGTGTTGACTGAAGAAAGAGAACGATTTTGGATGACCCCTGACATGACTAAAACAGGAGCCGCGCCGGGCCATTGAGGATCGCCATCTCTAGCGGACACACTCCTTCGATACCATGTCTATTACTTTTGTGATTCGATTTGGGTGCACCCCGCGATTTGGGAGTGTTGTTTCGCGGTGTTGGGGTAGTAGCTGTTATGCCCAACATCAGTCCGGATCAGGCAACTACTAGTATCCTAGTTGGTATCGCCTCATGTACCTTGTCATACTGATTATCCTATTCGCGACCACTACTGTAACGCCCCACCTCTATACCCAAGCTAACCAAGAACACTACGATGTAGTGCTGTCAATTAGCGCGGAGAATAAGGCTGTGGAGGAGCGACCATCCATGTAACTTCTTTGTGCGAGCACCGATACGTCAGATAGAATAGAATGCATATCTTTTAAGGAGGAAATCCGACATACCGGTACAAACACAAAGCTATCACACGGTGGCTATATATAATCTTCGGAAAACAAACATAGAAATAATCATAACATAAATCAGTCACAGACATCCATATCACAAAGGCGGAAGAAGATATGAATAAATATATAACACATGAAAGTGTACATCAGAGTAGTGGTCAGAAAGATCCACGATAATACAAAAGAATAGCATCACGTGCTATACAAAAGAATAAGTACACAACATAGAGTCTATATCTCAAAGGTGTACATCCAAAAACTACTAATCTAAGTAGTTAGCCAAAAGTCAGAATAATCCTGAAGAGAAGTCAAGCAGAAGCACCTGTAACATCTCGGTCTGACCCGAGTATTATTTAAGAAGAAAATAATAAACGGATCAGTCTAGCTATAATTATCAGATGATATGGTATACAGTAAAAGGCATGACATGAACATGTAATAACCATAGCGACATACTACTATAAGTATGTAAATGATAATCAACAAAAGATTAATCAATATCACAAGAATCTTCTCAAAGATAAGGTAGGGTTTCATACCCTAAACTTGTATTCATAACATGTCAATAACACATGAATTCACCAATGCACAAAAACTGATATCATATCAATGAAAATCATGAAAATTGGTGAAGCACAAAATTCCAGAAATCATCATCAGAAATCCAGAAAACACATGAAAAGGATGGCCAATCCCAAACAGGAGCATGAATGCCGGTACATTGACGCAGTGCAAACGGTACGTCCAATGAACCAGAAAGCCAAGACATCGATGTAGTACAAACGGTACATCAGATGAATCAAACATTGACGCAGTGCAAACGGTACGTCCAATGAATCAGAAAGACAGAGACATCGATGTAGTACAAACGGTACATCAGATGGATCGAACATTGACGCAGTGCAAACGGTACGTCCAATGAATCAGAAAGCTAAGACATCGATGTAGTACAAACGGTACATCAGATGAATCAAACATTGACGCAGTGCAAACGGTACGTCCAATGAATCAGAAAGACAAGACATCGATGTAGTACAAACGGTACATCAGATGAATCAAACATTGACGCAGTGCAAACGGTACGTCCAATGAATCAGAAAGACAGAGACATCGATGTAGTACAAACGGTACATCAGATGAATCAAACATTGACGCAGTGCAAACGGTACGTCCAATGAATCAGAAAGACAGAGACATCGATGTAGTACAAACGGTACATCAGATGAATCAAACATTGACGCAGTGCAAACGGTACGTCCAATGAATCAGAAAGACAGAGACATCGATGTAGTACAAACGGTACATCAGATGAATCAAACATTGACGCAGTGCAAACGGTACGTCCAATGAATCAGAAAGACAGAGACATCGATGTAGTACAAACGGTACATCAGATGAATCAAACATTGACGCAGTGCAAACGGTACGTCCAATGAATCAGAAAGACAGAGACATCGATGTAGTACAAACGGTACATCAGATGAATCGAAACACATTAAAAGTACTTGGGTTGCCAGCCCACAAAGAAATGAGACGAAGCTCAATAAAATGAAGTACAGTCCTTCATATGGACAAAGAGACATCGCACAATTGCTAGTCTAAATCATAAAATTGATCATCATGATCAGCGAGAAGTGTCAATCACACCAAGCTAGTAAATATATGAGTTTAGCTTCATGTCCCATAACCACTTGCTTAACTTAAATATTTACGAACAAGCTGTAAATCTTCACTAGGAAATTGTCACGAAAAGGGTTCAATCGAACAAGTCCAAGAGCTAACCGACGAAGTGAACGCAAGCGTTTCATACCACCCGTTTTACTAAGTCGTTTAAGTCGATTTCTCATTCGAGTGAAGTAAAGGCTTGTATATACTAGTAGATTAAAAATCGGTTTGAGAAAACGAGCTTTTGATATTTAAAATAGTGTTGAAATCGCTTTGATGAAAGAGTTTTGATATTTACTATTAGTATTGAAACCTTCATATATCTTTAAAGTGACAAGTCATAAAACGATTGTAGAAACAAATCAATTCACGTTCGAAGACGTGAGTAAAGTCCAAAGAAGTCAATCCCAAAACCATCAAAGTACGACTTAGTGAAGGCAAGCTGTCTCGAGAAGCCAAACCGGTCAAACGACCAAGTACTAACTCGCGAACGACTTACGACTTAAGGGATAAGGTCATACGACCTAAGTGGAGGATGCCACGCGAGCTAGCAGAAGAACAGGTCAAACGACCAAGTACTAACCCGCGAACGACTTACGACTTAAGGGAGGAATGCCACACGACCTAGCAGATAACAGGTCATTCGACCTAAGGGTAAGGTCGGTGGCGACCTACGACTTAACAAAGTCGAGCAACCTACGACTTAACGAAATCAAGCGACCTACGACTTAGGGTCAAGCGACCTAAGAGAAGCAGCGGGAATGTTAGGTCTGAGACGACCTACGACTTAACGATTTAAAGCCAACGACCTAGGACTTAAGAGTCATACGACCTAGGACTTAAGGGGGCAAGAGACTTACGACTTAAGGGATAAAGTCATAAGACCTAAGTCTTGAACGACTTAACGACTTAAGCTCAAATACGAGCTACGAGCTAAGGTCTATACGACCTAACGACTTATCTCAGTACGACCTAAGCCAGGACGAGATAGCAGAAGGAAACGACTTAAGTCTTAACTCGGGGACGACCTACGACTTAAGGTCATACGACTTAACAGTTTAAAAGCCAACGACCTAGGACTTTAGAGCCATACGAGCTACGACTTATCACTTAACTCGCGAAAGACCTAGCGAAGGCAGAACACCCAGAACGACTCAGGCCTTTAACTCGCGAACGACTCAAGGAGTTAACTCGCGAACGACTCAAGGAGTTAACTCGCGAACGACTCAGGCCAGGCGAACAGAAATGCACGCGCGCGACTTAAGCCCTTAACTCGTGAACGACTCACGACTTAGGCTTAACTCGTGGACGACTCAGCGAAGGCCAGAACGACTTAAGGCCAGAAAAATCACCAAAACGCTGAAAATTGAGGTTTTTCGCCAATCCAATCCAAACCAAATGCAAGTGTTGATGCAAATACAATAGGGGATCATTCCCAACAGTCCAAGATGGATATAGGCAAGATGTGAGATCAAAAATCTCACCTTTTCACGGAATTTGATGAAGATGGAGGTTTGAGAGCAAGGCAAGAATCAACCACAAGCTTGAATCAATGTCTTCACTTTGAATTTGGAGTTAGATGTTGAATTTGCTAAAGAATTTGAGCTTGGAATTTTAATTTCCTACCCCCTCCACCATTGTTGCTAAAGCTTCAAAGTTGATGAAGTGATGAAGAGAAGGAAGGGGTTGGGCTGAGGTAGAAGAGGTGCAGCCCAAACCAAAAGCTCAACACAAAAAGTGACGAAAATTTCACTATCTCCAAACATATCGAAGTTTACACTCAAAAAGATCGCAAACGTCATTTTGAACTCAATGGGGGTGGTCTCGAGTCCCAATTTGACCGTATGCAAAAAGTAGCTTTTCGGTCTAACATCCGACTAACGATAAAATATTTAAATATAAAATCGATAAATATGCGGGTTGTTACAGACTCCCCTCCTTAAAGAAATTGCGTCCTCGCAATTAGTAAGATGGAAATAAAAGAGTAACAACCATAAAAGCATATCAATACCAAAGAAAATTTGAAATGAGAAGTTCACCCAAAAAGAGCATGAAAGAGAAAACCCGGACGAGTTCGCTCGATGAATTCTCTAGATTTCCCAAGAGCAATCCTTGGGATTTGAGAACCATAGAACTTTCACAAGAAGAACATCTTTATTTCGAAGACGCTCAACCTCCGAAGCAATGATGCGAATAAAATGTTGCTCAAAAGTCAAACGGACGAAAATTCAATTTCCACAATAACACCGGGCCCAAGAATAAAATTAGAATCCCTAAGGCATTTCCATAGTTGGAAGACGTGGAATACGTCATGAATAACAGAAAATTGAGCTGGTGGAACGGCGTAGCACAAAAAGCGATACGCCTAAGAAACTGGAAACCCGAACATCTCCGAACACCGACGTAGTACAAAAACGGTACGTCCAATGAATCAAAGGCCATAAAAGAACATCGGACGCAAGTCCATAAAAGAAATGAGATAAAACTCCATAAAAATGAAGTATGTCAAAACGTCCGATGAACTTGATAAAAAGATTATTCCTTTCGGACATCATCAAAGAATCAACAACTTGTTGCATATGAGTAAACGCATTGGCAACACGATTTCCCTTCTGGGAATAAAAGGAATATCAAAATCATAAGATGCAAGAAACTCAAGCCAATATTAAGTTCCTTATGAGAAAATAAATATTCCAAAGATTTATGATTAAGGTAGAGAACAAATTTCTCACCCAAAAATAGTGATGCCAAATTTTCAAAAGGAAAAACAATAACCGCGAGCACTAGATCATGAGTGGCATACCTAGTCTCGATAGGCTATAACTATTTAGAAGCAAAAGAAAAAGAACGACATCCAAACCAATACAATTAGCATTGGTACAAAAGATAAAGTCTTGGTTCCCATCGGGAATCACAAGAATAAAAGTAGCGGAAAAGAATTCTTTCAAATAATCTTTCTAGAGAAATTTACATTTTACTGTGTCTGATTGTCTCATCAAAGCGTTTAGGAAATTTCTATCGATAACGTTGATCAAGCGCATCGACCAAAATTCTTAAAGCACTCAATGGGCAATACAATCACAAAATCATCTTCAAGATTGTTTCTTAAAAACTCTTAAGAATATTCTTGTTTGCTTAAAGAATAAAAATCCAATTTTACTTATAAATAAATCTTATGAAAAAGATTTGCAAAATTTTAAATTGCTATTTTCATCCAAAATCAAAGAATGGAGTCATCGAGATCGTAAAATACTCGATTCATAAAATGGATGAAATAAGCTGGATAAACTGAATGACATAACAAGTCATTCATAAGAATCATATTGAGCGCGGAATGCGGTAAAGGGAATGCTAACTCCCGCAACTCGTAGCAAATGAAAATCGAGGGCAAGGTCGAACTAAAAAGACCTTAACATCACTCAAAAGATTTCTTAGGCGATAATCCTAAGACACGCTCAAAAATACCGGAAATTCTCAAACTACAAGAATAAAATGATGCCCTCAAATTGGAATCAAAATCTCAGAGGAAAAACAGAAATCTGTTTAACAGATTGAAAATGTCGAAGATGAATATCCCACACGGGACAAAGGATATGGCTTCATAGTAATTAAGCCAGTCCTTACAAAAGTCAATTCCAAAGCATAAGTAGAAATCGGTTCGGAAAGAAAAATCACATAAAATAATTTCGACATCAATAAAAAGAAAATTGAGTGTTGCGGATCCGCCAACCGGATTCGCAATCCTCAAAGAAGTCAACAAGCCCAAAAATGTCTAAAGAAAAGGAATCAACCTGTTCTTTTGTTATAAAATAATGAGACGAAACCCATATCAAAAGAACTCGAATAATAATAATAATAATAATAATAATGTTCACGAAATAAATGTCATCAAGGATAGAATGGATACCTTGACCATGGGAAGTGTCACTAGGGACTTGAACCACATTTAGCTTTCCCTCTCTCTTGTCCGGAAGTTTGGGGCATGAAGATAAAAGATGTCCCGAACCTTTGCAATAACGACAGAAAAATGGTTTCGGGCACTCATTTACATAGTGGTCCGTAAGGCCACAATTGTAGCATCGTCCACGACTAGAGGTAGGAGTCTTTGCTACCGAAGATTCTTGCTTCCCTTTCTTGTCGGGAATTGGATTAGGGCCTTTGAACTTAGTAGGCCTTTTCATGTTGTTGTTGAAGTTTTGTTTAGCACCCACAACTTCAACATCACACTCTCTATCGGCCTCTTCAAGACGAAGAGCGATATCAATAAGCTGATCAAATGAAACCTCGAGTTTCAGGAGTAATGGCTTCTTTAGATTCTTATTCAAGCCATAGACAAATCTCTGATTTTTCTTCAATGGGGTATTAATGTATTCAACCCCGTATTTAGAAAGAGATTCGAAAGATGCGACGTAGTCCGTCACAGAAGATTCACCTTGAACAAGGTCGATAAATCGCCGGGCCAAGGTTACTTTTTCAGCCTCCGGCACAAATTTCAATTCGAATCGCTCCCGGAATTGCTCCCAAGTGAGATCCGCTTCAACAATTTCAGAAATAAGGAGCTCATACCAATCCAATGCTCTTTCTTGGAGCATGCTAGAAGCCACTTGGACTCGGTGGAGATCAACAAGATTCATGCGAGAAAAGATGCGGTCGCATGATCTAAGCCAAGCTTGGATTTCAATAACACTCTCGGATCCCCGGAATGGCCTTCCACCCAAATCGGTATAATCTCTACACAAGCGTGCAAAACCGGATCTAGGATGAGTAGGCTCTGAAATGGGTCCGATAGCTTGAGCATTCTTAACAAGATCTAGAAGCTGCTGGGCAGACATAAATACTCCCTCCTGAGGAGTAGCACTGGATTGACCGGCGCTGGGACGGCCAGATCTAACCATTTTTCTTCTTTAAGAAAGAAAGAAGAAGAAAATGTTATTCTCAGAATGAATATCAAACAATCTTGATTGATAGAACAAGGAATCATAAAATGAAAATAGGATAGAATGGTACGAAGACCCGAATCAAATCCTATGGCACGATTCCTAAGAAAGACTTAGGACAATGATCCTTGCTAGATTATTCTACATTGTTCCGAAGTTTGGCTCTGATACCAAGCTGTAACGCCCCACCTCTATACCCAAGCTAACCAAGAACACTACGATGTAGTGCTGTCAATTAGCGCGGAGAATAAGGCTGTGGAGGAGCGACCATCCATGTAACTTCTTTGTGCGAGCACCGATACGTCAGATAGAATAGAATGCATATCTTTTAAGGAGGAAATCCGACATACCGGTACAAACACAAAGCTATCACACGGTGGCTATATATAATCTTCGGAAAACAAACATAGAAATAATCATAACATAAATCAGTCACAGACATCCATATCACAAAGGCGGAAGAAGATATGAATAAATATATAACACATGAAAGTGTACATCAGAGTAGTGGTCAGAAAGATCCACGATAATACAAAAGAATAGCATCACGTGCTATACAAAAGAATAAGTACACAACATAGAGTCTATATCTCAAAGGTGTACATCCAAAAACTACTAATCTAAGTAGTTAGCCAAAAGTCAGAATAATCCTGAAGAGAAGTCAAGCAGAAGCACCTGTAACATCTCGGTCTGACCCGAGTATTATTTAAGAAGAAAATAATAAACGGATCAGTCTAGCTATAATTATCAGATGATATGGTATACAGTAAAAGGCATGACATGAACATGTAATAACCATAGCGACATACTACTATAAGTATGTAAATGATAATCAACAAAAGATTAATCAATATCACAAGAATCTTCTCAAAGATAAGGTAGGGTTTCATACCCTAAACTTGTATTCATAACATGTCAATAACACATGAATTCACCAATGCACAAAAACTGATATCATATCAATGAAAATCATGAAAATTGGTGAAGCACAAAATTCCAGAAATCATCATCAGAAATCCAGAAAACACATGAAAAGGATGGCCAATCCCAAACAGGAGCATGAATGCCGGTACATTGACGCAGTGCAAACGGTACGTCCAATGAACCAGAAAGCCAAGACATCGATGTAGTACAAACGGTACATCAGATGAATCAAACATTGACGCAGTGCAAACGGTACGTCCAATGAATCAGAAAGACAGAGACATCGATGTAGTACAAACGGTACATCAGATGGATCGAACATTGACGCAGTGCAAACGGTACGTCCAATGAATCAGAAAGCTAAGACATCGATGTAGTACAAACGGTACATCAGATGAATCAAACATTGACGCAGTGCAAACGGTACGTCCAATGAATCAGAAAGACAAGACATCGATGTAGTACAAACGGTACATCAGATGAATCAAACATTGACGCAGTGCAAACGGTACGTCCAATGAATCAGAAAGACAGAGACATCGATGTAGTACAAACGGTACATCAGATGAATCAAACATTGACGCAGTGCAAACGGTACGTCCAATGAATCAGAAAGACAGAGACATCGATGTAGTACAAACGGTACATCAGATGAATCAAACATTGACGCAGTGCAAACGGTACGTCCAATGAATCAGAAAGACAGAGACATCGATGTAGTACAAACGGTACATCAGATGAATCAAACATTGACGCAGTGCAAACGGTACGTCCAATGAATCAGAAAGACAGAGACATCGATGTAGTACAAACGGTACATCAGATGAATCAAACATTGACGCAGTGCAAACGGTACGTCCAATGAATCAGAAAGACAGAGACATCGATGTAGTACAAACGGTACATCAGATGAATCGAAACACATTAAAAGTACTTGGGTTGCCAGCCCACAAAGAAATGAGACGAAGCTCAATAAAATGAAGTACAGTCCTTCATATGGACAAAGAGACATCGCACAATTGCTAGTCTAAATCATAAAATTGATCATCATGATCAGCGAGAAGTGTCAATCACACCAAGCTAGTAAATATATGAGTTTAGCTTCATGTCCCATAACCACTTGCTTAACTTAAATATTTACGAACAAGCTGTAAATCTTCACTAGGAAATTGTCACGAAAAGGGTTCAATCGAACAAGTCCAAGAGCTAACCGACGAAGTGAACGCAAGCGTTTCATACCACCCGTTTTACTAAGTCGTTTAAGTCGATTTCTCATTCGAGTGAAGTAAAGGCTTGTATATACTAGTAGATTAAAAATCGGTTTGAGAAAACGAGCTTTTGATATTTAAAATAGTGTTGAAATCGCTTTGATGAAAGAGTTTTGATATTTACTATTAGTATTGAAACCTTCATATATCTTTAAAGTGACAAGTCATAAAACGATTGTAGAAACAAATCAATTCACGTTCGAAGACGTGAGTAAAGTCCAAAGAAGTCAATCCCAAAACCATCAAAGTACGACTTAGTGAAGGCAAGCTGTCTCGAGAAGCCAAACCGGTCAAACGACCAAGTACTAACTCGCGAACGACTTACGACTTAAGGGATAAGGTCATACGACCTAAGTGGAGGATGCCACGCGAGCTAGCAGAAGAACAGGTCAAACGACCAAGTACTAACCCGCGAACGACTTACGACTTAAGGGAGGAATGCCACACGACCTAGCAGATAACAGGTCATTCGACCTAAGGGTAAGGTCGGTGGCGACCTACGACTTAACAAAGTCGAGCAACCTACGACTTAACGAAATCAAGCGACCTACGACTTAGGGTCAAGCGACCTAAGAGAAGCAGCGGGAATGTTAGGTCTGAGACGACCTACGACTTAACGATTTAAAGCCAACGACCTAGGACTTAAGAGTCATACGACCTAGGACTTAAGGGGGCAAGAGACTTACGACTTAAGGGATAAAGTCATAAGACCTAAGTCTTGAACGACTTAACGACTTAAGCTCAAATACGAGCTACGAGCTAAGGTCTATACGACCTAACGACTTATCTCAGTACGACCTAAGCCAGGACGAGATAGCAGAAGGAAACGACTTAAGTCTTAACTCGGGGACGACCTACGACTTAAGGTCATACGACTTAACAGTTTAAAAGCCAACGACCTAGGACTTTAGAGCCATACGAGCTACGACTTATCACTTAACTCGCGAAAGACCTAGCGAAGGCAGAACACCCAGAACGACTCAGGCCTTTAACTCGCGAACGACTCAAGGAGTTAACTCGCGAACGACTCAAGGAGTTAACTCGCGAACGACTCAGGCCAGGCGAACAGAAATGCACGCGCGCGACTTAAGCCCTTAACTCGTGAACGACTCACGACTTAGGCTTAACTCGTGGACGACTCAGCGAAGGCCAGAACGACTTAAGGCCAGAAAAATCACCAAAACGCTGAAAATTGAGGTTTTTCGCCAATCCAATCCAAACCAAATGCAAGTGTTGATGCAAATACAATAGGGGATCATTCCCAACAGTCCAAGATGGATATAGGCAAGATGTGAGATCAAAAATCTCACCTTTTCACGGAATTTGATGAAGATGGAGGTTTGAGAGCAAGGCAAGAATCAACCACAAGCTTGAATCAATGTCTTCACTTTGAATTTGGAGTTAGATGTTGAATTTGCTAAAGAATTTGAGCTTGGAATTTTAATTTCCTACCCCCTCCACCATTGTTGCTAAAGCTTCAAAGTTGATGAAGTGATGAAGAGAAGGAAGGGGTTGGGCTGAGGTAGAAGAGGTGCAGCCCAAACCAAAAGCTCAACACAAAAAGTGACGAAAATTTCACTATCTCCAAACATATCGAAGTTTACACTCAAAAAGATCGCAAACGTCATTTTGAACTCAATGGGGGTGGTCTCGAGTCCCAATTTGACCGTATGCAAAAAGTAGCTTTTCGGTCTAACATCCGACTAACGATAAAATATTTAAATATAAAATCGATAAATATGCGGGTTGTTACAACTACGTTTTGGTTTGTACCTTGAGTATATGGATTTCCCTCTGGTGACTTCCGGTTTTGGGGAAACTACGGTTTTGTATATGCTCTTGGGAATATAAACTGTGTTAAGGGTGGAATGGGCCATGGCTTAACGCTATTTTAATACTTTTACTTTAATGTAGACATATTATAATAGCGTATTGTACTACATAGTAGATAGTTTAACGGATCCTTGAGAGATGGAAAATCCCGTAACATCTCTTAAGTTATTGCACTCACGTTGACACTGGATAGGAGATGTCAAACCCCGTAAACATCTCTGACGCCGTCACACTCATATTTTCTTATTCGATTTGACTTACATGAGATATTTTAGTCCTGACTCGAGTGTTTTGTCTTTTCATTACGCTCGGGTCAGCCTGAGCATTTCAGATAAGGTTGAAGATCTATTCTGGAGGACGAAGACGGAGTTTGGTATTACATCATTTGTATTCTACTACCATATTATTTTTCCGCTGCATTATTGTATTATCTTTGATATGTATGTAACTCTGATTTATGATGTATAATAATAATCAAATTTATTTATTTAACAGCTTCATGAACTGTTATTTTATTATTATATCTTGTTCCTTCCGCTGCAAGATTCTGAGTTTGCTTCTGTTCTTTCTTTCCTTTTCTTATTTGACCCCATTAACCATCCGCCCTTTTGAATGGTTTAGAATCGGCATGTGTGTCTGATTTGTCGATTTAAACTGTCCAAAAAGGCGGGTCGTTACAGTTGGTATCAGAGCTTTGGTTTAGCGATAAACCTTGGCTCTAGTAGGGAATAACTCATTGAAATAGAGGTAAACTATATGAATGAGTTGAGTGTATATGAGAGAGCGTATTTGTAATTTTGATATAAAAATGATTTTATATTGTGTTAATTTGTTCCGTTGAGTATTTATGAATTCTGGTTGGTACTTGGGACGCCAAGGCATCGATAGGAATTTCTAAACACTCGAATAGGACAAATTGACATAATATTGTTTTGGACTATATTTTTATATAAAAGAACTATCTTGAAAATTTATAAATTTTGATTGTATTAGTTGTTAGGAGATGATAATATTAGATTATCATCGTTTATTGCTGATTAGTCAATATTTCTAACTATTGACTATTAGACGATTTTAAGAAATGAAACTTGTAAATATGATTGACAATGAATATAAATGGTAAATCAAATAAAATAAAAATGAATTTAAATTAAGATGGAGAATTTAAATTCCGGTGTTTTCAAAATTTATTAACAAAAATTTGAAATGTATAATATAAGTATTATATGATAGTATGTTCGATTAGAAATTGTTTTCAAAGGATTTTCAAATGAAGTAAGTGTTGTACTCCCCACTTGACACTAGAGAATGATTTCGGTGATGAGTGCACGCATCATCGACGTTTATTTTCGAGAGTCCAAGTGGGGGAGATCACTCAATAGTTTTTCTAAACCCTGTTTTGATTTAAAATTGTAATTTTCTAAAGTATGAAATGAAAATAAGTATATATATATATATATATTTCAATGCTGATTAAAATTCTTCTAAAAAGTATGATTTGAGATATAAAGATATTAGTATATATATATATATTTTAAAAAAATGGTTTAAATCGAATTCGGTGTTGAAATTCTTAAGTTCTCTAATAAGGAATGATTTTAATTATTAAACTAAAGTAAGTCTTGAATTATTAGAAACTTATGAATTGAAAGGGTGAAATTGAATTTAAGTGAAAAAAAATTAATTGTAGTAGTAACCCTTAATTTGGAAAATAATAAATTGAAAATTTATTTAATAGGTATAACACTAAAATTGAATGAAAAAAAGTTGTATATTGTTTAACTACATTCTATTTGCATAGCTATAACTTACCAAATACTTAAAAGGTTTAAAATGCTAATAAGGATAAGTAAATGAATAATATACAAGTGTGATTGCGAATAATAAAATGGAAATTTAAGTTGTAAAATGAATTAAATTTAAAATTAATTAAATATGAAATTAGTAAATGGAAACTAATTAAATTTGGATGAAACTAAATGTCAAATAAACTTGGAAGTGTATGAAATTAAAATTTTGACTTGGAAATGTATAATTGATTTAATGTAGATTTTGGATGGATGTTAATGTTGATATGCATTGGTTGTTAGTTGGATGGTAATTGATTAAATAGAATTCATTAGTGTAAATGGAAATGAATAAACGGAATAAAAATTTTAAATAATTAAATTCAAATTTGAAGCAAAGTGTAATTAAAATATAATGGAATTCAAATTAAATTGAAGCAAATTGACTTGAATTTAAATTATGAATAAAACAAACTTGGAAAAAATCGGAAACAAATCGAATGTAAACTTATTTCATGGATAAATAAGAAAATAAACGAATTTGTGTTTATGATTTTTCTTTAGAAAATTTGAAGTTTGATGGTTTGTACTTTGAAATAACAAAAGCAATTTTTTGGAAAAAAATCCAAAATTGTCCAATATATACTGAAACGAAAACCACCATAACTTTTAAATGGCTGGACGAAATTTGACGATCTTAGACTTTTCGGAAAGCCTAGAAACTGTGCTACATCTTTTGTTTAGAATGTTTTGATAAATACCTTCATCCACTAGGCTTAAAACACCAATATTAGTCGCTGCCCTGTGCGAAGTAGAAATCTGAAGCACCTTAGTATTCTCGCCATAACTTTTTACTGGTGTATCGGATTTTGACGATCCTGCACTTTCTGGAAAGCTTAGAACTTAAGCTAAAACTTTTGTTTTAAGCATTTGGTGTTTTGCTGTCGTTTAGAAGGTCAAAAACGTGACCAAACGTCGCTGACCTGCGCAATTCATTGCCAGGCTGAGGCGTATCTATTTAGTAAAACGGTCGTAACTTTTGAACGGAAGGTCTGAATTCAATGATTTTGGACATTCCGGAAAGCCTGAAACGAATGCAACAACTTTTGTTTAGATTCCATTGTCAAATTTTATCGTTTAGGTGATCAAAAACTGAGATTCGTTTGCTGTCTTGGAATTGGAATTTCAGTTTTGAAACTAAACATGTTATATGTATGTTGTTTATGATAAGTATATCGATCTATCTTTACTGGTTCTAACTTGGTTATTGAGCATTTTAGTAGGTAGCAAAGGGGTTGCGCTTCGCTTGAGGAGCTCGCTTCTGCGCTAAATGCAAAATGTAAGTTAAAATGCTAATAAACGCTTAATAAAAGGTACGTTCTCGGATTACGGTTTATGTTGTGGTATATTATTGTGTT
Source organism: Allium fistulosum (assembly GCA_030737815.1). Lineage (NCBI taxonomy): Eukaryota > Viridiplantae > Streptophyta > Magnoliopsida > Asparagales > Amaryllidaceae > Allium > Allium fistulosum. The sequence continues at coordinate 825,542,098 of CM060904.1, forward strand.
CCCCATGTTTTGGGATGCCTCATTCTTGTTATGAGATGTATATCATGCAATTATTACCACTATGAAATTTTTCGGTCCTAGCCGCGCAAAGGAGGTGCTGCCGAAATTTTTCAAAAATCCGGGAGTTAGAAAATTTTGAGATTTTAAAAATCCTATAACTAAATTTTGCAAATAAGTCGAATATTTTGAATGAATTATATCTAAATGATGGTTTCCCCTTCTCCGTTCCTTTTCGAGGACGAAAAGTTTTAAGTGGGGGAGAATGTAACGACCCGTATTTTTAACACTTTAAAAATACGAATTAAAATGAAAATTTTGGATAAAAATCCGAAGGAAATAAAATTTTGTGTTGTTAAATGTGAATTACAAGTTAAAATACAAAACTGAATTCTGAAATAACTTATTTGTAAATTAAATATGGATGTTAACTTATAGTGAATATAAATAATGAATTGAATTTGATTGTAAACCAAATTGGTTATGATTGTAAACAAAGAATAAATAAAATGGTAGATTTAATAATGGAAGTTTATGTTATTGAAACTAATATAAATAAATGTAACTTAATATTACAGTTGATTGAAAGCAGATAATAACTGAAACTGTAATTCGATAAAGATGTTAACTTGTAATTGAACGTAAGTAAAGATTTAAATTTGAATGTAACAAGTAATTGAATTGAATTGAATTTGATTGTAAACAACGAAATAAATAAAATGTACATTTAATATTGAAGTTATAATATGGAAATCAACGTAAATGAATGTAATTTAATATTACTGTGAATTTGAATAAGATGATAGCTGAAGAAAATGAAAGTAAATGAATTATAAACTATTGATAATAATGTATAAGTAAATGGTTGATTCAATAATGAAAGTGTAAATCGAAATAAAAGAATTCAATTGGAATTAAATAACTTGAATTTGAATTACAATATAATTGAACGCTGAATCTAATGTAATCTTTTATACTGGATTTATAATAGAAAACTGCATTGTAAAAGATTGTTAATTACTGTGAAATTAAAAATGAAATTTGTGAACAATTAAGATTTAATTTAAAAGTTAATAATTTAAAATTGGGAATTTTATATTGAAATTAGACTGTAGAAATAGCCATTTTTACAACTGTCTCGGATTTCGACGAAACCAGTTTCATCGGATCCGTAACAGTGAATTATTGTAAGGTTTCAATTTTCGTAGCAATCGGACTTGTCGTTTGGTCGTGCGAGCTTGAAACGCGTAGAAATTTAACGTCGTTAATTAAAATAATCGACTTCAAAAAAGCTATCTTCCATATACGATTGAATTAGGCCTTGGGACTAGTTCCATTGCGTCCGGAACGGGGGTAAAACCTTATAAACGCCTGGCGGCACGTCTCGTTTGGAGTTCGGACGATTTTGGACCTAACTTTATAAATACACACTCAAAACCGAGACAGTTTTATCATTTTTCATTTCAGAAACCCTAACTCTATCTCATGGCCGCCACCTATTCAATGGCCAGAAAATTTCGAAACTTCTTTCCTTAATATCTCTCAATCCGTTCAACGAAATCGAAAAATTCCAAAAGCAAAAGTGTAGATCTCGACGAGCTCTTCAAATCCATACAGTTGATTCGTGCTAATTCGCCACGGATTCGCCCAGATCTGACTTGGAAGCGTGCGCGTTTTTCTTGGTTTGCGTGCAAACGGTGGCGAATGGGGTAGCGAAACTTGGCGCGGAGGTGGAGCAAGGCGAGGCGCACGTGATGATGCCCCCTGATCGACGTCCGGTCGTCGTTTGCTGCGCGCGTGGATGAAGATGAACGGCGTGAAGTGGGTTCGGGTGTGCTGCGCGTGAAGAAGAAGGTTAAACGATTAATTAATTTTATTATATCGCTAATCATGTTTAAATTATATCGTTATATTAATTTAAGCGTAACTTTTCCATACGAGGTCCGCTTCGAAGCGAAACATCTGGCGACGTTGGAATCGCAGCGACGAGAGCTACGCTGTAGTTTAAGTCCGAAGACATTTGGAGCTCGTTAAAATTTTAGGTTAAATCGAACGTTGTTCGATTTGATTTAAAAATCGAAACTCAAGGTGAGTGTTTATACGCTCACAATTGACTGAATATCTTTATGGTAGTTAAATCTGACATTATGAAGTGATATGGATTTATTTGTCGTTGTTTGATAAAAATTTAATTGTCATATAGATTGTCATTTGAATTCACCGTTGAAAATTAAATTGACAGTCAAATTGAAGTTAAAATTTAATTGCGATCAAATTACCTGATATTGATAATTATGAAGTTGTTGTGAATGTTATTGGCTTTATGGTTGATTTGTTGTGATGGATGCTATTGGTCGATATTGGTTGTTTATTTATTTTGACATATCGTGCTATCATCATGTATATTGTTTATTGCATATAAACTGTAAACTGAATCATTTCGAATAAATTAAGAAATAGGTTGAAATGATATACCTATGACATCTATTTGGATTGAAATGATATATGTCCATCCTTGAAATTAAAATTGAAATAATTATCCACTTGGCCATAGGTTAGGAAATTATATACGGACACCGGGATGGTTAAATTAAATGATTTTAAAAAAAAGTTGTTTTGAAATTATCTAAATGAATTGATTTTAAGAATAAAAATCCAATTTATGGAAATTGAATTATTTTGAATTGAAGCTCGAAATGTTGGAATTTAAACTTGGTAAATGAAATTGTTTAATTATTCGAAGTTTAGATTTTTAAGAATAAAAAATTTGAAATACGGCGTAAATTTTCGAAAGTTGATTTGTTTTAAAAGATTGGACTTTTAATCGAACTCTGAATATTTCTAAGAAAATTTATATGAAATGATATTTCAAGTTTGAGTTTGGAATTGAAAATTGATTTGAAATTGAGATTTAATTAATTTGGAATTTAATTGAAATTCAAAGAAATTTGTGGATTGGACTAAATTGAAACTATTGAATTAAATTTGAAGACAAAATTGATTTGAATAGGATTCGAACTGAAATTGATTTGGAATGTAATACTTGAATGAATTCTTGAAATCCGAATGTTAATCTAAGTTTAGTGAATTGGAATTGTTCCAGAAATTAAGTAAACTACTTAATACGGATGTTTAATTTGAAGTATATTCTAATTTGAATACGAAATGGTTTTAAAGCGAATCTTATATTCTTATATAAATATATGAACTGTTTGAAATGTGAAATATTTAAAGTTTCGAAATATATTGAAAGTGAAATGGCTTATTTTGTGGTTCAAATATGTATTTGAAGTTGATAATTGAAATGGTTTATTGAGAAGCTGAATCGAGTTGGAATTGATGATTTGAAATTTGATTAAATTTTAAATTTTGGAATTCGAGTTTATGTGAATCGTTTTGTGGAATTTGAGGCGAAAAATGATTTTGAAATCGAAATGAGATATTGAGGCGAAAATGATTTTGAAATCGAAATGAGATATTGAGGCGAAAAATGATTTTGAAATCGAAATGAGGTATTGAGGCGAAAATGATTTTTGAAATGAAATTGTATACTTTGAGTAGACATGATGATTTTGAAATGGATTTGATTCTGAAGCGAATATGATATTTTGATATCAATTATGAATCGATTTGAAATGTAAAAGATCCAACCGGTGTGAAAAATATAACGTAGTTATTAAAGAGACCGGAATCGGATATGGACATACTCTCCGTCGATACCGAAAACCACTTTAATAACTATATTCGTGGAGTGTTGATCCAGAATGAAGTGGATGGTTTGATGAACGTGTTGACTGAAGAAAGAGAACGATTTTGGATGACCCCTGACATGACTAAAACAGGAGCCGCGCCGGGCCATTGAGGATCGCCATCTCTAGCGGACACACTCCTTTGATACCATGTCTATTACTTTTGTGATTCGATTTGGGTGCACCCCGCGATTTGGGAGTGTTGTTTCGCGGTGTTGGGGTAGTAGCTGTTATGCCCAACATCAGTCCGGATCAGGCAACTACTAGTATCCTAGTTGGTATCGCCTCATGTACCTTGTCATACTGATTATCCTATTCGCGACCACTACGTTTTGGTTTGTACCTTGAGTATATGGATTGCCCTCTGGTGACTTCCGGTTTTGGGGAAACTACGGTTTTGTATATGCTCTTGGGAATATAAACTGTGTTAAGGGTGGAATGGGCCATGGCTTAACGCTATTTTAATACTTTTACTTTAATGTAGACATATTATAATAGCGTATTGTACTACATAGTAGATAGTTTAACGGATCCTTGAGAGATGGAAAATCCCGTAACATCTCTTAAGTTATTGCACTCACGTTGACACTGGATAGGAGATGTCAAACCCCGTAAACATCTCTGACGCCGTCACACTCATATTTTCTTATTCGATTTGACTTACATGAGATATTTTAGTCCTGACTCGAGTGTTTTGTCTTTTCATTACGCTCGGGTCAGCCTGAGCATTTCAGATAAGGTTGAAGATCTATTCTGGAGGACGAAGACGGAGTTTGGTATTACATCATTTGTATTCTACTACCATATTATTTTTCCGCTGCATTATTGTATTATCTTTGATATGTATGTAACTCTGATTTATGATATATAATAATAATCAAATTTATTTATTTAACAGCTTCATGAACTGTTATTTTATTATTATATCTTGTTCCTTCCGCTGCAAGATTCTGAGTTTGCTTCTGTTCTTTCTTTCCTTTTCTTATTTGACCCCATTAACCATCCGCCCTTTTGAATGGTTTAGAATCGGCATGTGTGTCTGATTTGTCGATTTAAACTGTCCAAAAAGGCGGGTCGTTACATTTATCACACAAAATACAATGATAATCGATAGATATAGAATATAAATGGATATTCATCACTGTTGAAGGATGGAGTCCACTATAGGCACCAATCAATTCAATTGTCTCTATCTAGGATCTAAAGCGAATAGAGTCAGTAATGAATTGTACTATAGGCATGAATCGCAATCCAATGATTCCCATTGAGCGTCAAGAATAAACAGAGTCAGTACTATACTATACATAGACCATGAGACGCATCCTGATTGATCAAACTCGTGTACATCTCACTGTGTCCCACATCGAGCATAAGTGATATATAACCTACTCTATACACCTGAAACTTAGTCCATAAAAATAAATAGAGTCAGCACCTGATTGTACCATAGACCTCGAGTCGCATCCGAAGAGGTCGAACTCATGTAGATCTCACCGTGTCATATATCAAGCATATGTGGTATATGATCTACTCTATATACCTGAGACCTTTCGGATCTCACCATAACCATATTGAGCATAAATGATATATGATCCTATAGTATATGATCGTCATCACCTCTCCCTTAGTCATTATGGATTTCTTAACAAATTTGTGTAATGTATCAACAAAAGAGAATGATGGTCATCCGATATAATACGCTATTAGAACCATAAAGGAACATCGATGCCGTATAGATATATATCAAATATAATGCTGGGCAATCATATATGCCTAAAACAATCGAAGACCAATATCACATCATCGTTTATCAATACGTATGGTCACTACTGAAAGACCAATAACATGCACGACTACTAATGTAAGGCCAATACAATGTAGGGTCTCTAAGATAAGAACGATGCTGGGCATAGTCACTAATATATGACCAATATCATTAATCAAAGCATATATACCCAAGGTTAATGTCAAGGGGCACATACTAACTTCGCTCAATCGTACACGCTCACCAAATGTAACCGTGCAACCAATCACTACACCGATATCGTATTCGATCTCCAATGATTGCATATGTATCACAGTACATTACATATGTACATCATGAATGAACATGACGTAACATCTTTGTCTCTTCGTCGAAAGATCATGTAAAAGCACCTCAACGTTATCGTCAGGCATCCCCAAAGTCATTCCGGTGAATATGGTTCGTTCCAAAAGCCAAATGCTCTGGATCTGGATATGATTACCCAGATCTATCACTGACCGGTGGATCGATCAGTGCCCCCCATCCATTGGTGTGTGATTAGAACTAGGCAATAAGGCCCAATTAGGAGCACACTCCAACGCCGGTTCATGAACCATCGTCGTGCCGCATCCTCCAACGAATCACCTACTTCACCTACCATATTGCCATCATCACGTGGTTGAAGTTTAGTGTCGTTTACTCAAGTATTCGAATTGATTCCTTCAAGTGTTCAATTATGGCTTCCATATCGCCATGAATCCTTCTTCGATCGTTTAGCTACCGAATCGCGATATACGCTTCCGGTAACTTAACTGCACCATATTACATCACACTACCTCATGCCAAAAATGCACAAGTGCATTTAAATGCACAATATATGCATATACACACTAGTTCACACACATTTACACTTATACTTCACTAGAGCAATTACTCGACCCAATATCGCCTCATGCAACCTAGCGCACTTGATAGTCACTATGGCTGCAAGAGATTACTCGTAACTTGTTTATGTACATATATGGATATTTACATATACAATTATTCACTCAAATAAACAACCATCATCAACAATCCAAGCCATTCAACAATTCTTATTACAATACATGAATTATATCGATGATTATATAACTTCAAATACATATATACGTATATTTATCCATATTCATATGCATACACGTATATTTAAAAAAGTATTTCAATTATTAATTAAATCAAACATACTTTTATATACTAAATCTTTTTAATAAAAATCAAATCTCCTTTTCTACTATTTTATAAAATCATTCCATTATTTTATAGAATTAAAAATTAGCTTATAAATCATTTTAAAGCCTTTATAATACTTAATTTCTTCATTAAAATTAAGCATTCATCTTATAATTATTTTATAAAACCTTACAGCCATTTTATAAAATAATTCCTTCTTACTATTTTATATAAAATCTCATACTTTTATAAAAGGGGGAATTAGTTTAAAGGACAAAAATTTGTATTTTTTTAGCTTCAAGGACACAACCTCCATATTTTAGCCACAAGGACAAACATTCTTCCAAAATTAGTCATAAGGACAAACCGCCAAAATTACCAACAACCACTCCTCGCACCACCACCTGCCGCCATCACCTACACCACCAGCCTCGTCGCCACTCCCAACACCACCACAATTGCCAAATTTTGAAATTTTAGTAGCAGGTTCGACATTGCTACTATGTAGTATCAGTTTCCTTTTATAAAATAAAACAATACTTGGCGGTATCATTAATGTCATTATAAGCTAAAATATAAATACACTTCTACTTTTCCAATTTAAATTTACTCCCTCATAATCATAATCAATTCATATCCTACTATACATAAAGAAAAGGCGCATCATTAATTTATTTTAAAAAATAGAAAAACTAATACGGCACATTATCATTTATATCCACTATCAAAAAACTGCTACTATCAAAAAACTGCTACTATCAAATATATATAAAACTGCTACTACGGAATGTGTATAAAACTGCTACTATCAAATATATACCTATTATCAAAAAACTGCTACTATCAAATGTGTATAAAACTGCTACTATCAAAATGTATATAAAACTACTACTATCAAAATGTATATACAGTATCATTTACTACTACTATCAAAAAATATAAAATGTGTATAAAACTACTACTATAATTCATAAATACTATTAAATGTGTATAAACTGCTACTAATATTCATAAATACTATTAAATGTGTATAAACTGCTACTGCAATTAAAAAAACAAAAATTCATAAACTCCTACTACAATCATAATGAATGTACACTTCATCTATAAAATGGTATATTTGTTCAAAAAGTGCTAATAAAAATTCATAAACTACTACTATAATTCATACTATTAAATGTGTATAAACTGCTACTATAATTCAAAAAAAATACAATTCAGGTTTTGCTACTATAAGCATAATAAGTATTAAAATATAAAATAAAATGATACTATAATTGTAATTTTTATTTCAAGTAAAATACCACAGACAACATGGAACAAAACTGATACTATATAGTATTATTTTATTCTTATTTAATTCAATTAAAATTATTATTACAACTCATAAAATGCTACTACAAATAGCATTGTAGTCTAAGATTACACACTCCGCCTACAAATGATATTACAAATCATAAAAATACTACTATAAATTAAAAAATGTTAAATACTTCAGAACTGCTACTGCAGTTCACAAAACTAATACTACATAGTAGCACTGTCCTTTTGCTATATTATATTGAAAAGTTTATCCATCTAACCAAAAATTTGAGAGCATGTCCTTAAGCTAAAAAGTGATGAATTTTGTCCTTTATACTATTTTCCTGTTTATAAAATACCCCGTTTATACCATTTTATAAAATATCACTTTTATACTTTTATAAAATCTCATTCTATTTTATAAAATATATCTTTATTTTTATTTTATGAAACTTCATTCTATTTTATAAAATATATCATCTATACTATTTATAAATCTCATCCTTTTTTAAAAATATATCTTTATTATTATTTTATAAAATCTACTTTATAAAATATGTCATTCACTTATAAAATTATTTCTTTACTTAAATAATGTTTATAAGTACTAACTATGCTTCGTTATGCCTTTAATCACTTTAATAATAAGTGTAGAGCTCCTAAATCCCTTAATTAGCTTACTAACTTTCTCAAAACGTTCATGTATAATTTCAATACAATCTCATAGTTACCAAACCAAATCTATAACACATAATTAAGCCCAAACAATAATTCACAATCACTTAATCAACCAAAAACCAAGCCCAATTATTACTACCTTTTCATAAAAGGGTTTTAAAAGTTTCTAATACACAATGTGATTACATAAACATAATCTTAAGTCATCTCCTAACATTCACCAAATCACTTCATAATACTTTAAAATCATATATAAACAAATAAATGAAGTATAACTATTAAATAAGGTAGGAGAATCATCCCACTCGCCACTTATTCTCCACACCAAGCTCAAATCACTACAAACCAAAATCCAAGTTCTCTTTAAATTTGAGGTCTCTACCCAAAGTATGATTCAAGCTAATTCCTTCATGGGTTATGTGAGGAACCGATGAGAGGAATTATATTTATATTTTCATGAATTTAGGAATTTTATTTTAGTTTGAATCAGTGATTTAAAGAAATGGTATTAAGAGAGGATTAGGGAAAAAATTAGAGAAGAGGACAGTAACATGAATGAGAAAATGAAATGAAAATATGAAGAGGGTTAGCTGCATATAGGCAGGTCAATGGGCCTAAGCCCAACATCTAATTTTCATTCCTTCTTAGAAATCCAAACATAGCCAAGTTTATATTCATTTTTCTCATGATGGAATTGCGATCTCAACGGCAGGTGTCTCAAGTCCCAACTCATCCATCTCTAAAAAACCGAGTATAATAGGTGTTTCAACAATTAGTGATTAAATATTTAAATAAATCATTTAAATATTCAGCCATTAAAATTGCAGAGTGTTATAAGGTCTGCTGATCAAATATGTCTAGTATCGAATGTTGTGCCTCATCTAACCTTCAACCAGCATCGTGTAGTTTCATCGTCCAAAACAATGAATAATTCTATTTTCTCATTTTCCATCAGATTTGTTAATGCTTCACCAATGTCAAATTATCCACTTGTCTTCAAACGATTAGCAAGAGCGATATAATGAAGAAGAACCGATAGAATCTGCATAGTTTGTATTGATTGTCGGATTTGGGCTTGCAATAGGGCTTGGGCTTTCCATTTCAAATCTAAAATTTCTTCATTTGGCATTCATATATCACATCAATAATATTATTCACTTTTCTTGGATATCATATCAACATCTTTTGCCTACTCCAGTATGATTTTTAGTACTAGAAGGTAATCCAAGATCCACATCGAGTTTAGGAGATATAGTGGAAAACACTGGTTAGGTTATGCATGAACATCTTTTAGATCCTTTTACATTGTATCAAATGTCATTTTGATCAATATATGGTTGTATAATATGGGAATGCATGGGTGGATTGATATGCTTCTTTATTTGGTGTAGCAGTGGTTGAGAATGCAGCAAATCTAGTAGCATGTAAACACAGAAATATCATTTGTAAAAATTCTGCATTATTATAACATCGTAGAATTTTATCATTTATTTGTGAATATTTAATTAATTTCAAATATTTAAATAATTGCTTTTTAAAATATAAATAACTTATATTCAAATATAAAGAATATTTGAATATTGAATGGTGAATTAAATATCGATTAAATTAATTTAATAGCTTTATTTTAACTTCTTTTAATTAATAAATAATAATGGTAGACTTATTTTGTAAATTTATTTACAATCATAAATGGTTCGAATAAATAACAAGAAAATCAATTGTTAATAAAAGAACTTGATTTTTAATGACGTATTTTCAATTTAATTTATTGGATTTTTCCATAATTTTTAATTTGGAATATATTAAATTATCGCTTAATGCATTTTATGGAAAATGATGGTATTTTGAAATTTCACTGAATAAAATAATCTGTGTATTTTATTGTTGATTTGTGCTCGTGATGCATTTTGTTGCACGATCATATTTTTATTTCTGTCATTTGCAGTTCGAACGCGAACGAAATATTATGTTTTGGAATACATAAATTCTTTTTCTCAAAACCTTTTTAAATCAAATCAAATTTAAAATTTTGAACTTGCATTAATGGTGATTTGATGTGTTGGTTGGAAATTTTGGTTTACTAGAAAATATTGGTTACCTGTTTTTTAAGTAAAGCAATTGTTTTTTTTAATTTAAATAACTTCAACACTTACACTTTTCTTCATTATACAATCTTTCCCTCTTTCATTTACTTCTTTCCCTTCTTTCTTTTCTCTTTTCATTTTTACAGTGAACGAAAACAAGTTTTCCCCATTCAAAAAATCCAAATCAATTCATCCACTCATCGAAAAATTATAAAGTTAGTTCCTTTGAGTTTATAACAAAGAGAGCTTCGATCTATGGTGAGTTGGGTTTGTTCGATGATGATTTGGGAATGGCCGAAGATGGGTGTGTGCTAGGTCAAACTAGGGTTTAGGTTTTGGTGAGTTGTAGTCGACAACAGGCGACGAGGTTGGTTGCATTGGGTTTCTAGTGCGAAGTAGCTTCAATGGCTAGATTTTGGGGACTTGCGGCTTCACATGGCGACACACAACATTTTTGGTAAAAAAAATGGGCAACGTTTAGTCCAAATTTGCTATGTCGGGCCGAGCTCGACAGCGGCAGAGTTGGATTGGAAAATCGTGGAGCGTAGCTCCATGTCGGTGTGCATTTGTGCACGAATGGTGATGGGTCTATGCATTTTTCATGTACAGGTTGTGTGGCGCCCCACCTCAATACCCACGCTAGCCAAGGACACTACGATGTAGTGCTGTCAACTAGCACGGAGAATAAGGCTGTTGAGGAGCGACCATCCATGTAATTGATTATCACACGGTGGCTATAAAATAATCTTCGGAAACAAACATAGAAATAAACATAACACAAAGCAGTCACAGACATCCATATCATAGAGGCGGAAGAAGATATGAATATATAACTAACACATGAAAGTGTACATCAGAGTAGTGGTCAAAAAGTTCCACAATAATACAAAAGAATAGCAACATGTGCTATACCAAAAGAATACAACTATGAGTCCATATCTCAAGTGTATACAACAAAAACTGCTAAACTAAATAGGCAGCCAAAAGTCAGAGTAGCAAATCCCGGAAGGAAGTCAAGCAGAAGCACCTGTAACATCTCGGTCTGACCCGAGTATTATTTAAGAAAATAATAAACGGATCAGTCTAACTATAAATATCAGATGACATGATATAAAATAAGAGATATGGCATAAACGTAAAATATCCATACTGACATACTACTATAAGTATGAAAATGATGATCAACAGGAGATCAACCGATGAGAAATGATCAATATCACGAGAATCTTCTCAAAGATCCAAAGAGGGCATCATACCCTAAACTTGTACTCATAACAAGTCAATGACATAAAAATCCAGAAATCAAACAAGAAATCCAGAAATCATAAAAAGAGAAAGAGGCCTATCACATGATGGTCCGAAGACCATGGGGCGCTACCCCATATGTGTGAGTCGGAATCACATTGATTGAGGCCTAGGCTAACCAAAAAGCAAAAAGGTATGTGTGAATGGAATCACACAAGTGGTGTCTAGCCTAACTTCGCAAACAAAAAGATATGTGTGAGTCGGAATCACACTACTGCGGTCTAGACTAACCTTGCGGACAAAGAGATATGTGTGAGTCGGAATCACACTACTGCGGTCTAGTCTAACCTTGCAAACAAAGAGACATCGCACAATTGCTAGTCTAAATCATAAAATGATCATCATGATCAGCGAGAAGTGTCAATCACACCAAGCTAGTAAATATATGAGTTTAGCTTCATGTCCCATAACCACTTGCTTAACTTAAATATTTACGAACAAGCTGTAAATCTTCACTAGGAAATTGTCACGAAAAGGGTTCAATCGAACAAGTCCAAGAGCTAACCGACGAAGTGAACGCAAGCGTTTCATACCACTCGTTTTACTAAGTCGTTTAAGTCGATTTCTCATTCGAGTGAAGTAAAGGCTTATATATATTAGTAGATTGAAAATCGGTTTGAGAAAACGAACTTTTGATATTAAAAATAGTGTTGAAATCGATTTGATGAAAGAGTTTTGATATTTACTACTAGTATTAAAACCTTCATATCTTTAAAGTGACAAGTCATAAAACGATTGTTGGAACAATCTATCACAAAAATTCACATTCGGAGACGTGAATAAAATCCAAGGAAATCAGCTTAAAATGCATCAAAGTGGAAGTTCTGATGAATGCTTTTCAGATAAGATTGCCTTCGCAGAGTAATACGGGGTTCGACCTAGTGAAGTCAAGCGGTCTCGAGAAGCCAAACGACCTAAGGGAAGAATGCCACGCGACCTAGCAGAAGAAAAGGTCGAACGACCTAGGGGAAAACAGGTCAAACGACCTAAGTGCTAACTCGCGAACGACTTACGACTTAAGAGGGTTCTGCGACCTAAGTGGGATGCGCGACCTAAGAAAGTACGCGACTTAACAGTTTAAGGTTCTACGACCTAACGAGTTAAAAAGGTCCAACGACCTAAGAAAATTAGGGTCATACGACCTAAAGAGGTTCGCGACATAAGGTTGTTCGCGACCTAAAAGTGCACGACCTAAGGTCTTACGACCTAAGCCTTGAACGACTTAGTGGAACGAACGACTTAACGACCTAAGCCTTAAATACGAGCTACGAGCTAAGGCAGGAACGACCTAGTGAAGTTAGGTCGAGGACGACCTACGACTTAAGCCAGGGCGAGCGAGCTAACTGCAAACGACTTAAGGCCAAACGACCTACGACTTAACTCGAGGCGAACGAGCTAACTGCAAACGACTTAAGCCTTTAACTCGTGAACGACTTATGCCTTTAGCTCGTGAACGACTTAACATTTTGCCTGGAGATTATAGGTCTGCAACGACCTACGACTTAAGGGCGAATACGACCTACGACCTATGGACGAGCGACCTAACTCCGAACGAGCTAAAAATGGCCAGAACGACCTAGTAGCAGTTTTTCACCAAAATCACTAAATTTTGGAGTTTTTCGCCAATCCAATCCAAACCAAATGCAGATATTCATACAATTGCAATAGAGGATCATTCCCAACAGTCCAAGATAGATATATGCAAGATGTGAGATCAAAAATCTCACCTTTTCACGGAATTTGATGAAGATGGAGATTTGAAAGCAAAGCAAGAACACCAACAAGCTTGAATCAATGTTCTTCACGTGAATTTGATGTTGAATCTCGGATTTGCAATAGAATTTGAGTTTGGAGTTTCAATTTCCACTTCCCACCACCATTTTTGATGAAGCTTGAATGTTAAAACAAATGGTGAATGAAGTGAGGAAGGGGGTTGGGCTGAACTAAGGAAGTGCAGTCCAAACCAAAGTCACACGCGGGAAAAGTGACGAAAATTTCACTATCTCCAAACATATCGAAGTTTATACTCAAAAAGATCGCAAACGTCATTTTGAACTCAATGGGGGTGGTCTCGAGTCCTAATTTGACCGTATGCAAAAAGTAGCTTTTCGGACTAACATCCGACTAACGATAAAATATTTAAATATAAAATCGATAGATATGCGGGTTGTTACAGGTTGATTTTGGGTATTTGGGGAAGGAGAGTGGTTGGGTGAGGGTAATTTAACTAATTTAGAAATTATGCAATTGATGAATTTAATTGTTTAAATTAAATCCAAATCATATAAAGTCGATATCTTGCTTATATGAGGTAGGATTTGGATTCAATATTTTGCGTTGGACTCTTATAGACATTATCTACGTGATGGAATTAGATTCGTTGAGTTTGAAGCTATAGAATTTTAAGCTAAAATCGAGCATCGATCAAACCGGAGCGCGAAAGCGTCAATTAGAATTTTGGTGAGTTTACACATCTCTAAGTTAATTATATGATATCTATATTGCTATAGATTATTTTTGAATGCTTAGATGATAGTTGATAGTTTTAATGAAGTATAAATTAATCATAAAGTTATAGTGATTTAATTTAATTATGTTTAAAGTAGTTAAATTAGTTAGTGTAACGACCCGTAATTTTCGATAATTAAAAATATTTAATTTAATAAGATTTGTAATTTAATATTGGAAGAAATTAAAATTTGTGATTTATTAATGAGAATAATAACTAGATTGAAATTTAATAATGCTAATTTAAGGCAATTGATAATTATTTTAATGAAATTTCAATTAATTGAAATGATTGTAAACATAAAATTTTGTTATAAATTGCAAATAAGGAAATAAACCAAATGGTGTATTAATTCGTGAAACAATATGTAATTTATTGTAATTAGATAAAATCAGTGTTGTGTAAGTAGTTATAACATTTGTTTGTAGATAATAAACTTATAAATGTGATTAAATAAAGTAAAAGATGACAATTGTTATTTGTTACCTATTTATTTAATCTGTTGAATTAAATTGGAAATCAATTGCAATTAAATGTAATTAAATATTACGTTAATATGAATTAAGATGATAATTGTAGAATATTAGTATAATAAGATATAAACCAATGTTAATTATATCCATAAGATGACAATTGATTGAATAATAAGATGAAAAATCAAATAAATGGATTTATTAGAATTTAAATTAATAATCAATAAAATTTATTTCAATTGGAATTTGAACGCTGTAATTAGTGCAATAATTAATGTTGAATTTGACATGGGAATTTGGTTTTAAAATGATTGTTAAATTCTGTGTAATTAGAAATGAGAAAAATTGTTAGTTATTAAATTTAAAATTTTAAGGTGATTAATTAATTTAATGATAATTTATTTATTTAATGTTAAAATAGCCGTTTTGGCCATTGTCTTGGATTTCGATGAAACAAGTTTCATCGGATTCATAACAGTGAATTATTGTAAGGTTTCAAGTTTCGTGGCGATCGGACTTGTCGTTTGATCATACGGACTCGAAACGCGTATAAATCAATTTAATTGAATTCAACTAAAAGATGATTTTAAAAGCTAACTTCTTCATACGATGGAATTAGGACTTGAAACCTATTCCATTGAGTTTAAAAATATCAAAAACATCTATTTTAATATACGGGATGACCTGCTTTCGTTACGGAAGGAGAACAGGCTTTTCGGGTCGTTGTTGTCATTTCGAACTAATTCGATATGCTGTTCTTTCTTATCGGGCCTTGTCCATATAAATAGTCTTCTTTACCAGGCCCTAGCAGTCATTTTCTTATTCTTGTACATATAATTCTATCTGACTGTTCCTTCCCTCTACCTCAATGGCAGAAACAAATTCCTCAGTCCAAACCCTAATTTCAAATTTCAAATCAATTTCAAAATTCAAACTTCTCCGAACCATGACATATTATATATCGTTTTAAAGCTCTCGACGAGCACAATCTACTGTAGTGATTTTTTTTCCGATTTGGTTCAACGTTTGGCCAGAAATTGGCAATTTATTCCCGACCGTTCGTGTTAGGGTTTGAGATTGGACGGTGGATCTTCGTCCTGGGAACGAACGGGGGGCACTGCATCGGAGAGGACGTCGAGGGGAGTCAATCGGTACGTTTACTTGGGTCTGGAGGTGCACAACTTCACCATGATTGGCCATGGAAAGCTCGCGGCGGCGCTGGTGGTATGGGCCGGAGTGGCTCGCGTGGGGTCGGTCTAGGGCGGCTCGAGGTGCAGAGCCTGGTGGTGTGACCTGATCGGCATGTAGGCCAGTGGATGAGCGGCGATAATTTGATGAACGGTGGCGGCCGTATGTTGAGGAACGAGATCTCGAGTAGTTGCAGGGTTAGGGCTTCGTTGGCATAGGTGATGACGTGTTTTGTTTCTATTATTTTATTTATTTCATATTTTAAATCGTATAATTTCTAATGTTAATAACTTTTGCATACGAGCTCGGATTCATGCGTGGTTTATTCCACTGCGATCGCACTGAAATTTCGGACATTATGGGACATTTTTGGATGAATTCTGAGACAGTTGAATTTTGGGCCTTATTTTGGATTTCAAATCGATTTGAAATCAAAGGTGAGTGTTTTGACCCACTCACAACTACTAGATTATCTTATGTTAGTTAAATTAAATTTATGATGTGATTAGAAATTGATTGGTTGATATTTGGTATATTTAAATTGTCATTCTAGTTAAATATGACTTTATTGAATTTAATTGCTATTTTATTTAATATTGAATTTTAAATTGCCTGTTAATACTTGTTATTGATGATCAGTCAATTGTTGTTATTTATTTGTTGATTGAATGGTGATTGTGATGTATGTTTGATTGTTGATATTGGATGACTGGATGTTTTATATTGTTATAACACTGCAAGTTCCCTATGGGTTGAAATGATACATACCCGAACGATCTGATAGATTAGGGAAATCATTATGGGTTGAAATGATAGACTCGAGTGATTTCATGGATTTGAAGTAAATTTGGGATTATGGGTTGAAATGATATATACTCATAAATTTTAAAATTATTACGGATTGAAATGATATACATCCGTATCACTTGACCATAGGGTAGAAAATTATATACGGACACCAGATTGGTTAAATTAAATGATTTTAAAATCCTTAAATTTTGAATTCAGTTAAATGATATTTTGCAATAAAATTTGATTTGTATAAACTGAATTATTTTCAAAATCCAAGCTTTAAATGTTGAAATTTGAGTTGGTTTAATGAATTGTTAAAAGAATAAAATGGAAATTTCGAAGTTGAATTTGAAATATAACTGAAATTTATCGAAATGGAGTTATTGGAAGTGTTTAAAGATTTAAACTTTGAAACCTACGAAATTGAAGTGGTTTAAAAAAATTAGTTCAACTACGGATTTATAATCAATATAAATTGAGGTGGTTTAATGAAAATTGAATTGAAAGTTTAAATTCGAGTTGGTGATTTGAAATCTGAATATGGTCCAGATTTGTTGGATAGGCAGAAATAGTTCATTTTGATATCAATTTCAAACTTAATTATTTTAATATATACTGTTCAAAGATTTATTATTCTAAAAATCCTAATTTTAAGATTTTCAAACTATTAAACTGATTTAATTTATTTTCAACTATCTAAACTATTTTTAATCAATTTAAAACTATTTTAATTTATCTTAATCTATTTTAACCTATTTTAAACTAATTACCCATTTTAATATATTTTAAATCTATTTTATCTATTTTAAATTTATTTAATATATTTTAAATCCATTTAATCCATTTTAAATCCATTTAATCTATTTTAAATTTATTTAATCTATTTTAAATCCATTTAATCTATTTTAAATCTATTTAATCTGTTTTAAATCCATTTAATCTATTTTAAATCTATTTAATCTATTTTAAATCCATTTAATCTATTTTAAATCTATTTAATCTATTTTAAATCTATTAAATCTATTTTAAATCTATTTAATCTATTTTAAATCTATTTAATCTATTTTAAATCTATTTAAACTATTTAAACTATCTTAAATCCACCTAAACTATTTTAATCTATTTTTTTAACTATTTAGAGTATTTAACAATTTGAAATTTTAGTTTTAAAACTATGCTAAACTATTTATAACTATCTAAATTATTTTCTAAATTTCAGATTGTGTAAAGTGGAAGTGTTTATATTTAAATCCTTGATTTCAAAGCGAATATGGTTAAATGATGTTATAACATAAGTTGGGATTTGAAATGATATATTTGAGCAAATATGATGATTTTGAAATGACGATTGAAATTAACCTATCTTATCGTTATGATTTTTGAAAGTAAATATGATTTTGAAAGTAATATGGTTTGAATTGAATATGATATTTTGATATCAATTATGAAAAGGTTTTGAAAGTGTAAAAGAACCATTCGGTGTGAAATAAGTGTTTGGTTGTTAAAGAGACCGGGATCATATATTGTCATACTCTCTGCCAATACCGGAAACCACTTTAACAACTGTGTACGTGGTGGAGAATCCAGAATGAAGTAGGATGGTTTAGCGAACAATTCCATATGAGGTATTATCGTAGCCCTGACTCTCATGAGTCGGCTTGATGTGGCTAAAACAGGAGCCACGCCGGGACAAGTGAGGTCGCACCTCCTATCGGGCACATTTCTTCGATACCATATTATGACTTTGTGATTGATTTGGTGGCCACCCCTTGATTTTGATTTGGGAGTGTGTTCCGAGGTTGGCGGTAGTAGCTGCTATTCGTTACCACCAGTCCGGATCCGCAAAACGGTAGTATCCTACCATGGGCATTACCTCGCATGCCTTGTCACATGCCTTATTGCGCCCACTACGAGTTTGTTTTGTACCTACCTATGGAGTGCTCTCTGGGTAAACCACCGGTTTGGTGGAGCTTACGGTATTGTATAGACTACGAGAATATATAAAATGTGTTAAGGGGGATATGGGTAACGCCTTAACGCTATTTTAGTACTTTACTTTACTATAGACATATTACAATAGCGTATTGTACTATGTATGTAGATAGTTTAACGGATCCTTAGAAGATAGAAATCCCGAACATCTCTTAAGTTATTGTACGCACGTTAGACACTGGATAGGAGATGTCAAACCCTGTAAACATCTCTGATGTCGTTACACTTATGTTTATTTACTGTTGATTTAACTTACATAAGATCTTTTAGTTCTGACTCGAGTGTTTTGTCTTTTCAATTCGCTCGGGTCGGTCTGAGCTTTTCAGTGTATTGAAGGCCTTATTTCTGGAGGATGAAGACGGAGATTGTATACAATTATTATTTATTTTATTTATTCCACTATATCATGTTGTTCCGCTGCATTTATTTATTTATTCCTCTTGTATGTAACTCTGATCTGTATTGTAAAAGTATAATCAAATGTTATCTATAAAATAGCTTCATGAACTATTTTTTTGATTATTATATTTTGTCTTTCCGCTATGAGATTCTGTGTTTTGTTTTTCTTTCTTTCTCTTTTCTTATTTACCCCATAACAATCATCCCTTTTGAATGGTTTGAGTTTGACATATATGTCTGCTCATGCACTTGGCGGGTGCAGCATGATAGGGGGTTCTCACTTTTGGGTTTGGTAGCGAATGGATGACTCTTACTCCTACATGTCCCACGGAGTTGGTGCAGTCAAGAGACTGGCCGTAAAAGCAGAACATAAGTACCGATGTATGCTACGGTGGACGTTACCCCACTGTCGGTTGATTGTTACATTTGGTATCAGAGCTTTGGTTTAGCGATAACCTTAGCTTTGTGGGGTCTGACTCATCAGGAATAGGGTAGTAACACCTTAGAATGAGTCGTTGAGTGTATATATACGAGAGAGCGTATTTGTTAGTGCTATAAAAGGTTTTTTTGTATTTCGTTAATTTGTTCTGTTTAGTATTTATAAATTATGGTCGGTACATAGGACGCTATGGCACCGATAGGGATTTCTACACACTAAATAGGGCAGGCCGACACAATATTGTTTTGAAATATAGGTAAATGAAATAATTTTATCTAATATTATATTTTGTATACAAAATAATAATTTTATAAATAATATGATTAGATGTGATATATTGTTTGTTAGGAAGTGGAATTTATAAATCTTGGTTGTAAAATAGAATTTACAAATAAAGTAAATATAAATTGAAAATTTGAGAACTTCAGTTCTGGGATTTTTGAAAATTTCTTTCGAAAGATTTTGGAATATAATATTAGTATTATTTCATTTAAGTATTCTCTGATATAAATATTTCAATATGATTTGAAAGAAATGTTTAAAGGAATTTTGGAAGGAAATGAGTTCCGTACTCCCCTCTCTATCGCTGGAAAATAATTTCGGTGATGAGTGCACGCATCATCGACGGTCATTTTCGAGTTTCAAAGTGGGAAGACCGCTGTAGTAGCTTACAGCACATTTGTTTTGATAAACAAATTTTAATTTTATTTTTTAAGTACGATTTGACATATATGAAAGATATGAATGTGTATGTATATATTTGATTTGAAAAGAAACCTGGAATTTAGTTCTTAAAATTTTCTGATAATTTGTTGAACTTGAGCTGGTATTTTTACAAAATAAATGTTTGGTCATGTTTTTGCACTTTGAAAGTTGTTTAAATCATATTTTCAAGTATTTTTGAGAATTTTGAAATAAAGGATAAGTGTTGATTAAAATTTATAAAAGGAGTTATAAATTTAATTACTTATCTTTCAGGATAATTAACGCTGTTTTAAATTTATAAAGAGATCAAACTTGATTAATTATTTTTCGAGACAATTAATTGCGTTTTAAATTTATAAAAGATTATAAATTGGATTTAATTATATTTCGGGATAATTAATGTGGTTTAAATTTATAAAGGTTACTTACTTTAAATATTTTGTAAATTCTATTCAAACAAATGGGGAAAATGCAGAAATAGTAAACGATAGCACTTGTAAAATGCTGTGTAAACTTTCAACAGTGTTTTAAAAACGCTGTGTAAACTTTCAAAATGCTGTGTAAAATTATAACAGCATTTTAATAACGCTGTGATGGACTTTAACAGCGTTTTAATAACGCTGTGGTAGACTTTCACAGCGTTTCAGAACCATCATAATAGGGTTCTTAACAATGAAAAAAGCATTAAGAAGAACACTCACAACAACATATAAAACGCTGTAAATAAGTATTTTGGCAAGACATAACTGCAACTAAATACATTTGATAGCAAAATTTGAACGCTAAGAAAAGTTTTTGGTTCATCAAAAGAAATGCTATGAAATGTATTAATAACATCCATAAAACGCTATTATAAACAACTTTTCACAACGTTTACTTTATTGCTATAGTATGTTCATGACCTATAATGGCATGTCGTTACACAACGTAGTTAAAAACGCTGTTAAAGCCTTTTATAGCGTTTTTTAAACACTGTTAAAGGTCATGTTTGTTGTAGTGATATCAATGTTAGATAAACTTCAAATCCATTTTAATACAAGTTTAACCTACCTAAATCATTATTTTAGCTTTACAACTTATTTTAAAGGTCATACTTCTAACTTCCGATTAGTGATAAAACATATAATAATATTTTTATCACTAATATAATTGCAAATTAAGGTTCTAGTTAATTTATAACCATGTTATAAATTAATATCAACTCCATTTAATTCTAGTCAATACGAATATAACGCAATATTTATATATACGAGATCTCAATCAATTATCTTGTACATATTTCTATCACTGATCTAACTACAAATTAGAGTTTAATTAATTTATAGACATGTTATAAATTAAAATCAACTCTATCTAACTCTATTCAATATGAATAGGACACAATATCTATATTTACGGGATCTTACTCCATTATCCAAAATTTCTACTCAAACTAGTCTAACCAAATAGGGGAAATGATTGCTTACATATATTATTCTACCTCTCCTATGAAATATTTTCCAATATATGAAATTATTGAAATTTATACTGAAATATAAATCCAGAGTTATAATCTACTCACATAAACCATAATTTCTCAAGTGTTCGAATCTAGCCCAAACTTCAACCAAGAAATAGATAATCTCCATACGAGTGCAACGGCAAGACTGCATCTCGATTGGACCTTGTTTGCACAAAAAATGGACAAACACCTCAAAGTTGTATGATTTAGTAGATCTTATGTTGTTCTTAGTGATTTGAGTGATTTATGCAAATATATGAAAAGCAGGGGCTAAACTGTAAAAAGACACACAAATTTATAGTGGTTCAGCCAAAATGTGCCTACGTCCACTTTATATGTTATTTCTCTTCTCTTGTTTTGATTACAAGTACAATGCTTTGATACAAGTAAAAGAAAGTTGTTTGAAAGTTCTCTCCGTGCTTGAGCTCTCAAACTTGTCCCCCATTGTTGTACCCCTGCCCCTCTATTTATAGAGTGAGGCTAGGGGTAGGGGTCTTGGAGGTATACAGCAGCTGGTGGGCCTGGGCTGATGTAATCTGGTCTGGTGGAGCGGGTCCGTCTTACTTGGTTCGGTGGGAAGCATGTTGAGTGGACCGGTGTACTTGGTTCGGTGGGAAGCATGTTGGGTGGTCCGGCGTACTTGGTTCGGTGGGAAGCATGTTGGGTGGTCCGGCGTACCTAGTTCGGTGGGAAGCACGTCGAGTGGACCGGTGTACCTGGTTCGGTGGGAAGCACGTCGAGTGGACCGGTGTACCTGGTTCGGTGGGAAGCATGTTGGGTGGTCCGACGTACCTGGTTCGGTGGGAAGCATGTTGGGTGGTCCGGCGTACCTGGTTCGGTGGGAAGCATGTTGGGTGGTCCGGCGTACTTGGTTCGGTGGGAAGCATGTTGGGTGAGATGGTATTTGGTTCGGAGAGACCGGTTGTGGAGTTTTGGTGGAGCTGGTCCGGTTGTAAATTGGATCGGTGGAGGATGGCCTGTTGGTTGGTTCGTAGCTGTGTTGATCCGGTGATGATGGTTCGGCTAGGCTGGTTCGATGGTAAGAATCCATCCAACATTTGCCCCCCAAAGCGGGGCATATGCTAGTATATGCCGCGCTTTGTTTCGGCTAGGGTGTTTTCATTTGATCCCAGAGTGCCGAGCCATTTGGTCCGGTGTCTTGTATCTGCTTATAAATAGGGGCTACACACCTTCGTTATTCCTTACCGAACAGAGAGAGCTGAGTACCGAATCATCTGAGTACCGAATAGTCCAAGCTCTGAACCAGGTATGTACTCTTTTGCCAAATGAGCTTACAAATTCAGTACCGAATGAATTTCATATGGAAAATGCCGAATGATCCCTTGTGTTGGGATGCCGAATGAACTCTGTCTCTTGAACTATCGGACAGAACCGATGGTTTCTAAGTACCGAATGAATCTAATACCAGGTGAGCTTTAATACTTGTATTATCAGTGAAGTTCTAGGTTACATAATTCATGCATTTTGGTGATGTACTTTCTGTGTTTGCAGATAATGTCTCAAAGAGTAGAAACTCGATCAGGCAGAAAGAAGTCCCAGGGCGAAGGAGAATCTCCCTCAGTGCCCCCTGTTCAGCCAGGTCCGAAACGTCATGGATCTACCCCGAGATCACTAGTGGACGGGTACGGCCCTCAGGAGCTCCCCGCCCGATTGCTTTCCCAGCTCCCTTAAGGAAGAGCAGCTTGATGTCATCTCCCGTTCTTTCGGGATTAATAGGGCGCGAATGCTGTTGCCAGGGAGAGAGGTTATGCCCTACGACCCTCCTGAAGGGTACTTTGCTTACAGCAGATACCACTGCATGTGTGGTGCCATTCCGCCTCTTAACGCTTGGGTAGCCAGATTCCTCACATATCTAAAGGTGGCCCCATTCCAGCTTCAACCCAACTCCTATGCTATACTGGTGATCCTCTTCGTCATCTTTCAGAGGAAGTATGGTCGTGCTCCTTCCAACCGGGAGATCCGGTACTTATATAATCTGAGGGGCTATAAGAAGGGGTCCCCATACATTAGCTTGGAGTCAGTTGTAACCTTCAAGCCGGTCTTGGATCTGTATTCTAAGTTCAGCATGTTCAAGAAGGAGTGGTTCTTTGTTAGGGAAGACTCTGTTTCTATTCGGCGTTTCACCTCTGGATGTAAGTCGACGCTTTATTCATAATTTCCATTCTAACTGCGATGCTCCTTCTCATACGTTTTCATTTTTGCTAGCGACAGGTGGCTTTGCGGTGGTGGAGACTGATCGCCTGGTTCAGACGGCGGCTGAGATAGAAGCTATCCCCGGGAGAGATAGATCAGCTGCCTACCTGATCAGAAACGCGACCCTTCTGGGGTATAACTTGATCCGTCCACAGCAGTCAGTAGTCAAGCTGAGGGAAACAACGGAGGAGAGGGCGGCTGCTCAGGCCAAGGGAGGTGTCACGGTAGAGAGTGGCAAGAGGAAACCTTTCACAAAACCTTCAGCCGTCGGAGGTAAGAAACTTAAGAAATCGGACGGTCCTTCCCCCAGCAATTGTCCACTTACCCAGGGGGAGGAAGACGTAGAGGAGGAGAGAGGTGAGGGTGGAGGTGACCGGGAAGGTGGCGACGGTGGTGATGGCATCGGGGCCTTGCTTCCTGGGCAGGCAGGCGAGATTCAGGAGTGGACGGATGATGCATTCCACCAAGCTTTTGAGGGGCTGGACGGGGAAACGGCTTTGATAGAGAAATCCGGGAGGGCTGACAAGGCTGGGACTGGTTCAAGCGAGCCTCCTCAGACTATTCCAGCCAAGGTGGCTCCGACGACTCAAGGTGAACTTTTGACTCCTGCGGGCTCCATTTATGATAGGGACTTAGGAATATTTTATGATCCGCTCCCGTCCTGGAATGAAATCCAGGACTCATTGCAGTATCCTACTCCTCCCCAGGGTTTGTACAACCACAGATGTGTTTTCTTTCTTCTTTTATCTTTTTAATTTCTCGTGTTTTCTTGAATTATGGATCAATGTAAGCTTGTGGCACTTGTTCTTTATATCAGGAGCAGGTAAAACGGCTAAGGCCTCAGATCTTCGGCATAGGCTTGAACAATACAAGCTTTCCAAAGCTTCCGCCAAGCCGAAACCTTCGGCCCACCGTTCCGGGGATGTAGTCGGCTACCGTCCTCTTCTCGGGGTTATTGACGAGGGCATTCAAAAGAGAAAGAGGAGCCATCCCTTATCCGAATCTTCACTTTGTCCTCAGCCCCCGGTTCAGCCTCTTCACGATATCACGGAGGAGGGTACTGAGTTCGCACTCTCTCCGCACCCGTCTGAAAATCCTTCCGTTATTCAGATTGATCGTCCTGGTTTGGCTCGTAACCCATTTGCGGATCACCCTGATCTGGATCCAGGTTCCCGTGATATTACCTTTGACGAGGTTACCGATGAGCACCTTCTTCCCCGCAATCCCATGGTACGGGTGCTTGATGAGGCTAAGTCCTTAGATCTCGATTTACTTACCACTCGGGTAATTACCATGGGAGACGAGGCTAATATTGATCGGGTGGCGGAGGAGACTAGGAAGCTGATGGGGCATCATGCCCGGCTGGTTAAGGCTGGAGAGGAGATTGGGAGTGCCAACATCCGACTACGATTGATGGTTTCGGATCAGGCCAAACAGCTTGCTGATCAGGCCATTCAGATTTCCCAACATGAGGCTGCCTCCGGGCGGTTGAGGAAGGCTATGGAGGAGGCTAGTAAGGCGGAATTGCGGAAGATGGAGGCTGCTTGCAAGGAGCAGATAAATATGGCCATCTCGACAGTGGACGAGGTTCGGAGGGTGGATCTTGAGAAGGTAGAGGAGTTGTCCGGGAAACTTGAGGCTGCAGAGCTTGCTCAAGCCAAGTTGAGGGAGGAGATGGAGGCAATGCGGGAATCCCTTCTGGTTGACTGCTCGAGATACCGATCGGAGAGAGATGCTGCCGTTGAAAGGTTGTCGGCTTCCGAGGCCTGGATGAGGGAGTTTGAGGAGAATGAGGGGATGATGGACGAAATACTTCAGGACATGTACTTCCGAACCTGGAAGCAGGGGAACCTATCCTGGATGGATGATTATCCTAGGGTCATGGCTAAGATCTATCTTCAGGCTCTGGAGGAGGCCAAGGCCGATGCGGATAAAGATGGTGGCGTGGCCTTCAGCATGGATGTGGTCACTGCCCAGTTTGCCAAGGGGGAGAAGGTGGCGGTGAAGGAGGGTATGCGGTTGCTTGCTGCTGAGGAGGCAGGGGTGCAAGTAGATGATGACGACCAGGATGGCCAAGAAGCAGATGTTGGTAAGTCTTCCTTTTTAGTTTCCCCATTAACTTAGTTGCTTCTCCCTAATGAATCCCTTCTCTGTCTGGACAGGTGGGCAACATGACAAGGAAAAAACTCCAATGCAGCCGGCCCCTTGATTATACCTGGAAAGACTCCTTTTGTGGACTTGATAGGGTTGTAGATGTTAATCTTAAAACAGTAAAGTAGCTTTTAAGTTGTATTATTTTGCTACTTGTAATAAATAGCTCTATTCTTGATGTGTAATTCTTCAACTTAAGCTGATTTTGTCGTCTTCCGAATGTTCGTTGCTATTTTGACACGTCGTATGAGAAATATAGCTGTGTATATTCTTGTAATTGAATTGTGTTTGATGTCAGGTTCTGGTTTTAAAACATAATTTCATGACTTGCAATATTAGCGTGTGGTGTGAACAAATTATAGTCATGTATTTGTACACAAAAGAAGAAAATACCGCCTTTCATGTTTTAATCGTAGATGGCAGTTTTGAATATCTTGTATGACCGAGCATGGAACGCAGTCGAATGCCCTGCCATCCAATCGTGAGTCCCTACACCCATTGGCGAGTATCTCCTACTCTGCATCCTGTATTTTAGGGACTGTTATAGAGGATAGGAGAAAAGCTTTTTAAGTAAAATTGAAATATGTGAAAAAGTAAAACTTCCAATCACGGAAGGCATTCGATGTGCTTAAGTTCGTAGCAAACGGGTTTTGTAGTCACTTTCCCTAGCTGTGGGTCTTGGAGACATTTGTCACCCATCTTACGCCTCCGCGGGAGTTAATTCTTTTTTACCACAGCCGCACTTAAGACACATCGGAGCCGAGATCGCGCACAGTAACTACCCGGGCCATTATGGCCCGTAATCGTGGGTATTATTCGATTTACTGTGGCCAGCTAGCGTGGGTGCCGATCGTCAACTGTGAACTGCCCCTGGCTGGCCACGCCTTATGTTGGGGCTTATAGTCGGTTCACAGTTGCCGGCGAGCCTAACGCCGTAATGAGCTTCCTCGGCTATAGTCGGCCTTCTCGGTGGCTTATAATCGGCTCATTATAGTTGGCTTTAAGGGCCGTCGCAAGCAATGAGTTAACCCGCAGCAGAGGGATGCTGGAGCAAAAGTATCTCATTGGCGAGGGCATAGATTCGCATAGTACCTGTTAGGTTTTGCCCAGGTGAAGTTGCACCGTGGAGTGCTTTGAGTGGAAATGCTATACGCATAGGATTTTGTTCAACAGAAAAGGATAAAGTTAACAAGTAGCCAAGATATAAAGGAACAAGTTAAAAAAGAGACAAGGTTTTTTAAAGTGGTTCGGCATGAAAAGGCCTACATCCACTGATCCTCTTTGTTAATTCACTTCATATGGGCAGTACAAGTTAAGAAAAGTATCGACGGAGGTGCTGGATGTTCCATGCCCTCTGGAACACCTCTCTGTCCACTGTTGACAAAATATAAGCTCCATTGTGGAGATCTTTATGAATTACATATGGTCCATCCCAGATTGGGTCTAGTGCTCCGGGGCGAGGGAAGATTCGCTTGAGGACAAGATCCCCTTCTTGTAAGGTACGATGCTTGACTTTGGAGTTGTATTGTGCTGCCACTTTCTGCTTGTGGGCTACTGTTTTAAGGACTGCATCATTTCTTATCTCCTCAACTAGATCCAAAGACATGTGGAGGAGTTCTTCATTCTCTTCCGGGTTATAGTGGATCCTACGGTGGGAAGGCACAATGGTTTCAACTGGGAGCATAGCCTCCGATCCGTATGCCAAAGAGAAAGGAGTGTGCCCCGTTGATGTTCTGAAAGATGTGCGGTAGGCCCATAGTGCCGTAGGGAGTTCATCCACCCAAGCGCCCTTTGACTTTTCGAGCTTCTTTTTGATCAGAGTTTTCAGAATTTTGTTGACTGCTTCGACTTGTCCGTTCGCCTGGGGATATGCTACGGATGAGAAGCTTTTATGAATTCCGTGCTCTCGGCACCAGTTGGCGAATTCCTCGCTGTCAAACTGAAGTCCATTGTCTGATATGATTTTGAGTGGTACTCCGTACCTACATAGAACATTTTTGATCAAGAAGTTAATAACTTTTGCTGAAGATACTTTATTCAGAGGTTCCGCTTCCACCCATTTGTTGAAATAATCAACTGCCACTATAGCATATTTGGCCCCGCCTCGGCCCATCGGTAGCTCGCCGATTAAGTCAATTCCCCATATTGCGAAGGGCCAAGGGCTGGTCATTTGAGTAATCTCAGTTGTTGGTAGCCGCGGAATCTTAGCAAATTTTTGGCATCTGTCACACTTTTTGACGAAATCTAAGGCGTCCTTGCTTAAGGTGGGCCAGAAATATCCGTATCGGAGTATCTTTTTTGCTAATGTTTGCCCTCCGGTGTGATCTCCGCAGCTCCCCTGATGGATGTTGGATAAGATTTCCTTGGCTTCCCTCCCAGCGACACAGCTTAATAACGGGTTAGAGAATCCGCACCGATTTCCTCAAGATTTTCTTGACTTCGTTACGCCCGTTGGGTAGTGTGCCACTTTGTAGGTAGTCTCGGATGGGAGTCATCCAAGTTGCTTCTTCGGTTGCAGTTATCAGATTCACTTGCTCAAAACTTGGGGCCAGTTGCTTTGAGATGGTTACTGCCCCGAAGATGGTGATGTCTCTCACACTTGCTTGCTTTGCCAATTCGTCGGCCTCTCGGTTCTCTTCCCGAGGGATGTGTTTGACTAAGTAGTGGTCCAATCGGCTAAGAAGTAACTTGGTCTTCTTTAGATATGCTATCAGTCGTTCCTCTCGAGCTTGGAATTCTCCTAGTATTTGATTAACAATAAGTTGAGAATCGCTATGAAGACACAAAGAATTGGCTCCGATTTCTATGGCAATTTCTAGTCCAGCTATCACTGCTTCATATTCTGCATCGTTGTTGGTGGCAGCGAACTCCAACCTTATAGCATAGTGCAGTTTGTTTCCCCTGGGAGTGATTATTACCACACCTGCCCCCGAGCCTTGTTCATTTGATGCACCATCCACAAAGAGATTCCACTCGATATCTTCTGCTATTTCCAATTTCTCCTTATCTTCGTTGGTAGTGAATTCTGCAATGAAATCAGCCATGGCTTGTCCCTTGATGGCGGTGCGAGGGTGATAGGTGATATCATACTGACTTAGTTCAATGCACCATTTAAGTAGTCGCCCAGAAGTGTCGGGACGATGGAGTACCTGCCTCAGTGGTTGATCAGTCAGAACTTTGATGGAATGAGACTGGAAGTAGTGACGCAGCTTTCGTGATGTGATTAGTAAACAGTATGCTAGCTTCTCAAGTTTAGGATATCTGACTTCTGCCCCAGTAAACCTTTTGCTGACGAAGTAAACTGGCCGCTGCGTGCGGTTGTCTTCCCTTACCAAGGCTGCGCTTAGGGCGTGAGATGACACAGCAAGGTATAGGTATAATTCTTCGCCTTCGCTTGGAGTCGAGAGTACCGGTGGTTTCTGGAGGTGTTCGATTAGGTTAAGGAAAGCGGTTAAGCATTCGTCAGTCCATTCGAACTTTCCCTTGTCTTTCTTTAGGGCTTCAAAAAAAGGGACGCACTTGTCCGTCGCCTTGGAGATGAATCGGCTTAGAGCGGCCACTTTTCCATTCAAACTTTGCATTTCCTTCCGAGTGGAAGGTATCTTGATATCCCTTAATGCTCGGACTTGTTCAGGGTTTGCGTCTATCCCTCTGGCATGAACGATGAATCCTAAGAACTTTCCTGATGACACTCCGAAGGAGCATTTTAGTGGATTCAACTTCATTCCATATTGTCGAAGTACTTGAAACATCTTGCCTAGGTGGCTTACGTGATCTTTGGCTTTCCTTGACTTTACCAGCATGTCATCCACATATACTTCCATAGTTTGTTCTATTAGCCCTGCAAACATCTTGTTGACGAGGCGCTGGTAGGTGGCTCCTGCATTTTTAAGTCCGAAAGGCATTACCTTATAGCAGTATAAACCCCGGTCGGTGATGAAACTAGTGTGGTCTTGGTCGGGAGCATGCATAGGAATTTGGTTATATCCTGAGTATGCGTCCATAAAAGATAGGAGCTCGTGCCCGGCTGTGCTGTCTACAAGTTGGTCGATTCTGGGAAGTGGGAAGCAATCCTTTGGGCAGGCGTCGTTTAGGTTGGAAAAGTCAATGCAGGTTCGCCACTTCCCATTAGCCTTTTTTACCAGCACCGGGTTGGCGATCCATTCCGGGTAGATAGCTTCTCGTATGAAG
The DNA here is from genome assembly GCA_030737815.1 of Allium fistulosum. Lineage (NCBI taxonomy): Eukaryota > Viridiplantae > Streptophyta > Magnoliopsida > Asparagales > Amaryllidaceae > Allium > Allium fistulosum. The sequence continues at coordinate 825,572,723 of CM060904.1, forward strand.
TCATTGGCGAGTAGATTCTTTACTTCTTCATCGAGGGCTGCTGATCGCTCTGCCCCCATACTTCTTTTTCTTTGTTTTACAGGCGCCTTGGTAGGATCAATGTTTAATATGTGGCAGGCTATGTCGGGGGAGATTCCGGTCATGTCAGCGTGTGACCATGCGAATACATCCAAGTTGTGGCGGAGAAAGTCGATGAGTTGTTCCTTCATTTCGGCTTTTAGTTGGGAGCCAATTTTCAATAGTCTACTTGAGTCGTGCTTGTCTATAGATATAAACTCCATAGCCTCTGTAGGCTCGGCGGTGGCCTCCTCCTCTTTGTCCCTAAGGTCTAATTCATTGAAAGGGTCGCTGGTATATCGAAGAGGAGGGGCTTTCTTTAGTTGCTATGCTTCTAAACTTTTTGTGCAGAGGGCAATCTCTACACCCTTCCCTTTATCCTTCCTATGGTTGTTGTGGAGTTCAGTCACATAGCAGTCTCGAGCAACGTCCTGGTCTCCTTCCACTTCCCCTACTCCATTGTCTGTTGGAAATTTCATTTTTAGGCACCATGGGGCTAGGACAATTTGGAAGTCAGACAAGGCCGGTCTTCCTAAGAAGGCGTTGTAGGCCGAATGGTTTTCTATTAGCACGAACGTCTGCTTCCGTACAATGGAGCGGGGATGGCTTCCAATCTCAACAAAGAGGTCCAGTTGCCCGAGGGGCATCTTAGCATCCCCAGTGAAACCGTGTAGTGGTTTATCGCAGGGAGATACATCCTTCATTGATAGCTTCATTTTGTCGAATGCGTGTTTGAACAGGATGTTTACTGAGCTTCCAGTGTCTACGAGGATTCGGTAAACTTCGGCGGGACCAAGTCGGGCAGAGATGACCATGGGATCCATGTGAGGGTACTGCCTTCCTTCTAGGTCACGCATACCGAATGTGATGTCATTACTTTCTTTCCGCTTCGTGTGGCGCTCTTCCATAACCGAATTGACATAGTCTTTATTGTCTCTAAGCGACTTTCCATCTCTTTCCAGCTTCTGTCTGCGATGTGCGGCCCTCCTGAGATGGTATGGACCACTATCTTCTCTTGACTAGAGCTGCTAGCGTTGCGGTTTCCTCTGTCGGCCCCTGGTGAGGGTAGCCTTGGGTTTTCATTGGCAGGAGCTGGGGTCCTGTCTTGACCTTTTACATAACGTTCCAGTTTCTTCCTTCTGATGTGTTCCACAATCAGATCTCGGAGATGATGGCATTCATTGGTATCATGCCCGTGAGATTCGTGGAAGAGGCAGAACTTTCCAGACTTCTGTGCGTTATCTGATTCCTTCTTGTATGGTGGGCGTTTGTATCTAACTTCGCCTTGGGTGGCAAGGAAGATATTTTCGACGGTCTCGTTCAAAGGAGTGTAAGTGTCGAATCTTGGTCCTGGCCGATATAGGCACCTTTCTCCCTTCTTGCCCCCAGCATTGTCTCTGGAATCATTTCTTCGAACGTCCCTTGCCACAGCAGGGGCGTTGCCATGGGTTGTCTTATTTTGCTGTCCTGACTGCCCCTCAACGGCAGCATCCTCAAGCCTCATGTATTTCCCGGCTTCATGGAAGAAATCGGGTAAAGTAGCTGGTTTTTCTTTTGTCAACCTTCTAGCAAATTTAGTGTCCGGATGCACACCACTACAGAGGGCCATTAGGATAAGCTTCTCATCGGCATCTTGGACTGCGGCTGCCGTGGCGTTGAATCTAGTTAGGTATTGCTGCAGCTTCTCTCCAGGTTTCTGTTTGACGCTGGATAAGGAATAAGCGTCCTTAGGTTGCTCCACATGAATGCGGAACTGACTAATAAATTTTTCTTTCAACATTTCCCACGAGCTGATGGATCCCTGGGGTAGATGATAGAACCAGGAGGTAGCAAGATCTGCTAAGAAGAGCGGAAAGCATTTGCACAGTACTCCCTCTGTCGCCCCACTCATGAGCATACGCTGCGTGTACCTCTGTAAGTGTACAACGGGGTCGGAGGTTCCTTTGTAGGGTTCCATTGTTGGCATCTTCCATTCTCGGGGGGAGATAGCAATTTCGATATTGCGGGCGAAAGGGCTGGTTACCCTAGCGCCTATCCCTCGATCTCTTTGCTCCCGTTGGACACACTCTCTGAATAAGCGTGCCATCCTTTCATCAGAATTTGGAGCAGATAGAAATGAGTTTGGTTCTGTTCTGTGGGATTGATTCCGTCCAGATGACCTGTAGGGATGGTATCGTCTATCATTCCTCATATTTTCCAGTGGCTGCCTTTGATCTTTTGGGAGCATGCTAGGGTCAGCTACAGTTGGCCCTTGCCTTGATCTTCCCCTGCCGGGTTCTGATCTAAGCACTTCCTCGGGTCCAACTTCGAGCTGGACTCTAGCTCGGCCCCATTCATTGGCGTTTCCGTGGTTAGGCAGTATGGCAGGCTCAGCTACAGTTGACCTCCGTCCAGTACCTCCCCCGTTGGGTTCGGTACCAAACGTTTCCTCAGGCCTAACTTCGGGCTGTGCTCGGTCTCGGCTCCTACCATGGCTACTTCTGCCGTTAGCTCCTTCGAAGAAGGAAGATCTTTGTTGTCTCTGAGATCCTCCAGACTGGGACTCGCCCCATGATTCAGTGTTGCGGTTGGATTCTTCAGCGTCCCTTAAGCGTGACATGAGATGGTCCACCAAGGCTTCCTGCTGGGATGTGAAGCGGTTAGTTACTTCAACCACAACTCTGTCCAAATCTGCCCTAGTAATTGCTGTAGGCTGTTCTGTGGCAGGAGTGGTTGGGTTAGCCTGTCCTTCATTTGTTACTGTTGCTGGAGGAGGACGATTTACATGATTCGTGACGGCTGGATCTGGAAGACTGCTGGATGCGATGTTTTTTCCTTTGTTAACATCTTTTCTCTGTTTGGGAGGCATGTTTTCCAAGTGGCGGACGATGCTGTTAGGAAAACTCGTTAAGTGGATGAAGCTGAAGCTTCGAGCTTCTAGCTCTCAATGAAAGCACAAAAAATGTTTGCACAAAAAATGGACAAACACCTCAAAGTTGTATGATTTAGTAGATCTTATGTTGTTCTTAGTGATTTGAGTGATTTATGCAAATATATGAAAAGTAGGGGCTAAACTGTAAAAAGACACGCAAATTTATAGTGGTTCAGCCAGAATGTGCCTACGTCCACTTTATATGTTATTTCTCTTCTCTTGTTTTGATTACAAGTACAAAGCTTTGATACAAGTAAAAGAAAGTTGTTTGAAAGTTCTCTCCGTGCTTGAGCTCTCAAACTTGTCCCCCATTGTTGTACCCCTGCCCCTCTATTTATAGAGTGAGGCTAGGGGTAGGGGTCTTGGAGGTATACAGCAGCTGGTGGGCCTGGGCTGATGTAATTTGGTCTGGTGGAGCGGGTCCGGCTTACTTGGTTCGGTGGGAAGCATGTTGAGTGGACCGGTGTACTTGGTTCGGTGGGAAGCATGTTGGGTGGTCCGGCGTACTTGGTTCGGTGGGAAGCATGTTGGGTGGTCCGGCGTACTTGGTTCGGTGGGAAGCACGTCGAGTGGACCGGTGTACCTGGTTCGGTGGGAAGCACGTCGAGTGGACCGGTGTACCTGGTTCGGTGGGAAGCATGTTGGGTGGTCCGACGTACCTGGTTCGGTGGGAAGCATGTTGGGTGGTCCGGCGTACTTGGTTCGGTGGGAAGCATGTTGGGTGAGATGGTATTTGGTTCGGAGAGACCGGTTGTGGAGTTTTGGTGGAGCTGGTCCGGTTGTAACTTGGATCGGTGGAGGATGGCCTGTTGGTTGGTTCGTAGCTATGTTGATCCGGTGATGATGGTTCGGCTAGGCTGGTTCGATGGTAAGAATCCATCCAACAGACCTCATATGCATGAGATATGTATTAATACGAAACAAGATTTAATTAAAATAACTAAATCAATATTTATTCCACTAATTACCTTTCCTTCTTCCCTAAATTCCCCATTACTATGCACGTTTCGTGTGCACCCATCATGCCGTGCACGTTCACCTCCACCAATGGAATTACGTTCGACGAAATCGTGCCAAACCACTTCTGTTCACTTTGTAGAGCGAAGAAGAACTCAACCATGCCGAAATGGAATGGTTCGCACCTCCGAAGACTAATGCGACCTGACAACCTCCGAAGCCAAATGCGACATGTCGCGATTCCCATCTAACCATCAAAGTTCATGCAACTAGCATGGAAAGGAGCACGTCGCCATAAGAAAGATAACCATGCTTTCCATTTCGCTTACTGCCTCCTCAAACTTCGCTAATGCAGAACCCTATGTGCCAACCACAACATGGAACCCATGCAAAGCTCTATTGCACCCTACTTCGATACTACATATTTGAGGCTCCCACTTCCCAAGTCTAATGATATCAACCACGACCTCTCTTAATGCCTAAAGCTCTGGATTTAATTGAAGGCAGTGAAGTAGCCATTTTTGTGTTCACTGTTAGGAGGAGAGTGTAAAGGATGAGAGGGAGAAGAATAATCTCATTAATAAGTTTAAATGTAATTAAATTGTTGACACCAAAAATGGATCAACACCCGAAGTCCTATCTAAATATTGAGAACTAGCAAAAAGCATGCGAATACCTGAAGTCCTATTTAAATATTGAGAAATAACAGAAAGCATGTGAATAACAGTAAGAATGAAAAGATTTTTAAAGTGGTTCAACAATCTTTGGCCTATATCCAATGTAGATTTTATTGAATATAAATTTGAGAGTCACTAGTAAAATGGGTTTACTGATCTAAAGTTTAGAAAAAAAATAGTAGCTTCCTTAGTGACTTTAATGGAGGAGAGATAGAAGATGAAGAAGATAATGAGCCAAAAGTCCTTCTCTAGTTGCTGTAGGATCTGTATTTATAGGGAAATCGTCCAGTCGAACTGGATGCCCACTAAATATCAAGTCCAGATCGTCATTCTAGTATGAGGGAGGGGAAGATGGTCCCTGTGAGTCAGTGAAATAGGGATCTTAAGGCTAAATTAACACTAGAGGGAGGAGGTGAATAGTGTTTAATGGATTATATGAATATTTTTCAAATTCTTTAAGATTCTACTTGGAATGATGTAATTAACAATCACAGAATCAAAGTGCAGATAAAAGTAAATGCGGTAAAAGTAAAAAGGAAAGAACACACCAGAATTTTATATTGGTTCGGAGTTACCCTACATCCAGTCTCGCACAATTCCTTGTACGAATTTCTTTTCAACTAGTAAATGCAAATTTAATCTCGATTTCAAGCCTGCGAGACATACCCTCCAGAATTCCAAGCTCTAAGTAGAGTCACTTGATTTCCAGACTACAAGCACACCCACTGGATTTACGGGCTAAAAAGCATACCCGGTTGATTTTACGAGATACAATCACACCCACAAGTATAGCAGTATGATTTGATAGAGTTTTACAGACTTAGATCTTCGATCTTGATTACAATTGATCCTGTAACTCTTGAATAGCACTTTGATCTTGGTTTGAGTGAGAGAGACAAGAGAAATCAAATAGTAGATGAAGGAGAATCAAACTAGTGATGATCAAATTTGATTCTGGTTGAATTTCAGCAGAGTTTGGGTATATTTTGATTTTGAGAATGAGAGAGCAGAAGAAGGAGAGATGAATAAGAAAATGATGAATGAAAATTTGTTTATAAGATTGGTATTTATAGAGGAACAACGGTCATATCCATTCATGAAGAGATATGATGAAAAGGCACTTCTTTTGAACTTTAAATTTTAAAAAAATCGTTCACTATGTCAACATGCATACATAGAGCATGTGGACATACTCTTTTTAAATTTTAAAATACTGTAAAAAATTATTTTGAAAACCCGTTGTTTTATAAAATAGTTTGATACTTTGTAAAACCATTTAAGCATAGTTTATACATATTTTAATCATAATAAAACTTTATATAATACTTTTGAAAATTTTAATATAATGAAAATAATATACATATATAAAATCAATACAATTATAATTTATTAAAGTATAAACAAAAATTCAATATATATATAAACTTAAAAATGCTAAAATAATATCTTTATAAGTATAAGAGATTGAAAATCATTTTGAGAAATATTTTGAAAAGATTATTTTAAAACCAGGATATTTGAAAAACAATTTAAAATAAAATTAGAGAAGGATAAAAAAAATCAGGAAAGTGTTATCAAGGTTTTAACATAAATTCTACGACTCTATAGCTTATCCAGAATATCCTAAACTCTTCAATACTCATGAGTCTTCATTCTCCAACTCTTGAACCTCTATATCAGCATCTTGAATCTACTCTTGATATTGTACAGTCTTCTTAATCAAAACCTGTCTAATATCCTAAACTATATGCTATATATAACTTGATAAAACATTAATAATTATTTTATATAATGTCTATAGTTGTTATCATCAAAACCAATACCTATGGTGGTAACAATCTCCCCCTTTTTGATGATGACAACTCTGTATATGAAATATAATATAACTCCCCCGGGGTTACAAAACTCCCCCTTAATCTATGCTTTGATTTTATATATTTCTCCCACTTTTTCATCAACAAAAATAACAACCTAAAACCATAACTCTAACACTAACTCTTACTCTAACTCTAACTCTAACTCCCCCTAAATAAAATACTAATTGATATATACAAGAATTATATATAATGATGATGAGAATGATTGTATAAAAACAATAAGTGATATATGAAAATAGATAATCATAATCAATTTAAATATTCATCCAATCCAATAAATTTAATGTCACACACCATTCAAACAAATCCACACAAATTAAATCAATCAAATCCAAACCAATCAAGTATTATTATTCATATACAATCAAACCTATTTAGACTAGACATTTCGAGGAACTTCAACCCATCTATCAACGCCAAAGATTGGATCCACTTTGATATCATCCCAATCTTCATCATCTTTGTTGATGGTACACTCTAGATTGGTGGTTAGTTCTTCTTTGTTCAAGAGAGAAACCATCCATCGAATCGTGTCAAAATACCTTTTTGCTCCTTGATCATCTGCATTTTGTTAGTACCTTAGGTTTTGGTTTTGATGATAACAACTATAGGACATTGTATAAAATACAGATACTAATGTTTTATCAAGATATATATATATATATATATATATAGTATATAGTGCAGGATATTGGACATGTATTGATTAAGAAGACTATAGAGTATTAAGATGCTGATATCAAGAGTAGATTCTAGATTTCAAGAGTTCAAGAATGAAGACTCATGAGTATTGAAGAGTTCAGGATTTTAAGGTATTCCAGATAAGTTATAGAGTCATAGAATTTATGTTAAAACCTTGATAGCACTTTCCTTCCCACCTTTTCTAATTTTGCTTTAAATTGTTTTTCAAATATTCTAGTTTTAAAATAATCTTTACAAAAATATTTCCTAAAATGATTTTCAATTTCTTACTTATAAAGATATTATTTTAGTGTTTTTTAAGTTTATATACATATATACATATATATATATAAATATTGAATTTTTGTTTATATTTAATAAGTTATAATTATATTGATTTTTATATATATTATTGAATATTCTTATTAAATCTTTCAAAATTATTTTATAAAGTTTTATTAAGTTATATTTTGGTTAAAATGAGTATAAACTATATTTAAATGATTCTATAAAGTATCAAATTATTTTAAAAAGTAACGGATTTTCAAAATAATATTTTAAAGTGTTTTTTAAAATAAAAAGGGATATGTCGACATAGCCTATCCATGTATGTCGACATAGTGGCTGTAAAATTCAAAATTCAAATTTGAGTGGAAGTGTCTTTTCATCGTATCTCTTTGCGAATGGACATGACCGTTGTCTCCCTATATATACCAGACTTCCAAATGAATTTTCATTAACTACTTTCTTATTTTTCTCTCCTCTTTTCACTCTCTTGATTTCTAAATCAATTTTTACCAAAACTCTACCGAAATTCAACCAGAATCAAATTCAATTATTACTAATTTGATTCTTCTTCATATACTCTCTGATTTCTCTCATCTCTCTCAGGATAAAAGTTCTATTCAAGAGTTATAGGATTAATTGTAATCAAGATCGAAGATCTAAGTCTGTAAACTCTATCTAATCATACTTTTATACTCTGTGGTGTGCTTGGTATCCCTGAAATACAAGTACATGAGATTGTTGCTTGTAAAATCAAGTGGGTGTGCTTAGTAGCCTATAAATCTAGTGGGTGTGCTAATAGCCCGAAATTCAAGTAACTCTATCCAAAGGTCGAGAATTTGGAGGGTGTGTCTCGTAGCCTTAAAATCGAGATTTTATTTGCATTTACTAGTTGAAAAATTAATTTTATTTGCCCCCCTCTAGCGTTAATTTTATTTGCATTTACTAGTTGAAAAATTAATGATTTAGCCTTAAGGTCCTTAATTTAGCCTTAGGGATCTGTATAAGTAAGTGTGCGGGATTGGATGTATGGTAACTCCGAACCACTATAAAATTCTGGTGTGCTTTTTCCATTTTACTTTTACTGCATTTACTTTTATCTGCATTTTAATTCCATGATTGTTAATTATATCATTCCATGTAAAATTTTAAAGAATTTGAAAAATATTCATATAATCCATTAAACATTATTCACCCCATCCCCGTCTAGTGTTAATTAGCTTTAAGATCCCTATTCTGCTGACTCACATTTGTTATCAGAGCATTGGTTTTCAAAGTATTCATAATTTGATTTTTGAATAAGTTTCAATGGAAATTTTTGATAATATTTTTAACACTATTTTCAAAAAGATAATTTGCAAAATCATCATAATATTGTTTCATAAATTTGCATCTATTCATTATAAAAAAATCACATGATCTTTTGAAAAGGTATGAATTGCAGGAACAGATGTGTTACATGGATTTTGATGAACAAACACCTGATGATCAAACTTACAGATCAAAAAGGAAGAATGGAAATTAGATGCTCAAGACACATGACTGGAAATCCAGAGATCCTGAAAGAAATAATTTACAAATATAGTGGATCGGTTAATTTTGGAGACAACTCTAAAGGATATATGATTGGCATCAGCAACGTCGGTAATTCTAAAACTCCTACTATTTCTAATGTTTTATTTTTTAGGAATTTAAAGCATAATCTGTTGAGTGTTAGTCAATAGTGTGATAAGGCTTTCAAAATTAAATTGGTAAAAGATAAATGTCATATTGAAGATAATGATTCAAACATTATCTTTGAAGGCATTAGGAAATGAAACATCTATACATTAAGTATGAAAATCTCAATGATAACTTATGTCTTTTGGCAAAATCAAGTGATTCTTGGATTTGGCATAAAAGATTTGGTCATTTGAATTTCAAACTAATATCTAAAATTGTTAAAAATGATCTAGTTAGAGACCTTCCCAAATTGAATTTTAAAGTTAATAATTTATGTGATGCATGTCAATTAGGAAAACTTAGAAAAAGTTCTTTTAAATCAAAAGATATGATTTCTACCTCTTAACCCCTTGAACTTCTTCACTTAGATCTTTTCGGTCTCTCACAGATACAATCTATATATCACAGTAGATATGTATTTGTAATCGTAGATGATTATTCTAGGTTTACCTGCACGATTTTCTTAAAACTTAAAAGTGATGCTTTTGACATGTTTAAAATCTTTGCTAAACGAATTTAAAACAAAATGACTAGTAAAATTAAAACTATTCGGAGTGATCATGGTGGAGAATTCAAAAATGAAAATTTTGAGAATTTCTGTAATATGAAAGGTATAACTCATAATTTTTCATTTCCAAGAACATCATAAAAAAATGGTGTAGTGGAGCATAAAAATAGGATGATTCAAGAGTGCGCTAGAACAATGCTAAATGATAGTAATTTACCTAAAAAAATTTGGGCTGAAGTAGTTGGTACTGCATGTTATATATTAAATAGAATTTTAATAAGACCATTAACTAAGAAAACACCATATGAAGTATTCCATAATAAAAGCCTAAAGTATCATACTTTAGAGTTTTTAGTAGTGAATGTTTTATTTTAAATACTAAAGATAATTTGGATGAATTTGATACTAAATCAGATAAAGGAATCTTCATTGGAAATTCAAATAGAAGTAAAGCTTATAGAGTTTCAATACTAGAACTAATACTATTGAAGAGACCTTACATGTCTCATTTGATGAAAATTTTAAAGTTTATAATCCAAATATTAATGAAGAAGAAAACATTGATAATCCAAACGAAATTAGTAATAATGAGATTACCGAAAACGAAAATAATAATAATTCAAAAAATTCACATCCAAATAAAAGAACAAAATACTTGAAAGATCATCCTATAGAAAATATACTTAGAAATATTGAATCTATTGTTAAAACTAGAAATCAACTAAATAAAATAAGTAATGTTGATTTTATTTCAACTATTGAATCTAAAAATCCAAAGGAAGCATCAACTGATAATTCATGAATTCTTGTTATGTAAGAGGAATTGAATCAGTTTACAAGAAATGATGTATGAGAATTAGTCCCAAGATCTGAGGATAAATCTATAATACGAACTAAATGGGTATATAGAAACAAATTGAATAAACGAGGAGAGGTTGTGAGAAATAAAGCTCGATTAGTTGCACAAGATTATTGTCAAGAAGAAGGAATAGAATTTATTGAAACCTTTGCACCCATAGCAAGATAAGAAGCTATGAGAAATTTACTTGCTTTCGATAATCATAATAATTTTAAGTTATATCAAATGGATGTTAAAAATGTGTTTTTAATGGTTTTATTAAAGTAGATATATATATGTAGAACAACCCCTACTTTTTAAAGATGAAAAACTACATAATCATATTTACAAGTTAAAAAGGCTTTGTATCATCTAAATTATGCTCCAAAAGCTTGGTATGACAGACTTATATCCTATCTATTACAATCATATTTTGAAATAGGCAAAGTAGATAGTACACTTTTTATTAAAAGAGATAAAAATGATATTCAGATAATACAAATATATGTAAATGATATCATTTTTGGATCTACCAACAATAAACTATATAAAGAGTTTTCAAAAATGATGACTAAGGAATTTGAAATGAGTCATATGGGAGAACTAAATTATTTTCTAGGATTACAAATAAAACAACTAGGTAATGGAATTTTTATTAGTCAAGAAAAATATGCTAAAGATTTAGTTAAGAAATTTGGTATGACAGTTACTAGTGGTAAACCAACTCCCATGACGACTAATAAAAAATTAAATAAAGAAGAAAATTCAAAAGATGTAGATCCAAAATTATATAGAGGAATGATTGGATCACTACTTTATATAACTACTAATAGACTTGATATAATGCATAGTGTTTGTCTCTGTGCAAGATATCAGTCTCAACCTAAAGAAACTCATTTAAAATCTAGAAACGAATTTTGAGATATGCGAATAACACATTAGACTATGAACTCTTTTACCCAAAAGAAGACTCCTTTGAATTAATTTTATATAGTGATGTTGACTATGTTGGTTGCAAATCAGACCGAAAAAGTACAAGTGGAACTTGTCACTTTTTGGGATAGTCTCTTTGTTTCCTGGTTTAGTAAGAAGCAATACTCTGTATCTCTGTCTATGACAGAAGTAGAATATATTTCCGCAGAATTAGCATGTTTACAGGTTATCTATATGCAACAAACATTAAAAGATTTCGGTTTAAATTTAACTAAATCACCAATATACTGTGATAATACAAGTGAGATCAATCTATCTAAAAATCCAACTCATCATGCTAGAAATAAACATATTGATATAAGACATCATTTTCTAAGAAATAATGTAAATAAAGAAATAATATCACTTGAATATATAAACATTGAAAATCAAATAGCTGATATATTAATGAAACCATTGAATCAAACATCTTTTACTAAGTTAGGAAGAGAGTTAGGAATTTGTTCTCTGTCGAAAATATAAAAATAATGAAGTAAAAATTACAAAATATAAAGAAAAACAAAATAATCAAAATAATACTATGTATGTCGACATACCGTACCCTTATATGTCGACATATAACGGCAATTTTTTATTTTTAAATTTCCCTCTAAAATTCAAATGCATGGTTACATAATAACCAAATTTCGACTTTCCTCTTCACTTTTCTACATTCACTTTATTTTATAATTCTGAAACAAAGAAATCATGGCCTCCTCTAATCCCAAACATTCTAGAGAAGAAAATCCATTGTTTTCCTTCCCTTCTCCTACCCAAGGCCCCTTCCAAAACATTACTATGGCCAAGGTCACAAAAGTGGATGGTGAAATAAAGAATATTATGCAAATGCTTACTAAAATTCAAGTGGTGAAACTTTGTAACCAAAGAACAAGAGAAGCAAAACAGAATTCTTTGCAATTTGCAAAAAATATCTATTGGATAATCCTACGAATCCAATAGTTATTGAAGATGATTATTCAAATTTGGCTATTCATAACCCCATTTAAGGCAGCGATGACAAGGAAGAAGAGGAAGAAGGCGAAGAAGAAGAAGAAGAGGAAGAACACATGGAGGAAGATGACGAAGCTCGATGTGTCGGAGAATTTTGTTCCGATCGAGATGGAAATCTCATCAAACAAAAAAGGAACTTTTGCCTTCATTATCCTCATTGTCCAATTCACAAATCCCTATTCATTAGAAATTCACGTTAGATAATATTTAATTTGCTTTTATTGCTTTGAATGTGTGGTATGTATATTTGATTTGATTAAACAAATTTACTTCAAACTTATATGTACAGTTTAAGATTTGACTGGATTGTGATTACTTTGTATGGTGATATTGAATGAATATATAGTTTGGTATGGTTACTATTAATGATTTGTGTTATCGCACGTCATTTCTTATAAATCATTCTTATCATTATTACTATAAGTATCTTAGTTAGGGGGAGTTATAGTAAGTTTATTTTTGTTGATGACAAAGGGGGAAAAATATATAAAATCTAAGCATAGATTAAGGGGGAGTTTTGTAGCTTAAGGGGGGTTATATTATATATTTTATATACAGAGTTGTTGTAACGACCCGGAAATTTATCACTTTGGTAAATTATATTTATGTTTAAAATTATACAAATAAAAGATAGATAATACAAAAAGGTAGTTTTGAGTGATAATAAATAATAATAATAATCCTATTTTGAATAAATATTTACAAGAATATTTTCCTTGAAATTTAAATCGATAAAATGGCTGAAAACCATTTTATCAATAAATAGCTCTATAATCATAAAACATTGCATACAGGGCTGGATACATATGCTTATTTTGTAATTAAACAAGAATATGAAATAAAATCAATTGAATTATTTTTGAAAATAAACTGTGTTTTTGACATCGTTTTTAATGCCCTTATATTTAATAATTGATTGATTAAAATTTAATTAAGATTTAATGATTTAATAATTATTATAACTATTCAAATAATTATTTTTAAATGGTAGTAATTCATTTTAAATATTATGATGTGTTAAGAAATCATTTATGATAATTATATAAAGACAAATAATTGATTTGAAAATATAAGAAAAAAATCAATATCGCTTTATCGGTATAATAGCGATTTTTGTAAATAATTATTAATATTAATTTGTATGATTTTATAAGTGAAAAGTGATCATTTTAATTTATTAATAATTATAAGAAATTTATTTTCAAATTTTGTATACAAATATATGTATATAAATTAATAAGTGAAAATGTGACCGGTAATCGGTTTTCTGGTTTTCAACGACTTAACGAACAAAAGTTGTTCGAAGTCATTTGAAATGTTGGTATCCTCTTATGCACATACATGTACATGCATATACATGTCACTTGCAATCATAACACACACACACAGATATATATATATATATATATCTGTGTGTGTGTACATGAACACTTAATATATATATATATATATACATATTACAAAATATTAAAATAATTTCCTAAAACTTAATACTTAAGTAACCAAAAAGCAAACATCAACACACCTTACAACACCATCATCACCACCATCACCTCAAACATCACCATCACATGAGGAAGGGAACCTTGCATGTAGGGAGGGCTAGGAAGGGTGTGGGTCAAGAGCAAAATGGTAATTTGGCCATTAGATATTTTTTCCGATTTTTCTCATATAAATACCCATCCACTCTCTCATTTTTTTTACCATATTCTTATCATCTTCTTCTCCACTTCAAGCTTCTTTTCATGGCTTCTATGCTTAACAAAATAATGGCAAAATATTTGGCAAAAGAAGATTAAAATCGTATAATACATATAAGTTATCGATTCACATCAAAACAAGCTCAATACAACTCCATTCCTCTTCCTAAACCCATAGCCATCTCTTCCATTCATCAAGGCCATAAGCTCCACCCTCTACAAGGCTAAGCGGAGCCCTCCTAAGGGTCTTAATCCCGATTTCATTAACATAGATTCGATCATAGCGGAGCTATAGCCGATTTTAGACTAGCCCGTTGAAAAAATGAAGGTGAGAAACTCCTAAATTATAGTATTATGTGCTATTGGATGTTATATATGTTCGATTATGATTGTTGATGATGATTGTTTAATGTGAATGTTGAATGTATATGCAAGTCATAGAAATACACGTTGATAATCACAAAAAAAATCACTTTCCTTTATTTAAATGAATGGGTGTATATGTAATGTTAAAACTCTTTATAAAGGTTTAAAAATGAGTTTGAAATGTTTTTTAAACATATGAAAGTGTTTTGGTGAAGTTTGAAAGGTAATTGTAAATTTAGTCAAAATTAAGCGCGTCGCGTAACGGCATTTCGAGATTTCGTGCCATAAAAGTCAAATGAGTATATAGAATGGAATATAGCTCGGAATTCTTCGAGATAAGAATTTTCTGAACTATTATATCCATAGTTTTTAAACAGAGAAAGAAAATCGAGATTTCGATAAGTAGATTTTGAAATATGAGTAAAACAAGCTTTTGGAAAAATCACGGTTTTATAGTTCGGAATCAATAAATGATTTATTTGAAAATGATATTTTAAAATTGTTTAAAAATATGAAATAAATTCTAAAAATATTTTAAAATGTTTAAAATGTGATTTGAGTTATAAAAATGAATTTCCAAATGATAAAAAGTCATTTTGATCAATAAAGCTTAAAAACCACTTTCCGCAGCACGTTTCTATAACTTTTGCAATGTAGTTTTAAACGCAGCCGTTCTTTTCCAAATCTTTTTTAAATGTTTTCAAATGATTAATAAAGTATTTTAAAGGTGATTTGAAGGATTTATGGAATGGTAAAATATTAAATGATTTAGAGCCGATCAAATTACTTGACTGGCTTATGGAGTGTCAGAGAGGTGGTGTCTAGGCTTGAGTTTGGAAAACCAGTTTCCTGCTTACCCTAGCTATCCGGACTGGCCTGACAGATGGGATAGTAAATTTGGTTTACTCGGATCAAAATTTTCCAAAGATAGGATTTTCCCAAATATAAATAACTTGGATTTTATGGGGGTAATCTTCTTGTACTCGGTGTTAAAGCCCGAAGAGGGAAATCGTAATATTCATGGAATTTAAAAGGTGATTTCACCGTTATTCCGCCCATAGTATTTATTGAATACAAAAATTGATATTGAGTAGAACTAGATGATTTCTATAGATTTTGCTCAGTTAATATTTACTAGTTTTGGGATTAACATCCTAGTTAACATGGTTTAACTCAATCAAAATTTTGGGGTTTGAAATAAGAAATCTATGTTAAGATTTAAATGAAATGATTTCGAATTATTTCTAGTTTTCAAAAAGGTTTTAAGTAACCAAATGATTTGATAAGAGAGGTCTAATGATTCTGTATATACCGGAAAAAATGTTTTAGAAATATATGTCTCTAGAAGATATTTTGATAAAAAGAAATTAATCAATTAAAGAATGATTCCTTATTCGCAGAACATCTTTTTATCGATGGTTGGTTCGAAGGAACCGGGGTTGGATTTGGATGATTCCTATCCGAAGACCACTTCGAACCAATTTACGCACTCGAAGTGAAGACATGGATTTGATTTAGAAGATGGAATGTAGGGCTGCTTGTCACTGACCTTCAGGGAAAATTCCCCATATCATATTATGTTGCAGTAGTTCGTCATTTAAGATCTTCGATGCAAGGACTTCTCGCTATTAATCCTAGGAGTAACTCCCGACAGAATGTGGTAGGAGAGTGCCTTTGGTTTGTCCTGTTCCTGGACAACTTGTATGGACGAATGTCTGACGTTGCATTTCTAGTTACATAAATTGATCTCTATGAACGTAGCATCTGTTTGGTGGCGGAGAAGGCAACTTCTCTTAGCTTAACACCCTTTCCTGAGACGTACGAGCTCAACAGTTATACGTTTGAAGAAACCAGTTGTGTGACTATGGGATGGCAATGTGGCATTCAAAGTGGAATGTGCTATGTGAAAGGTAATCACTACCTCAGGTCTCATCACCTAGTAATGGTTTAAACATGGTATGCCTCAAGGCTATGTGGTTTGTAACCATTAGGGTATGGTCATCACCTTTCTAGATTACTCTCTATATGTCGAGTATGTGGTGTATGCTTTGTGGCCTCGGATAAGTCGGTTATGACCGAGGTGATTTCATATTCGGTTCTATCTAGGCTATGTATGAGTGCCAAATAGGGATATGCCGGTCTTGCTAGATGCAGAGGGTTGTTTGTGTATCCTCGGTACATTCCTCTAGAGATGTACTATACGGAAGGTAGTCCTTTACCTGCCATTGTATGGAAATCCATTTTCTTAATGAGCCGTGTAAGAGTTTTGTTTGTAGAGCCTAACATATCCGGAATTTAATAATGGTAATAATTGCACTTAAGATTAATAAGTTTACATGCAAGTTTTTCTAAAGGTAGGTCATTAAAAATAATATCAAATGATTTTTGCATAGCAAATGTTTTGGTTATCATAATGTAAAAACACGTCCGTATTTATGTGTGGGTGTGGTCTTATGAGATACCTTTTCTTTTCAAACCGCATATTCTGAGTTTCTCACACCATTCCCATGACTGAACCAAAGTTTATTTTCCTTTTCCTTTAAACTCTGGGTGCCCTAATTTTCCTCGGGCAGCCTGGTAGTCAGGTATAGTTCGAAGAAATCTGGAAGAGCTTGGAGCTCAAGACATGGAGTTAGAAGATTCTTCTAAAGATTGTTATCCATTTCCACCACACTTGAGTAGTATTATATTCCGCCTTTATAAGGAAATATACATATATAACTGTCCAATTTTTTACTCTAATAAAAGTATTTAAATTTCCGCTGTAAAGATTATATGTTGAAATAATATATGTGAGATTCTATTCTATCTTATTTTCTTTCTTTCTTACCCTAGAGAATCCGCCTCTTTGGCATTTAGATTTGTGGCACGTGAATACCGAGGATGTATTAGTGTCGATTTCCAAAAGTCGACAGTTGTCATCATAAAAAATGGGGAGATTGTTAGTACCTTAGGTTTTGGTTTTGATGATAACAACTATAGGACATTATATAAAATATAGATACTAATGTTTTATTAAGATATATATAGTATATCGTGAACGATATTAGACATGTATTGATTAAGAAGACTGTACAGTATCTGTAACGAACCACTTTTCCGAACAATTTAAGCGAACAATCAACCACACATGACCCACTCAAATTGAATAGAAAGGCGGATATTTAGGGAAAAGAAGAAAAACTAAATATCAAAGAATCTCACAGCAGAACGAATAATCTATAATATACGACAAATCTTTACACAAAGAAAAATGTAATATACATTCACGAATCAGAGTACACTAACCTATTTCAACTCCGATAGTTATAGCAGCCTGTCCTTACAATTGTTTGTAAATACAACCAACAGACAACACAGTGGAAAACAAAGAAATATGTAGATACATCTTCGGCCTCCATCTTGTCTCCTGAGCTGTAATGCATCCAAGTAATCTATAAATATGCTCAGTCTGACCCGAGCATTATAATAAAATAACACCCGAGTTAGTCTGGTAAACCAGCGTGAGAAAACACAACTCAGTTGGATTTTAAAGTTATTAAACTATTTTCCAAATAAAGGTATCTTGTAAGACCACGCCGCACATAAACACAGATGGAATTTTACCTTACGATAACCAAACCATTTTGTATAGAAATCCAGTGATATTATAATAATGTCTAAGCGTCCAAAGTAAATATATGAAAATAGCCAAAATTGTTACCATTATTAAATTCCAGCATACTAGGCTCTACAATCAAAACCATAAGGCACGTATTGGGAAATGGATTTCATACAATGACTGGGCTACTGGGTTACCGCCCACCACGGTGCATCTTTAGATAAAATAACACCGAGGTCGAACCTACCGACTCCTGCCAACATAGAACTGATCTACCCCGTACTGGATAGTACCGAATATGATCACCCCTTTTGTTAATGGGCCTCGAAGCATACAAATGAGAAATAATATCGACTCTAGATAGAGAAGATCATACCCTAATTGGAGCAACCCACCTAGCCGTGCTGCATCTCCCATATTTTAGTCATTTTTGGTTGATTTGTCTTGAGGCTACATTTTACTGTTTATATAGCACTTCCCACTTGGAATGCTAACACTGCCCTCCAAGCAACAATGCAATGCCAGCATTCATCCATACAAGTTGTTCAGGATATGAACAAACCAAAGGCACTACTTCTACTACATCCATTTTTGAATCATCCTCAAGATTAGTAGCAAGAAGCCCCTACACTTCAAAGATCTCTGTCTTCAATTCCATCATCTTCAAGATGTCTTCACTTCGAAATGCTTAAGTTGGATCGAAGTGGTTTTCTGATAATGTATATGATCCAGTCTCTTCAAAACAACTTTCGAAAGCTTTCGGTAAACTCAACCCCAGTTCCTTAGAAAATAAATCGTCAAAGATAAGAGCGGAGATCACCTCCTAACCGTTAGTGGATGGATTTCCTTACCATATGTTCTAGGAGAACGAAACGAGATTTATATGCACAGTATAGCATCATCGGAGATGACTATGCCATATAACCCACATATTTCTCCTAGATATTTCCAAAGTTACGTTTTGGGTCCATATTTGATAGTCGATTATTTAACCATCCACAAACACACATCCAAATCAGGGATTTAATTCCATAGGTGTGACGACCCGACTTTCTACGCCCAGAAAGTCGTATCGTTTTGAAGAAAAGAAAGAGGTGAGAAAGTAGAAAAGATAGAGAAGAAGAAGAAACAACATCAGAATCTCAACAGCGGAACGAATAAAATATAATATATCACATAAATATCCAAAATATCATATACATCAGAGTACGCAGATAATACAACACATACTAGACAGTTATAAACACCTGTCTAGTTAATACAACTCACACATCACAGAGATACAACACAGCGGAATATACAAATAAACACTGACACGGCGGAACCAATATATATATCTACACGCTGAAGCCTCCTGCTCCATTGCTCCTCCAGAATTCGTCAAAGCTAACCTGAATCCCTTGACTACCCGTAAAAATTTGGGTACCCGAGAGTTTATGAAAAACAGGAATAAACTTCGGGTCAGACATGGGTCTGGTATGAGTAACAGGTTAAAGTTGTTTAACTTTGAAAATCATTTTAAAACAAAAGGTATCACATAAGACTTCCCACAAATAAATATGGAAAAGTTTTTACCTTACGCTAACCAAAACATTTGATAGGAAATCCAGTGATATTATAATAGTGTCTAGGGTTTTCAAGTAAATAGAAAATAGCTGAAATTGTTACATCTATTAAATTCCAGCATACTAGCCACAAAGTGGGTAATACAATCAAAACCGTAGGGTCTCGTAGGGAAAATGGGTTTCCAACAATGGCAGGGCTACTGGGGTACCGCCCGTCACAGTACCTGGCCTAGATCAGAGTACCGAGGAGTACGCCCGCTCCCCTGCAACACAAGGCCGGAACCATCCCTTACTGGACAGTCCCGAACGAAACAACCCCAGGCAGTTGTGGCCACAAACTGCCCACACAATCGAAATATAAAGGGACATCTAGACAGGGGTATATCTCGCTCTCAAGTGGGTGCTACCCACGAAGCCTTGCTGCACCTCCCCTGTTTTAGCCATTCCCGGTTGATGAGGCTTGAGGTCACGATTACCTTATCAGAACTCATCACTTAGAATGC
The DNA here is from genome assembly GCA_030737815.1 of Allium fistulosum. NCBI lineage: Eukaryota > Viridiplantae > Streptophyta > Magnoliopsida > Asparagales > Amaryllidaceae > Allium > Allium fistulosum. The sequence goes on from CM060904.1 coordinate 825,592,954, forward strand.
TCATCGTCCGCCTGACGATGTGCTGAAAGCATTCAATCCATACAAGTTCGTTCCGGGTTCGAACGAAACCGAAGGCATTATCTCGTTACACTCATTTTGGAATCACCCTCAGAGTTAACGACAATAACCCTTGCACTCTGAATCACCATCTCGAATCTATAAGTACTATCTCCGTCAAACTCATTACGGAATCACCCACAGAGTTATACTGACGAATAGTTCTTATACCTCGAGTCTTCACTTGCTCCATTTGAACTTCACGACCTAACGTTATTTTGGATCGATGTGGTTTTCGGGTCTCCAGACCTGGAATCCCGGTATACGGAAACCCGATCCCGGTCTCATCGAAATCCAAAACGTGTCTTTTAAGGCCAAGTTGTTTTAAAGTTAAAACAATTCAATTCAATTATCTATATCAACACAGATAGATAAATCACAATATACAATGGGATATCACAACATCATCATAAACAGATAATCCATATCATCTCAAACAAACATCCAAATCACAACAGATATCACTCGTCTCATATCTGAGATCACAATCAATCAATCAATGAGATATAAATATCATTCATAAGAAAGGATTTATCATTCACAATTATAATTAATTTAAAATGAATTAAATTAATTACTGCTTTCTCTGATTAATTTTAAAGTAAATTAAATTAATTACTATGTTTATAATCCTGCTTACAATCACTTTCTAATTACAATAAGTAATTAGTCTTTATTTAATTCCACAGATTAATTAATGTAAATCATTTATAGTAATTAATATTTTAATTACCTCATTTATAAATTGAATATAATTAACTACATTTATTCTTAATTAATTACATTTATTAATCATCTTATTATTAATTATTGCTTAATTAAACAATTCATAATTACATCATTAACTATATATATTAATGATCTCTAATTTATGTATAAATTAAACTGCTTCATTACTTTAAGAAAATTTAATCTTTAAATTAAACAATTATTAATCATCCTGGATTAATAACATCAGTAATTAACTCCCTTTAATTACTTATTAAATAAATTAATTATCTCATAATTAATTATCTTCATTTATTAAGCCCTCGATTAATTACAAAAGTAATTTCCCATATTACTTTATCTACACATCAACTTACATGAATCACATCCAGTGATTATCATCCAATACTTCTCTAAGTAATTTTGCTCCATTACTTACATCGAGTAATTTCACTCATCGGATTATCAAATGATTTATAAATTTGATTAAATTAAATAGATTCATTCATTTAATCATATCATCCAATTCAGTTCCAATAGATAATAACCCTTTAATTATTTTGTTAAATATTCATTTAACAGTTTCAATGAATTATCCATATTAATTCATCTAATTATTATCAAATTCATCGCATTTATAAATCAGTTTAAAATCCTTAGTTAATTGATTTTATTAACTAAATCAATTACTTGATTCCTTTCTTTTTGTAATTTCCTTTTTAATTACAACTTAATATGATTAAGTCATCCTCTAATTAATTTATTAATTACTTCTATATTTAATTTATTCCTATAGAAATTAATTTCTTAATTAATGACTTAATTAACATTCCATATTTTAAATTTCTTTCTACTTTTAAGATTTAAAGTGATTAATGATTTAAACATTAATCTAGTGTAAGTTCACTTTAATATTCCTTGAAATAAATGTACATAACATTTATTATTTAAATTAACATTTATATAAAGGAAGAGTTTTTAAATTTAAATTATTATGAAAATCAATTCCTTTAAAATATATTTTTTTAAACTTGCAAATTCCTTTCTTTTATTCAAAACTTTTATAAAAGAATTTCTCAATTCCGTTAACATTGTTTAAACAAAAACTACTCTTTTAAAACTGATTATTTAAACTAGATATGGTTTTAAACATTTAGAATTAAAATTAATTTAAAGTTTCAGTTTTGGGTTTTAACATTTCTTGAATCCATCCACCATTTGATTTTAAACTACTTTAAAAACTTGTTAAATTTTGGACAAGAATTTAAACCTGGACAATCAAATCTATTTAAAAAAAACTGGAAACATGCTCTGTCTCGTGATGAAACCAGCCCGCTTCGAGTTTTCCCGCCACATGCTTCGAGACGCGCACGCGCTTACTTGAGTTTTTTCCCGAGAAACCACTCCACGCAACATTAACAGTTTTGACCTGTAGCGTACGAAACTACTTCGAGTTTTTCACTCACCTGACTCGAGAAAATCGCTCTCGAACTCGAGCACAACCCGAGTATTCCAGACTTCACCTTCCAGGATTTTGACAGCCAACACCGTATATATGTGCACGTGCACAGAACTCTGATGAACTCCGGTTGACTTCGCCTCCTTCCACACATCGGCGATGAACTCCTCAAGCCTCGTGATCGCCCAGGAACCCCGAACGACGTCGAACTCGGAATATGGCCTACCAATCCAAACTGGAACGAAACTCGATCGACTGAGTTGATTCGTTCCGTCACCTACGATCACCAGAAATCACGAAATCCTGTCTGGAGCTTCCTCACACCCTCACGCAAAGTTTCCCCCTGGTCCGATCGAACTCGATGTCTTGAGGCATTCGAACGAGGTTAATTTACAGATATGGCAAAAACTAGGTTTACTGGGAAAAACTTATCGCCGTTGCCACCACGACGAGCTACATCGCCTCCGCCCATTTTTCCCTGCCCCTCCGTTCAATCCTCCACCATCACAAGAATTTCCAAACCTTCCAGTTTACGTGATCACTCGATATTCGACGAAAACATGTTTTTGTTCAACCCAAGACTACACCCTGAATACACTGTTAAAAATGATGATATTTATTTTAAAAATCATGTCTTTAGTTACTGATTCAGTTTATATACCTGGATCAATGAATTTAAAAGTTTGAATTTTTACAAACTTGAGCTTCCCTGTTCTACTTGTGTTTTCCAGAGCAAATTCAACTTTTTGATTTACTTAATTAAATTTCAACCTAAAGCCATGATTAAACAGATAGGTTCTGTTCTCAAACTAAATACAAATAAAATTAAATTAAGCAAGTTGATTTTTATTTAAGCCTGAGCTTCCAGATTTCCTTTCACAGAGGAGTTCCCAGAGTATAAACAGACAATATCAATACACATAAAGAATTGCATAAAAAAAATATCCCTACAACACACACATCTTTTTCAGATATAAGGATATAGTGAACTTACTTCAATATATTTTAAATTTTAAGTTACTCACCAAAGCTTGCAAAAGAACAGAGCCTGCCTTGAAACAGTGAAGGATTTGAAAAATGGAAAGCCTTGTTTTGATCTTCCATTCACCTTCCCTTATGTTGTTTTAGAATTGTTGTTTTAGTTTGCAAAAGAAATGGGTTTACTATATTTTCTTTTCTGGTTTGCAGTGTCAAACAAAATGAAATATGAAATAATGTAGGATGGTTTGTAAAAGGGTAGGTGTTTACTGGTTTAGGCAAATACAGGTAAGTATATTTCTTTTTCTTATTAATCAGAGATATTTTAGAAGATGGAGGCTGGGATACAAATTCGAATGGATTGTAGGCTGTTGAAAAAATGAAAGCATTAAATGGTATTGTACTTATGTCTCCCTTTAACTATTTTATATTCATGTCATAGATTTTTCTACTTTGCTTGTATCTTGTTTTACAAGCCAAAACATGTTGTATATTTACTTTAGCTTTTAAATTTTGTTGCCTGTACAAAATTTCTAAGTGTTGGTTTTACTTTTGTTATTCGCCTTGTTTTATTGCTTCAGCCTGCACACTTGTAATTTGTTATCTTGCCTAGCTTCGAATACTTTAGCTTGCCTGCATACTAACTTGTTCTTTGCATTTCTATCTATTTGCATATTATTTCTATACCTTGTTTTAACCTTAGCATTTCAAAACACTACAGGTATTTATTTGCCTACTACTTTACATAAGTTTTTATTTGGTTATGGTTATTATAGTTAAAATGTTAACTTGTATCTTTATATCTTATGTTCCTTTTTATACTTATGTTTTATAGATTTTTATTTTGTTCTTATGTTTATAGATTTTTCTTTCTATTTGTTAAGATCATACATTTGATTTATACTTAAGTTTAATATTTATAAAGCTTATTTTATTTTAAAACTTAAACAAAGATTCTACTTGAAACTTCAAACTATAGCTTCCCAATTATATATATATATATATATAACAATTCCTATTTAAAAATCTATTCACAAAATATTTATCAAATTAAAATAATTTACAAAGAAATTATCTCTATAAAAATAAATAAACTCATTATCAAAAATAAAATGATTTTATAAAAGATATTATCACTATATAAATAAATTACTCATATTATATCAATTCTATATTTAAAAAGACAAACACCCTTGTTAAATTTTAAATTTAAGTAAAGATCAATTTTAAACAAATTTAACTTATCCTGTATATATTTAAAAGTCAACTGATTATTTATTTAATAGCTTTTAGAAAGATATATATATTAAATCAGACCAAAATTTCCAAAAGTATTAAAATAAGAAAATATATCTTCGTTTATTAAAAATTAAAACAGATCTTATCGGTTTACAGTATATACAAATTTATATATATATATATTATAAACAGAAAACAATTTATTAGCTTTTCAAATATAAATTATCAGTTAAACATTTATTCAGAAGAAAATTGTTAAATCAAATTCAAATTTTATTAACAGTTATTATCATATCAATTTAATTTTACCGCAGATTATTAAATTGATATTGTCAAAATTTCCGGGATGTCACATTCCTCCCCCCTTAAAAGAATTTCGTCCCCGAAATTTAAACAAAGGTAATTTAATAATCTATTTAAAGTTTTAATTTTAAAATACAAACATACATCCATCATATGCTAACAATCATAGCATCCAATCAACCAAATCTATCTATTCCTATAAATTCTGGTTAGAATTCTCTCGAGTTTCCCCGATTATAAATACCGGGTTACTCGCTCTATAGAATCCATACCATCAATATTACTAAACTACAGAGCTCCTACTCATCTAGATCTACAAACAAGACAGGATATCAGACCGTAGACCAGTCTGACTCAACAACCAAAACTCCCGAACTGCAGGTTCTATAGCCAGAGACAGATCTCACATGTACACTCTCAAAGATACGTGAAATACAACGAATCCCAATCGTCCCAACTGACCATTCAAATCTGAAGACTCATCACTTATCCTCAGAAGAACAATAGAAAAGATCCAAAATATCTCAGAGTTGGCTTTCCACCTCTTACCCAACTTAGAGCTCCTGAATCAGAGAAAACTTCAACAACAACGAAGTCTTTAACTTCGAATTCCAAATTTCTCCGTCGCCTATCCACAAAATTCTTCGGACGATCCTGGGTCTCCTACATCTTTACTGATCAACTCAACTCTGCTGATGTCCTTCAGAAACAAACTGGACTCAAAACAATCCAACAAAACGATCTTTTCCAAGATCAATCAAAACTCAAAACACAAACTCTACTCCACAATCAGAAGATAGATCTCACATCTCTCATCCGGAAGAGATAAAACAGATGTACTCCAACTGGTCTCAGATCCTGAAAAATTTGCTGTAAAAATTCTCTAATCCAAACACTGCAACTTCAATTTGCTTCCACTCTAAAACTGCTGCCACCATGCTTTCACTGCGCTACTCTGATATAGGTAGATAAAATACTGATGATGTCCATGAACACAAACTGTTCACTGATACCAATTGTGACGGACCTAGGCTTTGCAACCATCAGCCAGCAATCACAACTGGTATGCTTCCCAACTATTCGGAAATATGGTTCAACAGATCCAAAATAAAACTCAGAAGTTTCTCCCAAACTGAGCTGCTTCACCAACTCAAAAAAATCATTCTACTACTACTATCGGTATCACTTCTGAAATACAGTCAATACCAACTCCAAACTCCAGATGCTGACCAAATTCAGACTTCCAGAAGACACCCAGCAAAAGAAGAATCTCTAAAACACAAGAGAACACTCAAACCATCGCAAGTCGCTTTTGAGATCCATCCAGCTTAATTTCAGAGAAAAACTGCTCTCTCGCCACAAATCAGCACAGCATACACTTCTATAGTCGATCCATCGAAGAAAATGGATTCACTCTTCTGCTTCTGAAATCTACTGCTATGCTAGAAAACTTCATTGCCAACACACTGAACACCCTGAGTCACCCTGCTGACCCAAATGCCCACAAACCAACAGAAATATCCTGCTGAACACAGCCTTAACATGGAATCAGACACACTTCTTTATCTCGTTCCAAAGAAATATCTTCGGAAACGTCCCAAGTCATTGCGTCTCATCACATAGCTACTATATCCTGAAATATCAAGGTACCATCACTAACTTCTATCAATCCGATAGATCCAAACTCTAGTTCATCCAACTTACACTTCAAATATAAACTCCAAACTTTATCAGATATCCTTCCAAGATCGATGAAAAACTTCATCACAACAAAACTAATTCGAGACGGTATTAGGTCTATAGTCTCGACAGATACACAAACCCCAACCAATAGTAGTTGTGTCACACCCCACTACTCTATCTACCTTTATATCTTATATTGGAAGACCCGAACAGGTAATCCAACCGATAGGTAGAAATAAATAAATATATATATAGATAAAAATTACAAGTACGCTCTCTCAGGATAGACACCACTCCAAAGCCTAGGTATTCACTCAACCTAACGCTCTGATACCAAGTGTGACGACCCGACTTTCTACGCCCAGAAAGTCGTATCGTTTTGAAGAAAAGAAAGAGGTGAGAAAGTAGAAAAGATAGAGAAGAAGAAGAAACAACATCAGAATCTCAACAGCGGAACGAATAAAATATAATATATCACATAAATATCCAAAATATCATATACATCAGAGTACGCAGATAATACAACACATACTAGACAGTTATAAACACCTGTCTAGTTAATACAACTCACACATCACAGAGATACAACACAGCGGAATATACAAATAAACACTGACACGGCGGAACCAATATATATATCTACACGCTGAAGCCTCCTGCTCCATTGCTCCTCCAGAATTCGTCAAAGCTAACCTGAATCCCTTGACTACCCGTAAAAATTTGGGTACCCGAGAGTTTATGAAAAACAGGAATAAACTTCGAGTCAGACATGGGTCTGGTATGAGTAACAGGTTAAAGTTGTTTAACTTTGAAAATCATTTTAAAACAAAAGGTATCACATAAGACTTCCCACAAATAAATATGGAAAAGTTTTTACCTTACGCTAACCAAAACATTTGATAGGAAATCCAGTGATATTATAATATTGTCTAGGGTTTTCAAGTAAATAGAAAATAGCTGAAATTGTTACATCTATTAAATTCCAGCATACTAGCCACAAAGTGGGTAATACAATCAAAACCGTAGGGTCTCGTAGGGAAAATGGGTTTCCAACAATGGCAGGGCTACTGGGGTACCGCCCGTCACAGTACCTGGCCTAGATCAGAGTACCGAGGAGTACGCCCGCTCCCCTGCAACACAAGGCCGGAACCATCCCTTACTGGACAGTCCCGAACGAAACAACCCCAGGCAGTTGTGGCCACAAACTGCCCACACAATCGAAATATAAAGGGACATCTAGACAGGGGTATATCTCGCTCTCAAGTGGGTGCTACCCACGAAGCCTTGCTGCACCTCCCCTGTTTTAGCCATTCCCGGTTGATGAGGCTTGAGGTCACGATTACCTTATCAGAACTCATCACTTAGAATGCTCATCGTCCGCCTGACGATGTGCTGAAAGCATTCAATCCATACAAGTTCGTTCCGGGTTCGAACGAAACCGAAGGCATTATCTCGTTACACTCATTTTGGAATCACCCTCAGAGTTAACGACAATAACCCTTGCACTCTGAATCACCATCTCGAATCTATAAGTACTATCTCCGTCAAACTCATTACGGAATCACCCACAGAGTTATACTGACGAATAGTTCTTATACCTCGAGTCTTCACTTGCTCCATTTGAACTTCACGACCTAACGTTATTTTGGATCGATGTGGTTTTCGGGTCTCCAGACCTGGAATCCCGGTATACGGAAACCCGATCCCGGTCTCATCGAAATCCAAAACGTGTCTTTTAAGGCCAAGTTGTTTTAAAGTTAAAACAATTCAATTCAATTATCTATATCAACACAGATAGATAAATCACAATATACAATGGGATATCACAACATCATCATAAACAGATAATCCATATCATCTCAAACAAACATCCAAATCACAACAGATATCACTCGTCTCATATCTGAGATCACAATCAATCAATCAATGAGATATAAATATCATTCATAAGAAAGGATTTATCATTCACAATTATAATTAATTTAAAATGAATTAAATTAATTACTGCTTTCTCTGATTAATTTTAAAGTAAATTAAATTAATTACTATGTTTATAATCCTGCTTACAATCACTTTCTAATTACAATAAGTAATTAGTCTTTATTTAATTCCACAGATTAATTAATGTAAATCATTTATAGTAATTAATATTTTAATTACCTCATTTATAAATTGAATATAATTAACTACATTTATTCTTAATTAATTACATTTATTAATCATCTTATTATTAATTATTGCTTAATTAAACAATTCATAATTACATCATTAACTATATATATTAATGATCTCTAATTTATGTATAAATTAAACTGCTTCATTACTTTAAGAAAATTTAATCTTTAAATTAAACAATTATTAATCATCCTGGATTAATAACATCAGTAATTAACTCCCTTTAATTACTTATTAAATAAATTAATTATCTCATAATTAATTATCTTCATTTATTAAGCCCTCGATTAATTACAAAAGTAATTTCCCATATTACTTTATCTACACATCAACTTACATGAATCACATCCAGTGATTATCATCCAATACTTCTCTAAGTAATTTTGCTCCATTACTTACATCGAGTAATTTCACTCATCGGATTATCAAATGATTTATAAATTTGATTAAATTAAATAGATTCATTCATTTAATCATATCATCCAATTCAGTTCCAATAGATAATAACCCTTTAATTATTTTGTTAAATATTCATTTAACAGTTTCAATGAATTATCCATATTAATTCATCTAATTATTATCAAATTCATCGCATTTATAAATCAGTTTAAAATCCTTAGTTAATTGATTTTATTAACTAAATCAATTACTTGATTCCTTTCTTTTTGTAATTTCCTTTTTAATTACAACTTAATATGATTAAGTCATCCTCTAATTAATTTATTAATTACTTCTATATTTAATTTATTCCTATAGAAATTAATTTCTTAATTAATGACTTAATTAACATTCCATATTTTAAATTTCTTTCTACTTTTAAGATTTAAAGTGATTAATGATTTAAACATTAATCTAGTGTAAGTTCACTTTAATATTCCTTGAAATAAATGTACATAACATTTATTATTTAAATTAACATTTATATAAAGGAAGAGTTTTTAAATTTAAATTATTATGAAAATCAATTCCTTTAAAATATATTTTTTTAAACTTGCAAATTCCTTTCTTTTATTCAAAACTTTTATAAAAGAATTTCTCAATTCCGTTAACATTGTTTAAACAAAAACTACTCTTTTAAAACTGATTATTTAAACTAGATATGGTTTTAAACATTTAGAATTAAAATTAATTTAAAGTTTCAGTTTTGGGTTTTAACATTTCTTGAATCCATCCACCATTTGATTTTAAACTACTTTAAAAACTTGTTAAATTTTGGACAAGAATTTAAACCTGGACAATCAAATCTATTTAAAAAAAACTGGAAACATGCTCTGTCTCGTGATGAAACCAGCCCGCTTCGAGTTTTCCCGCCGCATGCTTCGAGACGCGCACGCGCTTACTTGAGTTTTTTCCCGAGAAACCACTCCACGCAACATTAACAGTTTTGACCTGTAGCGTACGAAACTACTTCGAGTTTTTCACTCACCTGACTCGAGAAAATCGCTCTCGAACTCGAGCACAACCCGAGTATTCCAGACTTCACCTTCCAGGATTTTGACAGCCAACACCGTATATATGTGCACGTGCACAGAACTCTGATGAACTCCGGTTGACTTCGCCTCCTTCCACACATCGGCGATGAACTCCTCAAGCCTCGTGATCGCCCAGGAACCCCGAACGACGTCGAACTCGGAATATGGCCTACCAATCCAAACTGGAACGAAACTCGATCGACTGAGTTGATTCGTTCCGTCACCTACGATCACCAGAAATCACGAAATCCTGTCTGGAGCTTCCTCACACCCTCACGCAAAGTTTCCCCCTGGTCCGATCGAACTCGATGTCTTGAGGCATTCGAACGAGGTTAATTTACAGATATGGCAAAAACTAGGTTTACTGGGAAAAACTTATCGCTGTTGCCACCACGACGAGCTACATCGCCTCCGCCCATTTTTCCCTGCCCCTCCGTTCAATCCTCCACCATCACAAGAATTTCCAAACCTTCCAGTTTACGTGATCACTCGATATTCGACGAAAACATGTTTTTGTTCAACCCAAGACTACACCCTGAATACACTGTTAAAAATGATGATATTTATTTTAAAAATCATGTCTTTAGTTACTGATTCAGTTTATATACCTGGATCAATGAATTTAAAAGTTTGAATTTTTACAAACTTGAGCTTCCCTGTTCTACTTGTGTTTTCCAGAGCAAATTCAACTTTTTGATTTACTTAATTAAATTTCAACCTAAAGCCATGATTAAACAGATAGGTTCTGTTCTCAAACTAAATACAAATAAAATTAAATTAAGCAAGTTGATTTTTATTTAAGCCTGAGCTTCCAGATTTCCTTTCACAGAGGAGTTCCCAGAGTATAAACAGACAATATCAATACACATAAAGAATTGCATAAAAAAAATATCCCTACAACACACACATCTTTTTCAGATATAAGGATATAGTGAACTTACTTCAATATATTTTAAATTTTAAGTTACTCACCAAAGCTTGCAAAAGAACAGAGCCTGCCTTGAAACAGTGAAGGATTTGAAAAATGGAAAGCCTTGTTTTGATCTTCCATTCACCTTCCCTTATGTTGTTTTAGAATTGTTGTTTTAGTTTGCAAAAGAAATGGGTTTACTATATTTTCTTTTCTGGTTTGCAGTGTCAAACAAAATGAAATATGAAATAATGTAGGATGGTTTGTAAAAGGGTAGGTGTTTACTGGTTTAGGCAAATACAGGTAAGTATATTTCTTTTTCTTATTAATTAGAGATATTTTAGAAGATGGAGGCTGGGATACAAATTCGAATGGATTGTAGGCTGTTGAAAAAATGAAAGCATTAAATGGTATTGTACTTATGTCTCCCTTTAACTATTTTATATTCATGTCATAGATTTTTCTACTTTGCTTGTATCTTGTTTTACAAGCCAAAACATGTTGTATATTTACTTTAGCTTTTAAATTTTGTTGCCTGTACAAAATTTCTAAGTGTTGGTTTTACTTTTGTTATTCGCCTTGTTTTATTGCTTCAGCCTGCACACTTGTAATTTGTTATCTTGCCTAGCTTCGAATACTTTAGCTTGCCTGCATACTAACTTGTTCTTTGCATTTCTATCTATTTGCATATTATTTCTATACCTTGTTTTAACCTTAGCATTTCAAAACACTACAGGTATTTATTTGCCTACTACTTTACATAAGTTTTTATTTGGTTATGGTTATTATAGTTAAAATGTTAACTTGTATCTTTATATCTTATGTTCCTTTTTATACTTATGTTTTATAGATTTTTATTTTGTTCTTATGTTTATAGATTTTTCTTTCTATTTGTTAAGATCATACATTTGATTTATACTTAAGTTTAATATTTATAAAGCTTATTTTATTTTAAAACTTAAACAAAGATTCTACTTGAAACTTCAAACTATAGCTTCCCAATTATATATATATATATATATAACAATTCCTATTTAAAAATCTATTCACAAAATATTTATCAAATTAAAATAATTTACAAAGAAATTATCTCTATAAAAATAAATAAACTCATTATCAAAAATAAAATGATTTTATAAAAGATATTATCACTATATAAATAAATTACTCATATTATATCAATTCTATATTTAAAAAGACAAACACCCTTGTTAAATTTTAAATTTAAGTAAAGATCAATTTTAAACAAATTTAACTTATCCTGTATATATTTAAAAGTCAACTGATTATTTATTTAATAGCTTTTAGAAAGATATATATATTAAATCAGACCAAAATTTCCAAAAGTATTAAAATAAGAAAATATATCTTCGTTTATTAAAAATTAAAACAGATCTTATCGGTTTACAGTATATACAAATTTATATATATATATATTATAAACAGAAAACAATTTATTAGCTTTTCAAATATAAATTATCAGTTAAACATTTATTCAGAAGAAAATTGTTAAATCAAATTCAAATTTTATTAACAGTTATTATCATATCAATTTAATTTTACCGCAGATTATTAAATTGATATTGTCAAAATTTCCGGGATGTCACAATAGGAAAAACAACATTAGTTAAGCACATAAGCAACCACTAACCTCTTTAATTAATCATTTCATTAATTAAAATCACTTGGTAAATTACTTGCATAAAAATACTTTTCCAAAGATATACCCACAGATCCTTATATTTTCAATACTTGGAAAATATCTATATACTTATCTTAACTGTATAAGTGTATTCACAAACCTGAGGAAGATTTTCTTTTTATACAATTCAAAAACCATTTATAAACTCCTTTATAAATTTCTACATGCCATTTATAGACCATTTTATAAATATCTGAAACCATTGTTAAAGCATTTATAACCCTTTCATAAATCCATAAAAACTATTTATAAAAATTCTTTTATAAATCTATAAACCCATTTCCAAGGTTCTTTTATAAATATCTAAAATCATTTATAAAACTCTTTTTATCTTGTAAATAATCTCCCTTTAAGTCTCCAAATCATTCTATAAAACTCCTCTTATAAAGCCCAAATTTATTTATAAAACTCTTATTTATTAATCTCGAATACATTTATAAATGAATTCTAATCATTTACTTTAAAACACTATTATATAGTAATAAACATTATAAATAAATAATAATTATTATCTTCAAAACGTCTTAAAAATATAATTAATAATTTCAAAGACATTATTAATAAAACACTAATAATTAATCTTCAACATTATTATAAATAATAATAATTAGTTTCCAAACATTATTAACAAATCATTATTATTAATTCAAACCATATTAATTATTTAAAATAATCAACTTTTCAAGATATTAAAATATTGATAAATAATTTTAAAAAATATTAAATATAAATATTTAAAGGACAAAAATTTGTATATTTTTAGCCTCAAGGACACGACCTCAATATTTTAATCACAAGGACAAACATTTTTCTAAAAATTATTCATAAGGATAAACATTCTTCCAAAATTGTTCATAAGGATAAACATTCTTTCAAAACTTCTACCGAACTAAAAAACTGATACCTAAAAACTGCTACCGATAACTACAAACTGATAACTAAAAACTGATATCAATAACTAAAAACTGATACCTAAAGAAATTATCCTTCAGGCTTAAATACTGAAGGTCTATCCTTGAGGCTAAAATGTTGAGAAATTTTGTCCTTGGCAATAATTTCCTGGATATTAAAATATTGATAAATAATTTTAAAAAATAATAAATACAAATAAATAACTTTAAAATGATATTAAATATAAATAAGTAATCTTAAAACAAAATTAAATATAAATAAATAATTTTATAAACATTTCTATGACTTAGAAAAGACAGATAATAATTTTGGAGTAAAATAGAAGTTAAATTCTTTTAAAACAAAATATTTTCGAAACCCAATTTTAGATTTAAAATCATTTCCTGTCTCAAAAAAAAATTCCAACCCAATTGCAATTCATAGCATTTCAAATATCTAATTTGAGACCAATAGCTACCAAATGCTTAAACAGTACTGATATTGATTTTCTATCACTACAGGATTTAAGTTGAACATGTAACAATGTCATAATCAATAGAGCCAACAATCAGGTTTAATATCCAATAATTCATATGACGGGAATATTATTGAAATCAAAATCAACAATGGCGAGGAATCCATTTGGATCCCTCCAACCTGTCCCCCTTCATCACAAACAGTATATAATAATATAAATATATAATATGGGCCATCCGCTACTAGGCGGATATATATAAAAGGTCATCCGCTTCAGGGGCAGGAATAAATCCAAACCAACTGATAAAACTGTAAATCATTCAAATATACAATCAATTATTTTTTCATCAACTATGGTTAACCAAAAAGGAGAGTTTAACTCACCGAAATTCCAGTTATCGCCGAAGCGTTCCAAGTTGAAACTAAAATCGAACGACGTCCGATTTTAGCCCAAATTTCAACATGCTCCAAATTCGTCCAAACCATTTCCATCGTGAAGTCTTTGTTGCAACGAGCGCAATGCAAAAATCCACGTCTCAATTGGACCTCGTATGAGATTGTTATACATTATATGAGTTGTCGAGTTTTATTTTAGTTAAAAAATACACTAATTATATTAATCAACCTTTAATTTCATTATCTAATCCTTCTCCTTATTGTATATCTTCCTGCTTCTTCTCCTGCTCCTCCATTCCATGCCCGACCCTTTCACCTTACAAATCTCCCTCTCCAGTTGACGAACAACCATGCTAACACCAACCACGGCTTCACCGACAAAATCTCTACCTCCCTGCCCATGCACATCGCCTCTGACCCCCCTATAAAAAAAGCAACCAATCCTCCCCAGCCCGTCTGTACAACCCACCATGGCCCGGCTAAGGTGACTGCACCCTCTCAGATTCCACTCCAAGGTGTGGTTTGGCCCCCTCTACCCAATTTCAACCTTCATTTACCCAAACTCCAACTTCGTTTATCAAGAAATCAAACCCTAATTCTAATATCACCTAAAAAAAGCTCACTGCTAAATTGTTGATCTCACAATGAGCATCGCATACACCCAGACAACCATCAACTTGAAGATCTCAACCACCCAAACCTAAAGAGACTTGCTTTCTAATTTATTCATTTTATTTGAATTTTTAAAGTGGATCGATCTACATTTTTTTATTTTGCTTACTTACTGACTATATTAAGGTTAATGGAACGGTAAAGCCGTAGTGAAAGTGAATGAGGATTTCAAATTAAATGGGTTAAGTGTTTGGTAATATATAATGTGTATTTATCGGCATCTCGCCGCATAGTTTTCCATTCTGCGTATGGACTTGATTCGACCAAACAAAAATACGATCATGCTTCGTCGCGATTCCAAAACAATAATAATATATAAAGGTTATTTGATTCTAAAAAATCACAAAAATGCTGCTATTTGATTATAAAATGTCTAACAGATAATTTACATATTTTCCAAATTAAAAATTATGGAAAAACCAAATAAA
Organism: Allium fistulosum; assembly: GCA_030737815.1. Lineage (NCBI taxonomy): Eukaryota > Viridiplantae > Streptophyta > Magnoliopsida > Asparagales > Amaryllidaceae > Allium > Allium fistulosum. Next base: position 825,608,504 of record CM060904.1, read on the forward strand.
TTAAATTAAAAATACATCAATAGAAATTGAGTCATAAAAATAATAATTTAATTTTGATTATTTGTTTGAACTATTATTGCTGCAATTGAATTTACAAATGAAAACACCATTATTATTAATTCATTTCAAATCATTTAAATAGACTATTAAATCCTTCAAATTAATATTCAATTTTAAAAACTTGATTTTTAAAACAATATTTAAATATTTATTCACCATTCAAAATTTTTAAACAGTCTTTGTATTGGAATACGAGATATTAACTTTAATTTAATCACTATATTTGGAAATTTGAGTTATTTAACTTCTTAAACCAAAATTATAATATTTAAACCAATTAAATATTTCAAAATCAACTGATCAAATTCCCGGGTCGTTCCATCCTTCCCCCCTTAAAAGAATTTCATCCTCGAAATTGTTAAGGTAAGAAAAATATCTCCCGTATACTTTCGGAATCAATTAGTTGAACTGGACTGTTAATTTTCCAAGTCTTAAATTTACGGAAAATTTCTGCATTGTCTCCTTTGCGCGGCTATATCGGAACAACTACAAATCATCACTATGGACCCAAACCAACCAAAAGAAAAAAAAGCCAAGTGGCTAGTCATAAAATCATCAAATCAAACAACAATACAAACATGTGCCTATTTGTCGGGCAACCAACTCTACTTGTGAAATAAAAAGCATCAAACTAGCTTTTGCTTATATATACCTACATTCTATTTACACAAAATATCCACACATATAGTTTGCATTTTCAATGTCAAACATATAATTCATTTAAGCCCATAGGATGTACATATACCATCCATACGCAAAACCAAATATGTTCGCTCGATCACACAGTTTCACTTTCAAACTAGTATCGTCCAATCGATTTCTTTAGTGCGGACTATGATCTGGTTCATTGATTAGATACCACCATTCTCCTTGCATATCCATATACTATGATAGAGAACTCCAGAATCAATCAAAAATCCGTATCAAATATTCACCGTCAAAAATCGAGTGAAAAATCCTTGTTCGGACCGATGTAAATTATCTCGAAATCATGTGCCTAAATCTGGATTAAACAACCATGCGAATAAAATGATCTACGTACAACCTATATATTTATGTTAGTTGGTTTCTAATTATACCCAATTCTTTTATTCACACTCATTTCCACTTCTAGTATATTTTCTTATGTTTTCCCAATACACTTAGCTCAATTTCTATATTCAGTTTAGAAGATCCGATTGTCCAAAATCATCGAAAATTTCATTTTATTTTCAATAAATGAAAATCTTCAAACATACATATGAAATAGAGACGTAAAATTAATTTATCCTAACGCATAGGCTACGTGTATTCATTTAACACTTAATTGAAATTTTTTGAAGCAAACACCCAGATTTATTTCAACTCTATTTGAAATAATATATATAATATATATCTTTCTTTATATATCAAACCATATTTTTGAGATTTAAATCAAAAGTTGTTTTACCAAAACAAATCCCCTATGCTAGCAATTCCTCTCTTGGAAACCCAAAATGAATGTTGATGATGTTGTAGTCATCATCGTAATTAATTTCCAGTGACCGAAGTGAGTTTAGTGCTTTTTGTCTCCTTTTAACAATTATTTGAAATATTTCTATTTAAAAATACTTCAAAATAATATTATTTTTATTTTTCCCAAAACCTTTGAAACACAATTTCGTAAATACCAGGATTTAAATTCTCAAATTCTCAGTTTAAATCCTTTTTATTTATAAACAATATTTATATAATTTCACTTTCTTATATAAAATCATTTCCCAAATGTTAATTTGTTAAGTTGTAACAAACAACCTTTTTCAAAAATCAAATTTTAGTCCAACATTATCTACCAACGCCTTGTAGTCAAATTGTGAAACTGAATTCACAAGGTGTTCATTTTAAATGTTCCCACAATTACTAATCTACCCAACCCATTCAGAAAAGGATAACCTGCTCCTAACCTAGCACAATAGTCAATGCCCATACACTGGCCAAGCACGATTACCCAATCAACAAACAATAGTCAATGCTCCTATTGGGTGAGCACGACTAATCAAACAATAAATGATAATAACTGAATATTATCATTTTCCTAACAACCAGCATACCATAAATAACTATATTTCTGAAAAATTATTCTTTTATATATAAAATATAACGTAGGTAAAATTATTTCATTTACCTAATTTCAAAACGATATTGTGTCAATTGGCCTTATTCAAATATTTAGGGATCCTTATCAATAACGTTAGCTACTCGTATTGACCAGAATCCATAAGCCATCAAACGGATAAATCAGTACAATGTAAAATATTTTTCTAATCAATAACAAATATGTGCTCATATATATACACTCAAACTCATTCTAGGATGCTATTAACCCTATCTCTAATGAGTAATGTAGGATCGATTTCACCCTAGAGGGGGGGTGAATAGGGTGATACTATTAATTATAAAAATTATTGTGGAAGTTTATATAAAATAATTGCAGCACTGATCACAGCATAATAATAGTAGCACAGATAATGGCAGAATATAAAAAGCAGAAAATAGAACACAGATTTACCCAGCTTCGGCAAAACTCTGCCTACGTGCTGCCCCCAAGGTTTCTACTAGAAATTAAGTAGTCAGACGCTTACACATGTAAACTCGCGACACCCGCTACCGACTAACCTAACTCTACGCTCAAAACCCTACCACAACTCAGCCACTGAGTTGCGAATTCTCGAACTACACCGCCATAGTTCGTCCCCTAGTCACACGACTAGACTTTACAATAGTTTTAAATGAAAATTAAAAACAATTTAAACAATAAAAATACAAAGCCCTTAAATATAAATAAAAGCCCAAAATAAATAAAACAAGGTCGGCCCCAAATTAAATAGGAAATCCCCTTTCTCTTTTCTTATTTCTTCGGCCTGCTTTCGTTTGTGATAAAGATTGGCTGGTTCTCTTCGTTCCTTCCTTTTAATAAACTAGGGCTTTGTTAATTTGAGGAAGCCAACTTCGTTGACTAATCGAGTGAATGTATTCGTGTTTCCAGCTTTGACGACCGACCTTTTCTTCGATTTGCATGAGGCTCCTTCTCGAGTTCACTTGAATTGGTACGTGATTTCCCTTTTTTCTTTTCTAGTTGATTTGCTTTGAACTCGATTGATTTCCAAGCCGATGATGGTTTTGGGTTTAAATAGGGTTTATTTCCCTAAATTTCGTTCGTATATTTTATACGAATTCGTCTGATAATTTTTAGCTCGGCCGTTCGATTTAAGTTGAATGTTGGTGATTAAACTTGACTTGTTCAATTCGTACGTGTTTCTTGATATATTTGAATTTGCTCCAATCTTCACTGCTATGAATTGTTCATTGTCCTTGCTTGATTACCACGACTTGTTTGATTCTGACTTGTACGTTTTCTTGGTCATCACGGTGTTGAATTTGCTGGACTTTGATATTGCATTCATATTGTTGCTCCATTGTATATCCACTTGAGTTTGGTTGCTTTGTTTGTTGGTTTTGTCTTTGAGCATTGTTGCAGTCTTCATGTTTTTACTGTTGCATACATGTTGACTTCATATATTTGTCACTCTGTTTCACTTGAATCTGTTATACTAGCTCGAATTTGTCTTTGAGTTACACTGCAGTTTTCACTCTTGTTTGCTGCCTGGTCGACATGTATATTGATGTCACCTCTGGCCTTGGTTATATTGAACTGGTACATGCTTTGTTATTGGCTTCATGTGTACTTAGTTGTTTCATTGAGCTAGCTCTGGTATTTATTTCTTGATGCAGTCTTGGTCGACACTGAATTTTGATGTTGTTGCCAGTTGCCATTTTAGTCGTTTTGACCATTTTATTGTACTTGTAATTTTGGACTGCACCTGTGTTGAATCCAACTTAAAGCTCGGGTTTGACCTTGTGCTCATGTCGTGACTTGAGTTGAACCCGGCTTTCGATTGGGTTTGACCTTGTGTTCACCTGTCCCTGTAATTTTATCAAGTGTACATTGGTGTGCACGGCCTTGTGGCATGTACAGTGATACACTATGCATGTCACAAGTTGTTCATGTATGAGGAATTCAAATTTAAATGATGACGAACAACCCAAATAACTGAGGCAAATAATATATTCAAAAATACACATTTTATTTTACACTGCAAAAATATTTTTTTTTCAATTTTACTGCGTTAGTGTTTATTTTGCAGATTGCTTAGATGCCGGATTCAATTTGGAATAGAGTTGAAGATAAATACGAGTGAATGAGTGAAATGTAGTGAGGTGCAAATGTAAATGGAAAATTATGATGTAATCAAAATTGTATTGTTATCAAAGATTGTATATATATAGTGAGAGCTCAAATTTGTACTATTCAAAATTGTAATAAAATATTTGTTTGAATAAAATATTTGTTTGAATTTAAATTCTGTGTTATTTATTTTATTCAGCAAATATTTATTTAATTATGTGAAAAATAAAATAGTACATCAACGAATACATTTAATTGAATATATATATATATATATATATGTTTATTATCATCAAACAAAAATCATATACTCGCATATTCAACAATCTCCCCCTTTTGATGATAACAAACATATATTTAAGACTTTGAATTTTATTAAATGTATTTGATTATTGATAGATTCTATTTGCTCCCCCTATTTGAATGCTCCCTCTTTACACAAAGCTCCCCCTTTATATATGCATAAAAATATGTAAATGAATAAATGAACCTAGATGCATATAGAAAATAAAATATTTGACTTTTATTTGCCAAAATCTTAACCTTTCTCTCCCCCTTTTGTTATCAGTAAAAGAGTAATAGTGTTATAAAAATAGAGATAAAGTGATAGACATTAATACAATATTAATACTCAATCGGGTATAAATATTAAATTTCAATATAAAATCAAACAAAAATCATAAATACTCTGTTAGGTGCATATTCCACTTTAGAATGATAGGAATGATGTCATCACATAAAACCTTATAGTTGTGTCTATTTGTGGTATATTTATATAAGGAATTTGATTATCTACTAACCATGCATAACCGTTAGGACTTTTAAATGAGATTAGTAGTATTCCCAATTTTTTTTTAAAAATAAATTCAAGTATCTTTAAACCACGCATAACCATGAGAACTTTTAAATGGGATTAGAATCAACTTGTCTATTTAATCAATCAATTTTGATATGTGTTCATACATGCATAACCGTGAGGACTTTTAAATGAGCATGGAAACACATAATCAAAAATTCCAAGTAATTCACCCATGCATAACCGTGAGGACTTTTAAATGAGAATGAATACTTTGGATGTTTTTTTGCTAAAAAATAAAATAAAATGAAAAACGAATATTTTCCTGTTTAAAATACCACATATTGACATACCATATTGGACTATGATGAGTGATGGTCGATAGAAATATAATAGAAATAAAAATGGTCATGGAATATTTACCAACAAAAAGTTTTTATAACTCTTGTTTAAATTTCAAAAGAAATTTTCTAATTATACTTTCTCAAGTTATAATATATGATTAATATCAACACTCATCACTTTTTCAATCACTATTTATCTTTTCGATAATCAGTAGGGAGTCAGATTAGTCAATGTAGTCATTTAAGATCAAATCCAAAAATAATTATAAAATCAAATTTTCTAAGATGACTAATCTGAAACAAGGTCAACAAAAATGATTTTCTTGAAGGGGTTTTATAAGATAAATGTCTGCTATTTGAAAATTAGTTGAAATGAAAAATATGCATATGTTTTCTTTGAAAAAATATGATGCAGCTAATGAATATCTCAAAAATAAATCACGTTCCACTAGTAATTTTTCTATCAACTAGATTACTAGTGTACTCTGCATCTGAATTTTCCTTTCACTCAAGATTATCATTAGTTGGATGTCGTAGACCAGACCATGAAGTGTGCAACAAAATATCTTAAAATCATTTTTAACACCTTTTAAATGAAATTGAATTAAAGCCATGCAAATCAACAAACAGTGACCATAATGTCAGATCAACAAATATATCCACGTGTATCATGAGTAATCATTAACCAATAAAGCATCATTATTAGTTCGAACAAATGAATATGAACTAATTCAAAGACTCTTATAGAGTTCTCGGCATAAAAGAATAATTGACCAACAAATTTGAAAAAGTCATAATCATTATCAACATTCATAACTGGCTGAATTTAATCAGATCATGGTACAGATTTTCACATTAAATATACCGTTACCTATTTTACCTTTACGATAATTTTTCGTTGTTGCTCATTGTGAATCTGTCACCTTTATACTAGGCTAAGGAACTTTGATTTGTCGCCCGTCGTGTTCCTGGAACAGCCAGAATCTAGATAACACTGTTGTTGTTCCTAAGCCTGCCACCACACCTACACGATAAAGAATTTTTGTGACCTATTTGTTTTTATAGGTCCATGGTTGTTAGCGGCAAATGATTTTGAAAAATATGTTTGTGGAGACCCAAAACTATTTATATTTGTTCCTTTTGGCACCCAAATTTGTTTTACTTTAAGGGATTTTATATTCGTGCCATTTGGAACCCAAATTGGAATGGTTTTCACTTGTTTGGGTCTATACCAACAAATATTGTGATTGTGTCCCAATTTTCCACAAATTGTGCACTTGAATTTGACTTGATTAAATTCGCTTCTAACAAGTTCAGTTTGCTTCTATCCAAGTCCTTGCCTATCTGCATTAACAGTTTGTTTTCCTAATAGCATATTTAATGATCTTTCTCCTTTGGAAAATTTTACTAAAGTTGTAGACAAATGTTGGACTTGTGTTTTGAGTGATTCGTTTTCATTTAATAATTGAGTGCACTTTTTAATAGAATTTTCTCTTTTAGTGTTTTCACTCTCTTTCAAAATCAGAATTTCATTTTCAAGTGATTTTATTTTAATTTCTGATTTTTTTAATCTCTTCTTCGAATGTTGGACACTTATCACACTTAGGGCTCTTAGTTTGATAGTTTTTAACCAATTGATTAAGCTATTTATTTGATTCTATCAAACTATCTCTTTGTGATTCAATTTTGGCATATTTTCCCTAAGTCTTTCAAAACAGCCATTTACTTCATGGAAATATATAAGTAATTCTGAGTGAGTAAGTTTTGTTACCTCGCTTGGCTCATCATCATCGCTATCAATTATATCACCTCGAAGGCACAGATCTGCTTTTTCACTCTCACTGCTAGTGCTTTTATAATCATCACTTTTAATCCACGTGGCTGTAAAATTTCTTCTTTTTGATTTCTTTTCTTGGCCCTGTCGATTTCGAGGACAATTGGGCTTGATATGACCGGGTTTGTTGCACTTGTGACAGATGATTTCCTGCTCTTTTGGGTTGTCTAGTGTTTTGACTATTCTGCTTTTCAATTTTTGATTTAGAGCTGGATTTCTATATTTGCGGTTCCACTTTTTGAATCTCTTTATTAGTAGTGCCAGCTCAGCTGCTCCGTCGTCATCATCATCACTGCTGCCTTTTGTCAATCCTGTTAAGCATGTTTCTGAGTCGATTATAGGGGATCTCTCACGGTTGTTGACTTTTGCACCATATATTGCATCAAAGGTATTCCAGATTTCCAGTGCATTTTCACAATGAGAGATAAAGTTAAAATTATCTTGATTAAGATGAGAATATAGTATATGCATAGCAAGAGCATTAATCGAAGTAATTTTCTCGTCTATTATATCACACCCATTTTCAATAATATCCCAACATTTAACATTAACAGATTTTAAATAAAATTCCATTTTTAATTTCCAATTCAAAAAATTCTGTTCCATCAAAAACAGGAGGAATAATATTGGACTGAACCTCAGTAAAAGCATTATTAAAAGAAGCCATTTTAAAAAATTCAAATTTGTAAAACAAATATTGGTTTTTGAAAAATCAAAATTTTAAAACAAAAATGGCTTTTGTTCCTAGCTCTGATACCACTTGTAGGATCGATTTCACCCTAGAGGGGGGGTGAATAGGGTGATACTATTAATTATAAAAATTATTGCGGAAGTTTATATAAAATAATTACAGCACTGATCACATAGAATAATAGCAGCACAGATAATGGCAGAATATAAAAAGCAGAAAATAGAACACACAGATTTACCCAGCTTCGGCAAAACCCTGCCTACGTGCTGCCCCTAAGGTTTCTACTAGAAATTAAGTAGTCAGACGCTTACACACGTAAACTCACGACACCCGCTACCGACTAACCTAACTCTACGCTCAAAACCCTACCACAACTCAGCCACTGAGTTGCGAATTCTCGAACTACACCACAGTAGTTCGTCCACTAGTCACACGACTAGACTTTAAAATAGTTTGAAATGAAAATTAAAAACAATTTAAACAATAAAAACACAAAGCCCTTAAATATAAATAAAAGCCCAAAATAAATAAAACAAGGCCGGCCCCAAATTAAATAGGAAATCCCCTTTCTCTTTTCTTATTTCTTCGGCCTGCTTTCGTTTGTGATAAAGATTGGCTGGTTCTCTTTGTTCCTTCCTTTTAATAAACTAGGGCTTTGTTAATTTGAGGAAGCCAACTTCGTTGATCAATCGATTGAATGTATTCGCGTTTCCAGCTTTGACGATCGACCTTTTCTTCGATTTGCACGAGGCTCCTTCTCGAGTTCACTTGAATTGGTACGTGATTTCCCTTTTTGCTTTTCTTGTTGATTTGCTTTGAACTCGATTGATTTCCAAGCCGATGATGATTATGGGTTTAAATAGGGTTTATTTCCCTAAATTTCGTTCGTATATTTTATACGAATTCGTCTGATAATTTTAAGCTCGACCGTGCGATTTAAGTTGAATGTTGGTGATTAAACTTGACTTGTTCAATTCGTACATGTTGCTTGATAAATCTGAATTTGCTCCGATCTTCACTGCTATGAATTGTTCATTGTCCTTGCTTGATTACCACAGCTTGTTTGATTCTGACTTGTACGTTATCTTGGTCATCACGGTGTTGAATTTGCTGGACTTTGAGATGAAAATTGACTTTGTTCATTCATGTTAATATCTGGCTTTGATTTGGATTTGTTCAAACTTGCCTTGGTTATTTTTCTTTGTGCTTGTTTACTTCGGTTATGGTGATAATATATTTTGTTTTCATCTTCGACTTGGTTTTTGACATCACCTGACTTCGGTCATATAATACTGTTATAATATTTGAATTTAGCACTGACTTGTTCAATTTGAAATTCTTGATGCAACTTTCAACCTGATGCTTGTGTACATGTTTACTGCATTTGCTTGCATATCCATCACTGCGCTGCATATTGATCACTGTCATTTGCTCTTGCTTTGTATATGAGATGTTGATCCACTTGCTGGTTTGAACTACTGTGTTCAATAACCTAGTCTGTGCAGTTATGTTTTTGCATTTAGTTGAGCTTCAAGTACATATTCATGTTATATGTCTTTATGTGGTCTTTTTGACACTGTCTGCATATATAGGTGTATGTATGTACTTATGAAGCTTTGGTTTGCATCGAGTAGATGTTTTGGAGCTTGTTGGTATTTTGGATTGCTCTGACCAGTTCATTGCATTCATATTGTTGCTCCATTGTATATCCACTTGAGTTTGGTTGCTTTGTTTGTTGGTTTGTGTCTTTGAGCATTGTTGCAGTCTTCATGTTTTTACTGTTGCATACATGTTGACTTCATATATTTGTCACTCTGTTTCACTTGAATCTGTTATACTAGCTCGAATTTGTCTTCGAGTTACACTGCAGTTTTCACTCTTGTTTGCTGCTTGGTCGACACGTATATTGATGTCACCTCTGGCCTTGGTTATATTGAACTGGTACATGCTTTGTTATTGGCTTCAGGTGTACTTAGTTGGTTCATTGAGCTAGCTCTGGTATTTATTTCTTGATGCAGTCTTGGTCGACACTGAATTTTGATGTTGTTGCCATTCATTTGTGTACTTGATTAACTTGTTGCCAGTTGCCATTTTAGTCGTTTTGACCATTTTATTGTACTTGTAATTTTGGACTACATCCGTGTTAAATCCAGCTTAAAGCTCGGGTTTGACCTTGTGCTCGTGTCGTGACTTGAGTTGAACCCGGCTTTCTATTGGGTTTGACCTTGTGCTCACCTGTCCCTGTAATTTTATCAAGTGTACATTGGTGTGCACGGCCTTGTGGCATGTACAGTGATACACTGTGCATGTCACAAGTTGTTCGTGTATGATGAATTCAAATTTAAATGATGACAAACAACCCAAATAATCGGGGCAAATAATATTTTCAAAAATACACATTTTATTTTACACTACAAAAATATATATTTTTCAATTTTACTGCGTTATTGTTTGTTTTGCAGATTGCTCAGATGCCGGATTCAATCTGGAATAGAGTTGAAGATAAATACGAGTGAATGAGTGAAACGTAGTGAGGTGCAAATGTAAATGGAAAATTGTGATGTAATCAAAATTGTATTGTTATCAAAGATTGTATATATATAGTGAGAGCTCAAATTTGTGCTATTCAAAATTGTAATAAAATATTTGTTTGAATAAAATATTTGTTTGAATTTAAATTCTATGTTATTTATTTTATTCAGTAAATATTTATTTAATTATGTGAAAAATAAAATAGTACATTAACAAATACATTTAATTTACTATATATATATGTTTATTATCATCAAACAAAAATCATATTCTCGCATATTCAACAAGTAATCCCTACCAAAGCTAAGGTTCTCGCTTAACCATGTGCTATGATACCAAAAATGTAACGTTCTAGGCTTTTCAACCATCAATAGTGGGTAAAACCCACAATGGCATTACACTAGTACCTCGAATCTGCTTTTACGGCTAGCCTCGCGACTGTAAGCACTTAGTAAACCAACCCATCAAGGCCTTATGCTACCTCTCTGGGATGTGTAGGGGTAAGAGTGTCTTGCTCGCCACCAAATAGAAAGCCGGAACCCCCTATCACGTTAATCCAACCAATGAAAACAGATCCGATCCAGGTCTCTTCGAAACAACTTTTGATAGTTTTAGGTAAACCCAACCCCAGTTCTTTAGGAAATAAACAGTCAAAAATAAGAGCGGAGATCACCTCCAAACAGTTAGTGGATGGATTTCCTTATCATTTGTCCTAGGAGAACGAAACGAGATTTATACGAAGAGTATAGCATCATCGGAGATGACTGTGCCATATAAATCAAGTGTTTTTCCAAGATATTTCCAAAGTTAGGTTTTGGGTCCATATTTGATAGTCGGTTATTTAACTGTCCACAAACACACATCCAAATCAGGGATTTAATTCCATAGGGAAAACAACATTAGTTAAGCACATAAGCAACCACTAACCTCTTTAATTAATCTTTTCATTAAATAAAATCACTTGGTAAATTACTTGCATAAAAATTCCTTTCCAAAGATATACCCACAGATCCTTATATTTTTAATACTTGGAAAATATCTATATACTTATCTTAACGGTATAAGTATATTCACAAAATTGAGAATGATTTCCCTTTTACACAATTCTAAAACCATTTATAAACTCCTTTATAATTTCTAAAAGCCATTTATAAATCATTTTATAAATATCTGAAACCATTTCTAAAAGCATTTATAACCCCTTCATAAATTCATAAAAACTATTTATAAAACTTCTTTTATAAATCTATAAACCCATTTCCAAGATTCTTTTATAAATATCTAAAATAATTTATAAAACTATTCTTATCTTGTAAATAATCTCCCTTTAAGTCTCTAAATTAGTCTATAAAAATCCTCTTATAAAACACAAATTTATTTATAAAACTCTTATTTATAAATCTCGAATACATTTACAAATGAATTCTAATCATTTACTTTAAAATACTATTATATAATAATAAACATTATACATAAATAATAATTATTATCTTCAAAATGTCTTAAAAAATATAATTAATAATTTCAAAGATATTATTAATAAAACACTAATAATTAATCTGCAACTATTATAAATAATAATAATTAATTTCCAAACATTGTCAATAAATCATTATTATTAATCTCAAACCACATTAATTATTTAAAATAATTTACTTTTCAAGATATTAAAATATTAATAAATAACTTTAAAAAAATATTAAATATAAATAAATAACTTTAAAACGATATTAAAATAAATAAATAATCTTAAAACAATATTAATTATAAATAAATAATTTTTAAAAACATTTCTAATGACTTAGAAAAGACAGATAATAAAGTTGGAGTAAAATAGAAATTAAATTCTTTTAAAACAAAATAAATCTGAAACACAATTTCAGATTTAAAATCATTTTCTATCTCAAAAACAAATTCTAACCCAATGGCAATTTATAGCATTTCAAATTTCTAATTTGAGACCAATAGCTACCAAACGCTTAACCAATACTGATATTGATTTTCTATCACTACAGGATTTAAGTTGAAAATATAACAATGTCATAATCAATAGAGCCAACAATCAGGTTTAATATCCAATAATTCATATGACGGGAATATTATTGAAATTAAAATCAACAATGGCGAGGAATCATGTTGGATCCCTTTAACTTTTCCCCCTGCATCACAAACAGTATAGAATCATATAACATGGGTCATCCGCTACTAGACGGGTATATATAAAAGTCATCCGCTCCAGGGGCGGGAATATATCCAAACCAACTGATAAAACAATAAATTTTCCAAACTTCCAATCAATAATTTTTTAGCAACTATATAATATACTAGTTAACCAAAAGGTGAGTTTAACTCACCGAAATTTCATTTATCGCCAAAGAGTTCCGGTTTAGAACTAAAATCGAACGACGTTCGATTTTAGCCCAAATTTCAACATGCTCCAAATTCATCCAAACCAGTTCCATCGTGAAGTCTTCATCACTACGAGCGCAATGCAAAAATCCGCTTCTCGGTTGGACCTCGTATGGGAGAGTTATACATTATATAAGTTAATGATTTTTATTTTAATTAATAAATACAGTAATTATATAAATTGCCTTTAATTTCATTATCTAATCCTTCTCCCTCTTTTATATCTTCCTGCTTCTTCTCCTGCTCCTTCATTCCATGGTCGACCCTTTTACCTTACAAAACTCCCTCTCCGGTCGATGAACCACCATGCCGACACCAACCACGGCTTCACCGACAAAATGTCCATCTCCCAGCCCGTGCACATCACCTCGACCCCCTATAAAGAAAAGAGACCAACCCTCCCCAGCCGTCTGTACAACCCACCGGGACCTACCTCAAGTGACCACAACCCCTCAAACTCCATGCCGAGGTGCGGTTGGCCCCCTCAACTTGATTTCAACCTCCATTTACCCGAACTCCAACTCCATTTATCAAGAAATCAAACCCTAATTCTAATATCACCTAAAAAAAGCTCACTGCCAAACTGTTGATCATCACAATGAGCATCGCACACACACAGGCAATCATCAACTTGAAGATCTCAGGCTCCCAAACCTAAAGAAACTTGTTTTCTAGTTTATTCATTTGTATTTTAATTTTTGTGAATTTTTAAAGTAGATGGATCTACATTTTTTTCCTTTTTCTTGCTTACCGACAATGTTAAGGTTGATAGAAGGGTAAAGCCGTAATGAGAGAGAATGAGGATTGCAAATGAAATGAATATATAATGTGTATTTATCGGCATCTCGCCACATAGTTTGTCGTTTTGCATATGGACTCAGATCGACCAAACAAACATACGGTTGCGCTTAGAACAACGTCGCAATTTCAAAACAATAATAATACAGACTGGTTATTTGATTCTGAAAAATCACAAATTGCTTCTATTTGACGATAAAACGTCAAATGGATAACATAAATATTTTCCAAATTAAAAATTATGTAAAAATCAAATAAATTAAATTCGAAATATGTCAATAGAAATCAAGTCATAAAAACAATAATTTAATTTGCAATTATTTATTCGAATTTGTTGCAACTGAATTTACAAATGAAAACACTCTTATTATTAATTCATTTAAAAGGTTTTAAATAGACTATTAAATTCATTAAATTAATATTCAATTCTAAAACCTTGATTTTTAAAACACTATTCAAATATGTATTCACCATTCATAATTTTTAAACAATCTCTGTGTTTGAATTTGGGACATTAACTTTAATTTAACCACTATATTTGGAAATTTGAGTTATTTAACTTCTTAAACCAAAATTATAATGTTTAAATCAACTAAATATTTCCAAATCAAATGACAAAATTCTCGAGTTGTTACAGTATAAAGATGTTAATATCAAGAGTAGTAACTAGATGCTGATAAAAAGTTTCAAGAGTTCAAGAATGAATACTCATGAGTATTTAAGAGTTCAAGATTTCAAGATATTCCAAATTAGTTATAGAGTCATAGAATTTAAGTTAAAACCTTGATAACACTTTCCTAATCTCTCTCACCTTCTCTAATTTTGTTTTAAATTGTTTTTCAAATATTCTGGTTTTAAAATAATCTTTCCAAAATGATTTTCTATCTTTTACTTATAAAGTTATCATTTTAATGTTTTTTAATTATATATATATATATTGAATTTTAGTTTATACTTTAATAAGTTATAATTTTATTTATTTTTATATATATTATTAAATATTTTTATTAAATCTTTCAAAATTATTTTATAAAGTTTATTTAGTTATATTTCGATTAAAATGAGTATAAACTATATTTAAATAATTCTACAAAGTATCAAATTATTTTACAAAGCAACAGAAAGTGTTTTTCAAAATACAAAGGGATATGTCGACATATCCTATCCATGTATATTGACATAGTGGCCGTAAAATTCAAAATTCATATTTGAATGGAAATGTCTTTTCATCGTATCTCTTCGCGAATGGGCATGACCATTTTTTCCCTGTATATACCAGACTTCCAAACAAATTTTCTTTAAATACTTTCTTATATTTCTCTCCTCTTTTCACTCTCTTGATTTCTAAACAAATTTTACCAAAACTCTACCAAAATTCAACCAAAATCAAATTCAACTATTAGTAATTTGATTCTCCTTCATCTACTAACTGGTTTCTCTCATCTCTCTCAAGATCAAAGTGCTATTCAAGAGTTATAAGATTAATTGTAATAAAAATCGAAGATCTGAGTCTGTAAATTCAATCAAATCATACTCTTATACTCTCTGGTGTGCTTGGTATCCCTGAAATCCAAGTAGGTGTGATAGTAGCTTGTAAAATTAATTGGGTGTGCTTACTGTCCATAAACCTAGTAGGTATGCTTGTAGCCTAGAAATTAAGGGACTTTACCCAGAGGTCGGGATTCTTAAGGGTGTGTCTCATAGCCTTGAAATCGAGATTGTATTTGCATTTACTAGCTGAAAATAAATCTGTATAAGTAAGTGTGTGGGATTGGATGTATGGTAACTCCGAACCAATATAAAATTCTGGTGTGCTTTTTCCATTTTACTTTTACTGCATTTACTTTTATCTGCATTTTAATTCCATGATTGTTAATTACATCATTCCAAGTAAAATCTTAAAGAATTTCGAAAATATTCATATAATCTATTAAACACTATTCACCCCCCTCTAGCGTTAATTTAGCCTTAAGGTCCCTATTCCGCTAACTCACACACTTGACTCAACTCTAAATGCCTCTGGTTTCTTAAGATGAAAGAAAGAATGTTCTTAAATGATTCAAGAGTTTGTTCTAGGTTTATGCAAAGTTTTTGATGTGGAGAAGCCATTATTAAAGATATAAGTTTATATATTAAAAGGGGTGAAGATAGAGACTAAAAATAATGATTTTTGGAGTGAATAGGTATATATAGGGGTAAGAAATCATTTGAAATTAATTGATGTTTGGTAGTTATTATTTTTTAATTTAAACAATTTTGAAAACTGGCCGTTATATGTCGACATACATGATTTGCATATATCGACATATGAAATATATTTTTCAAAACTACTTTATTTTACAGTTCCATTATTTTGACCTATACTATTATATTTGTATGACTTTCTAGAGATAATTGACAATGTACAACAGTAAGAAATAGAATGTTCATTGATAATAAGGATGAGTACAAGGAATAAAAGAAAGATACATGAGATTCAACATAAACTTAAAACTAGAAAATCCAAATACAAAGATAGCTTAAACAAACAACTAGAAAGATGTTGATGAAGTTGAAAAAGAACCACAAAGCTTGCAGATTATCTTTCCAAAGTATTTATCCATTTTGTTGGAAATTGAGGTAAATCTCTCTGAGAATAATTTCTTAAGCTTTCTTTGGTTACGAATGATCTTCTCTTGACTTTTGAGAAGATCTTTGTTGGATGGATTATGTGGCATATTGATACTTTTCAAGGAAGTATCCTCCTTCGCTTTTTGTTCTTCCTCCTCGACTTCCATTTCCTCTCCTTCCTCTTCCTCTTCCTATTCTTCTCTGATTTCTTGCTCCTCTTCCCAAGCCAACTTTTGTTCCTTTTCCGCAAGCATTTCATAAGGCTCGAAAAAGGGTGAAATATGCGTAAGTGAAATATTGTCCTTGTCAAATATTTTTCATGAAATTATTTCCCCTCCATTAAGGTCAACACCAAAATAATTGAAAAAAAGGGTAAGATACACACCATGAAATAGTGTGTTTTCATGTTCAGAAAGATTTTTAGGAAAAGTTCATCCAAAATGACTTGAGACCAATTCATGTCATATTGACCATAAAAGGCGAAAAGAGCTTTGAAAACTTTTTGTGTCGTGTTATTATAAGTACCCATTCTAGGAGTGATACTTTGTTGCAAAAGAAGGCTTAAAATTATTGTTTTTGGAAGCAAGTTTTTGTTTTTAAATTTAAAATCATCATCACTTTCAAAAATGCATGGATTACTTCATGATTTTGATAATCAATTTGAAAAATTGAAAGGTCCATTCCACTATATTTGCATCCAAGAATGTGACCCGAAAGTTCACAATTTAAAACAATTTGGGTCCTCTTGACACTACTCCAAACTTCTCCTTCTCTTCCATCATAAAACTTTCCTTTAAAATTTGCATAAAACATCTTCGCCAATTTTGGATGACGAACTAAATTATTTTGAGAAGCATCGAGTAAACAAGAATTTTATTTTGCAAACAAAGATTAAAAAGATCATAAGTAGGAAAATCTTTAAAAATAGAAAATCTTTCGGGAAAGACTTTTTCGAGAGATATATACTCAATGTAGGCTTGCATATCTTCTTGATCATTAAAAAGATATTCATTTATTTTCTTAGAAAGCCTCGTGGTTGCCTTATTATTGCTTGAGGATGCCATTGAAGAGTAGTTTGAAGAGATAAGAGAGTTTATGATATTTTGAAATTTAAAAGTGAAATGAATGGATAGAGATAAAGATAATAAATAGAGAATCAAATGACATGTTCTTTGGTCAAGGGACACATTTTCATAACATAGGGATTGGTGAAAAGGTGGAGGGAAATTTCAGATTTTGAATTTGAAATTTAGATTCTGCCAAGTATGTTGACATATGCTAGGAGTTTATGTCGACATGCATGTCGAATTTTTCAGAAATGATTTTTTTTAACTATATCCTATTTTATTATATATCTATGTATAGTTATTCGATTTACAGAAAAATAATTTCAAATATATTTTATATTATTATCGTATTATTAAATATATATAATATTTTGATTTAAAATATAATCATGCAATATTCAATTAATATCATTATTAATCTATAGGATATTCCTAACAACTAGTAAAGCAAACAAAAAAATTCATTCAAAAAGTTAAAACTTTTGATATATTAAAAGCGTGCCTTTTTCTGATCCATTTCACCATTTTGTTCTAAATTATATATTGCTGTGAAGCACATGTTAGCAATTTTTGTATCTGATTCATTATCACTTGAGGATGTGTCTGAATCGTCTAATGTTGTAGTATAGGCTCTTCTCCATTTTCTAGATAAATCAGTATTTGGTATAGTTTTTAGTTTATTGGGATGTGGGTAGACTCGTTTTAAATGGCCAGGTTCATCGCAGTTATAACATCTAATGTCATTTCCGCTTCCGCTTCCTAGATTTTTGTTGTCTTTTCTTTTGAAATTATCCATCTTCCTATATTTTAGAAATTTTCTGCAATTCCTTTTCATGAAAGCAATTTCTTTATCGCAATCGCTGTCTGAATTTGGATTATCCATAATTGCATTAAATGCTATAGATTTCTTCTCTATTGCTTTGCTTTCTCTCCTGCCCTGCATTTATGCTTCAAAAGACATTAAATTACCAATTAACTCCCCAATTTTTAGAGTGCTAATGTCATTAGCCTCTTCGATTGTAAGATTTTTTTGATCCCATTCAGGAGTAAGTGAATTGAGGATTTTTCTAACTTGATCCACCTCAAAAAGTTCTTTACCTAATGCAATAAGCGAGTGTACTATATCTTGGAATCTACTATACATATTGGCTATGGACTTATTTGGACTCATTTTGAATAATTGAAACTGGTTTGTTAACATGCAAATTTTGGTCTGTTTAACCTTACTTGTGCCTTCATGTGTAACTTGCAAAGTTCTCCAGATTTCAAATGCAGACTTACATACAGATACACTATTAAATTCATTTCTATCTAGTGATCAAAATAATATATTCATAGCCTTAGAGTTACTTTGTGCAACTGGTTTTTGGTTAGCGGTCCACTGTGCAAAATTAGTCTCGGGTTCAGTACACTCAATTTGTGTGATATTCAGTTTGTGTGATATTCCAAGTGTCTAAACCAATTGACCGTAAATAGATTTTCATTCTACAAGACCAATATGTGTAGTTACTGCAATTAAAAATTGGAGATCTAGCAGTAGATTGTCCTTAGACAAATGAGTTACTAACAAGTGTATTTACAGTGTTACTAACAGTACTATTGCCAATGTTGGTAGCCATTTAATTTTTTTCAAAAATCAAATGATGAATACTTTGAAAACCAATGCTCAGATACCAAATGTGAGTCAGCGGAATAGGGATCTTAAGGCTAAATTAATATTAGAGGGGGGTGAATAGTGTTTAATGGATTATATAAATATATTTCAAATTCTTTAAGATTATACTTGGAATGATTTAATTAACAATCACAGAAACAATCACAGAATCAAAGTGCGAATAAAAGTAAATGTTGTAATAGCAAAAAAGCAAAAAAGACACACCTGGATTTTATATTGGCTTGGAGTTACCCTACATCCAACTCTGCACAATTCCGTGTACGGACTTTTCAACCAGTAAATGCAAATACAATCTCGATTTCAAGGCTACGAGACACACTCTCTGTAATCCTGACCTGTGGGTAGAGTCACTTGATTCTCGGGCTATAAGCACACCTGCTAGATTTATGAGGTACTAAGCACATCCAATTGATTTTATGGGCTATAATAACACCCACAAGTATAGCAGTATGATTTGATAGAGTTTTACAGAATCAGATCTTTGATCTTGATTACAATTGATCCTATAACTCTTGAAAAACACTTTGATCTTGGTTTGAGTGAGAGAGTGGAGAGAAATCAAAGAGTAGATGAAGGAAAATCAAACTAATGATGATTGAATTTGATTTTAGTTGAATTTCGGCAGAATTTTAATAAATTTTAGAAAATGAGAGAGTGGAAGGATGAGAGAAGAAAAAGAAAATGATGATTGAAAATTCATTTCGAATTCTGATATTTATAGAGGAACAACGGTCATATCCACTCATGAAGAGGTATGACAAAAAGAACCTTTTTTGAAATTTAAATTTTGAAAAAATCGTCCACTATGTCGACATACATACATAGGGTATGTTGACATACTCTTTTTAAAATTTGAAAATACATTAAACCATTATTTTGAAAACTCGTTATTTTGTAAAATAGTTTGATACTTTGTAAAATCATTTAAGCACAATTTATACCTATTTTAATCATAATAAAACTTTATATAATATTTTTTAAAATTTTAATATAATGTAAATAATATACATATATATATGTGTGTGTGTGTGTCTATATATATAATCAATATAATTATAACTTATTAAAGTATAAACAAAATTTCAATATATATATATATAAACTTAAAAACATAAAATAATATCTTTATAAGTACAAGAGATTGAAAATCATTTTGAGAAATATTTTGAAAAGATTATTTTAAAACCAAGACATTTGAAAAACAATTTAAAATAAAATTAGAGGAGAGAAAGATCAAGAAAGTGCTATCAAGGTTTTAACATAAATTCTACGACTCTATAACTTATCTGGAATATCTTAAAATCTTGAACTCTTCAATACTCATGAGTCTTCATTCTTCAACTCTTAAAACTCTATATCAGCATCTTGAATCTACTCTTGATACTGTACAGTCTTCTTAATCAACATCTGTCTAATATCCTACACTATATAATGTATATAACTTGATAAAACATTAGTATTTATATTTTATACAATGACTATTGTTATTATCATCAAAATTAATACCGAAGGTACTAACAATCTCCCCTTAATCTATGCCTAGATCTTATATATTTCTCCCCCTTTGTCATTAACAAAAATAACCGTCTAGAACCATAACTCTAACACTAACTGTTACTCTAATTCTAACTCTAACTCACCCTAAATAAAATACTTAATATATATATATATATATATATATAAGAATTATATATAATGATGATGAGAATGATTGTGCAAAAACAATAAGTGATATATAAAATTAGATAACCATGAGATAATCATAATCAATCTAAATATTCATCCAATCCAATAAATTTATTGTCACACACCATTCAAACAAATCCACACAAATCGAACCAGTAAAATCCAAACCAAATCAAGTATTATTATTCATATACAATAAAACCTATTTAAACTAGATATTTCAAGGAACTTCAACTCATCCATTAGTGCCAAAAATTGGATCCGCATTGATCCCAATATTCATCATCTTTGTTGATGGTGCACTTTGGATTGGTGGTTGGTTCTTCTTTGTTCAAGGCTGAAATCATCCATCAAATCACATCGAAATGCCATTCTTGCTCCTTGATAATCTACATATGACTCTATTCTAAGTGCCTCTGGTTTCTTAGGATGAAGGAAAGAATGTTCTTGAATGATTCAAGAGTTTGTTCGAGGTTTTATCAAAGTTTTTGATGTAAGGAAGCCATTATTGAAGAGGTAAGTTTATATATGAAAACGAGTGAAGATAAAGACTGAAAATAATGATTTTCTGGAGTGAATAGGTATATATAGGGGTAAGAAGTCGTTTGAAATGAATTGGTGTTTGGTATTTATTTATTTTTAATTTAAATTTTTTTGAAAACTGGCCGTTATATGTCGACATACATGATTTGCATATATCGACATATGCAATATATTTTTCAAAACTACTTTATTCTACAATTCCATTATTTTGGCCTATAATATTATTATATGACTTTCAAAAGATAATTAACAATGTAAAACAGTAAGAAATAGAATATTCATTGATAATAAGGATGAGTACAAAGAATAAAAGAAAGATACATGAGATTCAACATAAACTTAAAACTAGAAAATCCAAGTACAAATATAGCTTAAACAAATAATTAGAAAGATGTGGATGAAGCTGAAGAAGAACCACCAAGCTTGCAGATGATCTTTCCAAAGAATTTATCCATTTTGTTGGAAATTGAGTTAAATCTCTTTGAGAATGATTTCTTAAGCTTTCTTTGGTTGTGAATGATCTTCTCTTGATTTTTGAGAAGATCTTTGTTGGATGGATTAGGTGGCATATTTGTACTTTGCAAGGAATTATCCTCCACCTCAT
Organism: Allium fistulosum; assembly: GCA_030737815.1. Taxonomy (NCBI): domain Eukaryota; kingdom Viridiplantae; phylum Streptophyta; class Magnoliopsida; order Asparagales; family Amaryllidaceae; genus Allium; species Allium fistulosum. The sequence goes on from CM060904.1 coordinate 825,630,357, forward strand.
CTTCCATTTCCTCTCCTTCCACTTCCTCTTCCACTTCCTCCTCTTCTCTTATTTCTTGCTCCTATTCCCAAGCCAACTTTTGTTCCTTTTTCACAAGCATTTTATAAGGCTAGAAAAAGGGTGAAATATGCATAAGTGAAACGTTGGCCTTGTCAAATATTTTTCAAGAAATTGTTTCCTCTCCTCTAAGGTCAACACCAAAATAATTGAAAACACGAGTAAGATACATACAATGAAATAGTGTGTTTTCATTTATAGAAAGATTTTTGGGAAAAAGTTCATCCAAAATGACTTGAGACCAATTTATGTCGTATTGACCATAAATGGCGAAAAGAGCTTTGAAAACTTTTTGTGTCGGGTTATTATAATTACCCATTCTTGGAGTGATACTTTATTGCAAAAGAAGGCATAAAATTCTTCCTTTTGGACGCAAGTTTTAGTTTTTAAATTCAAAATCATCATCACTTTTGAAAAAGTCATGGATTACTTCACGATTTTGAAAACCAATTTGAAAAGTTGAAAGGTACATTCCATTATTTTTGCATCCATGATTGTGACCCAAAAGTTCACAATTTAAAACAATTTGTGTTATCTTCACACTACTCCAAACTTCTCCTTCTCTTCCGTCATAAAACTTTCCTTTTAAATTTGCATAAAACATCTTCCCCAATTTGGATAATGAACGAAATTATTCTGAGAAACATCGACTAAATCAAGAATTTCATTTTGCAAACAAAGATTAAAAAGATCATAAGTAGAAAAATCTTCAAAAATTGCAAATCTTCCAGGAAAGACTTGTCTGAAAGATATATACTCAATATAGGCTTGCATGGCTTCTTGATCATTAAAAACATATTCTTTTATTTTCTTAGAAAGCCTCATTGTTGCCTCAGTATTGCTTGAGGATACCATTGAAGAGTAGTTTGAAGAGATGAGAGATTTTATGATATTTTGAAATTTACAGGTGAAATAAATGGGTAGAGATAAAGATTAAAAATAGAGAATCAAATGACATGTTCTCTGGTCAAGGGACACCTTTTCAAAACATAGGGTATTCAAATTTTGAATTTGAAATAGAAAATCAAAATCTGCTAAGTATATCGACATATGTTAGGGGTGTATGTCAACATACATGTCGAATTTTTTAGAAATGATTTTTTTAACTATATCCTATTTTATTATATATCTATTTATAGTTATTCAATTTACAGAAATATAATTTTAAAAATAATTTGAATATATTTTATACTATTATTATATTATTAAAATATATAAAATATTTAAATTTAAAATATAATCACACAATATTCAACTAATATTATTATTAATCTATAGGATATTCCTAATCACAGATAAAGCAAACAAAAAAATTCATTCAAGAAATTAAAACTTTTGATATATTAAAAGCGTACCTTTTCTTGATCAATTTTACCATTTTGTTCTGAATTATGTACTCTTGTGAAGCACATGTTAGCAATTTCTGTATCTGATTCATTATAACTTGAGTATGTGTTTGAGTTGTCTAATGTTGCAGTATATGCTCTTCTCTATTTTCTAGATGAATCGGTATTTGGTGTAGTTTTCGGTTTATCGGGATGTGGATAACCTCGTTTTAAATGGCCAGGTTCATCGCAGTTATAATGTCTAATGCCATTTCTGCTTTTGCTTCTTGGATTTTGTTGTAATTTCTTTTGGAATTATATATCTTTCCATATTTTAGAAAATTTTCGATATTCCTTGTCATGAAAGCAATTTCTTCATCGTCATCGCTGTCTGAATCCATATTATCCATCATTGCATTAAAAGCTATAGATTTCTTCTCTATTGCTTTGCTTTCTCTCCTACCCTGCATTTGTGCTTCAAAAGACATTAAATTGCCAATTAACTCTTCAATATTTAGAGTGCTAATGTCATTAGCCTCTTCGATTGCAAGAGTCTTTTAATCCCATTCAGGAGTAAGTGAATTGATGATTTTCTAACTTGATCCTCTTTAGAAAAACTTTTACCCAGTGCAATAAGTGAGTGTATTATATCTTGGAATCTAGTATACATATTATATATGGACTCATTTTGAATAATTGAAACTGGTTTGTTAACATGGAAATTTTGGTCTTTTTAACTTTACTTGTGCCTTCATGTGCTTGCAAAGTTCTCCAAATTTCAAATGCAGACTTACATATAGATACTCTTCTAAATTCATTTCTATCTAGTAAACAAAATAATATATTCATAGCCTTAGAGTTACTTTGTGCAACTACTTTTTGGTTAGCAGTCCACTGTGCAAAATTAGTCTCAGGTTCAGTGCACTTGGTTTGTGTGATATTCCAAGTGCCAAAACCAATTGACTGTAAATAAATTTTCATCTACATAACCAATATGTGTAGTTACTGCCATTAAAAAGTAGAGGTCTTGCAGTAGATTATCCTTCGACAAATGAGTTACTAACAAGTGTATTAACTGTGTTACTAACAGTACTATTACCAGTGTTGGTAGCCATTTAAACTTTTTCAAAAATCAAATGATGAATACTTTGAAAACCAATGCTCTAATACCAAATGTGAGTCAACGTAATAAGGAACTTAAGGCTAAATAACATTAGAGGGGGGTGCATAGTGTTTAATGGATTATATGAATATTTTTCAAATTCTTTAAGATTCTACTTGGAATGATGTAATTAACAATCACCGAATCAAAGTGTAAATAAAAGTAATTGTAGTAAAAGTAAAAAGGAAAGAACACACCAAGATTTTATATTGATTCAGAGTTATCCTACATCCAGTCTTGCACAATTCCTTGTATGGAATTCTTTTCAACTAGCAAATGCAAATATAATCTTGATTTCAAGGCTACGAGACACAACCCCCAGAATCCCGACCTCTAAGTAGAGTCACCTGATTTTCGGACTACAAGCACACCCACTAGATTTACAAGCTACTAAGCATACCCAGTTGATTTTTCGAGCTATAATCATACCAACAGGTATAGTAGTATGATTTGATAAAGTTTTATAGACTCAGATCTTCGATCTTGACTGCAATTGACCCTATAACTCTTGAATATTACTTTGATCTTGGTTTAAGTGAGAGAGATGAGAGAAATCAGAGAGTAGATGAAGGATCAAACTAGTAATGATTGAATTTGATTCTGGTTGAATTTCGACAAAGTTTGGGTATATTTTGATTTATAAAATGAGAGAGTGGAAGAAGGAGAGATGAATAAGAAAATGATGACTGAAAATTCGTTAGGAAATCTAGTATTTATAGAGGAACGGCGGTCATATTCATTTGTGAAGAGATATGATGAAAATACACTTCTTTTGAAATTTAAATTTTGAAACATCGGCCACTATGTCGACATACATACATAGTAAAATAGTTTGATACATTGTAAAATCATTTAAGCATAGTTTATACATATTTTAGTCATAATAAAACTTTATATAATAATATCGAAAATTTTAATATAATGTGAATAATATATATATAAATATAATCAATATAATTACAACTTATTAAAGTATAAGCAAAAATTTGATATATATATATATATAAACTTAAAAACACTAAAATAATATCTTCATAAGTATAAGAGATCATTTTGAGAAATATTTTGAAAAGATTATTTTAAAAGTAGGATATTTGAAAAACAATTTAAAACAAAATTAGAGAAGGAGAGAAATATCAAGAAAGTGCTATCAATGTTTCAACATAAATTTTACAACTCTATAACTTATCTAGAATACCTTATAATCTTGAACTCTTCAAAACTCATAGGTCTTTATTCCCTAACTCTTTAAACTCTGTATCAGCATCTTGAATCTACTCTTGACACTTACAGTCTTTTTAATCAACATTTTCTAATATCCCGGACTATATATTATATATAACTTGATAAAACATTAATATTTATATTTTATATAATTTCTATAGTTTTTATCATCGAAACCAATACATAAGGTACTAACAGTCACCCCTAAGCCATAAAAGCCATTCGGTGCCGACAAGTAGTAGTCGATACGAACTTGTTTTTTAAGGGGAGCCTTCCCCTTCTTCCTCTTTTTACGGTACAAAAAAATCTAGTTTAGTTGCACTTATCGACGGTGTTTAAAGGAAAGTGCAACAAATGTTATTTTACACTTTATTTTACGTGAATTTTATTTCGTTTAACGCTGCCATAATTTTTATCGCCTTATCCTGCCAATAATTAAAAAATCATAACGTTTCCTCTAAGCTTTTGCATTATCATGATTCCTCCATCTTTTTTTCCCTCTTTAATTCAGAAAATTCATCTCGTCCCAGTTTTTCCTCCATCCTCACACTAGTCCTCTCCTTCAATTTACTCATCTCCACTTCGTGGATCCACTCCATCAATCTGCTACATGTTTACTTGCTTGAGATTTCTGCACAAACCCTAAATTTGTATTTAGAACAAATCGAGGTTTATCGCAAAAACCTTAATTTTGTTGAGGTACTTATATATTTTTTTACTATGTTTTGTTGTTACCTTATACCAAAATCCCTAATCTATGTACTATGTTTTATTGGGTGCTTCAATAATCATGGATCTGCACAATGTAAAAATTGTTATATGTTCAACATAATTAGAAACAATGCTTATAGGTGATGAAACATACTATATGCCGTCTTAGTTTAGGGTTGTAAGAGGAATTAATAGTCCATGTATAATTGAGTATGTTGTGTAAATTCTTTTTATTGTTAATTTCAACTTTGTAGGCAATGCTTCATTTTTAAGACCGTAACGTGTTTGTCATAATTCCTGAAAATGAATCAGTATATTATTTTGGCTTTCTTCTCCACTATTCTTCTCACTATTTTTTACGACTATGTTTACAGTGATAGGCTTAATTCATTTATTCATTTTAGAAATCATTACTTTTTTATTCATTGCTCTAATATTTAGGTCAATTTATATTGCATGATGAACAACCACTTTGTAGATAGTTATTGTTGTATATTGTTTCAGAAATAGTTACTTATGAGAAGTTTCAACGCATATAAACAACTAAATATTATGATACCTTTCAAAAGTTCAAACCTACTATCAATAATATGGTAGCAAATACTGCAAAAAATGTCAAATCACATATATGATTCATGGGCATACCTTATAAAATACAAATGATATAACAAAACTAAAGTTTGAAGGAAAATTGTCACTATGCTGAGTGATGGTTGAGTATTATCATTCTATCAAATAGAACTATGAGTAGAATTTTGTGAATCAATTTGTCACAATGTGAATCAAATGCATGCAGTCTTTTTTTTTCCTAATAGTTTTTGCTAGTGTTTAGTTTAACTACGGAAATAGAAATGGTAATGATTTTACTAAGTGGTCAGACCTCTCATGCCTTAAGATTAAGAAGGCAGATTGGAATTCAATCACCTTTGGGACAACTAATAAATAATTTACAATAGTATATAACAAGGAATAATATGAGATGCCTGTGCCCATAAAAAATCCCAAAGCCAACCATTAATAGTAATGGAACTCTATGCAAAGTTTCCTCCTGTTATATGAGTTACCACCCCCGATCACTTATAGTACCCTAAACATCCGACTGCATTTTCCAACTAAAATGGAAAATGACTACTGAAATTGCATTGTACATCCAGAATAAACCTAAAAAGACATGATCCCAGGCGGATACTTGACATGCCCCCCCTCTTCCAGGCCCATCGCAAGGGAAACGAAAACCAAGATTTGCTTTATCGGGTATCAAACGGGAACTACGAGCAAATAAAACACCTTTCAGTAGTATCAATACAGTTACATGAATCGTAAATGCATGAATGTGATGGACCAAAAAATCTGCAGTTCCTAACGAAATAGGTAACAAAGCTACTTTGCCACCTACTGCCACTAACTCACCCCCCCCAAGTTAAGCTGGTACTTGTTGTTGCACCGGAAGCTGTTACGCCAGGTGCTAAAGCATGGGTGTTTTGTATCCATTAAGCAAAGATAGGCTGTAATTGTATAGCGGTATCTGAAAACATATCTTGGGGACGTCCTAAAGCGCTCATGGTATCATTATGAATATACAAACCAAAACTGTGAAAACCTAGAAATATACAAGCCCAGTTTAGGTGTGATATGATTGCATCGCGGTGCCTAAGGACACGATCTAATAGATCATTGTATCGAGTAGTTGGATCGTAGTCTCTTACCATAAAAATGGATGCATGTGCAGCAGCACCAACTAT